>LR750720.1:43167-304520 GCA_902729485.2 Mus minutoides | reverse complement strand
TTGAGGGACATCTGGGTCCTTTCCAGCTTCTGGCTATTATAAATAAGGCTGCTATGAACACATTGGAGCATGTGTTCTCATTACCAGTTGGAACATATTCTGGGTATATGCCCAGTAGAGGTATTGCTGGATCTTCCGGTAGTACTATGTCCAATTTTCTGAGGAAACTCCAGACAGATTTCCAGAGTGGTTGTACCAGCTTGCAATTCCACCAACAATGGAGGAGTGTTCCTCTTTCTCCACATCCTCCCCAGCATCTGCTGTCATCTGAATTTTTGATCTTAACCATTCTGACTGGTGTGAGGTGGAATCTCAGGGTTGATTTGATTTGCATTTCCCTGATGGTTAAGGATGTTGAACATTTTTTCATATCTTTCTCAGCCTTTCGGTATTCCTCCATTGAGAATTCTTTGTTTAGCTCTGTACCCCATTTTTAATGGGGTTATTTTAATTCCTGGAGTTCAGCTTCTTGAATTCTTTGTATATATTGGATATTAGTCCCCTATCAGATTTAGGATTGGTAAAAATCCTTTCCCAATTTGTTGGTGGCCTTTTTGTCTTATTGACAGTGTCTTTTGCCTTACAGAAGCTTTGAAACTTTATGAGGTCCCATTTGTCAATTCTTGATCTTACAGCACAAGCCATTGCTGTTCTGTTTAGGATTTTTTTCTCCTGTGCCCATATCCTAGAAGGTTTTCCCCACTTTCTCCTCTATAAATTTCAGTGTTACTGGTTTTATGTGGAGGTCTTTGATCCGCTTAGACTTGAGCTCTGTCCAAGAAGAAGGGATCAATTCGCATTTTTTACATGATAACTGCCATTTGTGCCAGCACCATTTGTTGAAAATGCTGTGTTTTCCCCCCACTGGATGGTTTTAGCTCCCTTTTCAAAGATCAAGTAACCATAGGTGTGTGGGTTCATTTCCGGGTCTTCAATTCTATTACATTGATCTACCTGTCTGTCACTGTACCAGTACCATGGAGTTTTTATCACTATTGCTCTCTAATACAGCTTGAGGTCAGGCATGGTGATTCCACTAGAGGTTCTTTTATTGTTGAGAATAGTTTTTGCTATCCTGGGTTTTTTATTGTTCCAGATGAATTTGAAAATTGCCCTTTCTATCTCAGTGAAGAATTGAGTTGGAATTTTGATGCAGATTGCATTGAATTTGTAGATTGCTTTTGGCAGGATAGTCATTTTGACTATATTAAACCTGCCTATCAATGAGCATGGGAGATCTTTCCATCTTCTGAGTTCTTCTTCAATTTCTTTCTTCAGAGAGTTGAAGCTCATATCATATAAATCTTTCACTTCCTTAGAGTTACACCAAGGTATTTTATATTGTTTGTGACTATTGTGAAGGGTGTTGTTTCCCTAATTTCTTTCTCAGCCTGTTTGTCCTTTGTGTAGAGAAAGGCCATTGATTTGTTTGATTTAATTTTATATCCAGCTACTGCACTGAAGCTGTTTATCAGGTTTAGGACTTCTCTGGTGGAATTTTTGGAGTCACTTATATATACAATCATATCATCTCCAAATAGTGATATTTGACTTCTTCCTTTCCAATTTGAATCCCCTTGATCTCCTTTTGTTGTCGAATTGCTCTGGCTAGGACTTCAATTACTATATTAAATAGATAGGGAGAAAGTGGGCAGCCTTGTCTAGTTGCTGAATTTAGTGGGATTGCTTCGAGTTTTCTCTCCATTTACTTTGATGTTGGCTACTGGTTTGTGTAGATTGCTTTTATTATGTTTAGGTATGGTCCTTGAATTCTGATCTTTCCAAGACTTTTATCATGAATGGGTGTTGGATTTTGTCAAATGCTTTCTCAGTATCTAAGGAGATGGTCATGTGTTTTTTGTCTTTCAGTTTGTTTATATAGTTGTTTATGTTGATGGATATCCGTATATTAAACCATCCCTGCATCCCTGTGATCAAGCCTACTTGGGCATGATGGGTGATCTTTCTGATATGTTCTTGGATGTGGTATGCAAGGATTTAGTTATTTTTGCATCGATATTCATGAGGGAAATTGGTCTGAAGTTCTCTTTCTTTGTTGGATCTTTGTGTGGTTTAGGTATCAGAGTAATTGTGGCTTCATAGAATGAATTGGGAAGAGTACCTTCTGTTTCTATTTTGTGGAATAGTTTGAGGAGAGATGGAATTAGATCTTCTTTGAAAGTCTGCTAGAACTCTGCACTAAACCCATCTGGTCCTGGGCTTTATTTATTTGTTTGTTTGTTTGTTTGTTTATTTATTTAATTTTTTGGATGGGAGACTATTGATGACTGCTTCTATTTCTTTAGAGGAAATGGGAGAGTTTGATCATTAATCTAATCCTCCTTTAACTTTGGTACCTGGTATCTGTCTAGGAAGTTGTCCATTTCATCCAGGTTTTCCAGTTTTGTTGAGTATAGCATTTTGTAGTAGGATCTGATGATGTTTTGGATTTCCTCAGCTTCTGTTGTTATGTATCCTTTTTCATTTCTGATTTTGTTAATTAGAATACTGTCCCTGTGACCTCTAGTTAGTCTGGCTAAGGGTTTATCTATCTTATTGATTTTCTCATAGAACCAGCTCCTGGTTTGGTGGATTTTCTGAGTAGTTCTTTTTGTTTCCACTTGGTTGATTTCAGTCCTGAGTTTGATTATTTCTTGCCATCTACTTCTCTTGGGTGAATTTGCTTCCTTTAGTTCTAGAGCTTCTCGTTGTGCTGTCAGGCTGCTAATGTATGCTCTCTCTCTTGTTTCTTTTTGGAGGCACTCAGGGCTATTCGTTTTCCTCTTAGGAATTCCTTCATTGTGCCCCATAAGTTTGGATATGTTGTGGCTTCATTTTCATTAAACTCTAAAAAGTCTTTAATTTCTTTCTTCATTTCTTCCTTGTCCAAGGTATCATCGAGTAGATTGTTGTTCAGTTTCCACGAGAATGCTGACTATCTATTATTAATGCTGTTACTGAAGATCAGCCTTAGTCCATGGTGATTTGTTAGGATGCATTGGATAATTACAATATTTTTGTATGTGTTGAGGCCTATTTTGTGACCCATTATATGGTCAATTTTGGAGGAGGTACCATGTGGTGCTGAGAAGAAGGTATATCCTTGTGTTTTAGGATAAGATGTTCTATAGATATCTGTTAAATCCATTTGTTTCATAACTTCTGATAGTGTCCATGTGTCTCTGTTTAGTTTCTGTTTCCAGGATCTGTCCATTGCTGAGAATGGGGTGTTGAAGTCTCCCACTATTATTGTCTGAGGTGTAATGTGTGCTTTGAGCTTTACTAAAGTTTCTTTAATGAATGTGGCTGCTCTTGCATTTGGAACATAGATATTCAGAACTGAGAGCTCAACTTGGAAGATTTTACCTTTGATGAGTATGAAGTGCCCCTCCTTGTCTTTTTTTGATAACTTTGGGTTGAAAGTCAATTTTATTCAATATTAGAATGGCTACTCCAGCTTGTTTCTTAGGACCATTTGCTTGAAAAATTGTTTTCCAGCCTTTCACTTTGAAGTATTGTCTGTCTTTCTTCCTGAGGTGGGTTTCCTGTAAGCAACAAAATGTTGGTTCCTGTTTGTGTAGGCAGTCTATTAGTCTATGTCTTTTTATTGGGGAGTTGAGGCCATTGATGTTAAGAGAAATTAAAGAAAAGTAATTGTTGCTTCCTGTTATTTTTGTTGTTAAAGTTGGGATTCTGTTCTTGTGGCTGTCTTCTTTTAGGTTTGTTGAAGGATTACTTTCTTGCTATTTCTAGGGTGTAGTTTCCATCCTTGTGTTGGTGTTTTCCCCATTATTATCCTTTGAAGGGCTGGATTTGTGGAAAGGTATTGTGTGAACTTGGAATACTTTGGTTTCTCCATCTATGGTAATTGAGAGTTTTGCTGGGTATAGCAGCTTGGGCTGGCATTTGTTTTCTCTTAGGGTCTGTATAACATCTGTCCAGGATCTTCTGGCTTTCAGTCTCTGGTGAGAAGTCTGTAGTAATTCTAATAGCCCTGCCTTTATATGTTACTTGACCTTTTTCCCTTACTGCTTTTAATATTCTGTCTTTAGTGCATTTGTTGTTTTGATTATTATGTGTCTGGAGGAATTTCTTTTCTGTTCCGGTCTATTTGGAGTTCTGTAGGTTTCTTGTATGTTCATGGGCATCTCTCAATTTAGGTTTGGAAATTTTTCTTCTATAATTTTGTTGAAGATATTTGCTGGCTCTTTAAGTTGAAGATCTTTATTCTCATCTACCCATATTATCAGTAGGTTTGGTCTTCTCATTGTGTCCTGGATTTCCTCTATGTTTTGAGTTAGAATCTTTTTTGCATTTTGCATTTTCTTTGATTGTTGTGCCCATGTTCTCTATGGTATCTTCTGTACCTGAGATTCTCTCTTTGATCTCTTGTATTCTGTAGCTGATGCTCGCATCTATGGTTCCTGATTTCTTTCCTAGGGTTTCTATCACCAGAGTTGTCTCTCTTTGTGTTTTCTTTATTGCTTCTATGTCCCTTTTTAGGTCTTGGATAGTTTTCTTCAATTACATCACTTGTTTGGTTGTGTTTTCCTGTAATTCTTTAAGGGATTTTTGTGTTTCCTCTTTAAGGACTTCTACCTGTTTAGCAGTGTTTTCATGTGATTCTTTAAGGACTTCTAGCTCTTTAGAGCTTTTCTCCTGTGTTTATTTAAGTGAATTATTAAAGTCCTTCTTTAGGTCCTCTACCAGCATCATGAAATATAATTTTGAATGCAAATCTTGCTTTTCAGGTATGTTGGGGGTATCCAGGACTGGCTAGCGTGGGAGTGCTGGGTTCTGATGATGGTGAACAGTCTTGGTTTCTGTTGGTAAGATTATTAAGTTTGCCTTTCTCCATTTGGTAGTCCCTGGAGTTAGTTGTTATAGTTATCTCTGGCTGGAGCCTATTCCTCCTGTGATTCTGTTAGCCTCTGTCAGCTGTCCTGGGAGTCCAGCTCTGTTCTGAGTCGCAGTGGCCAGAGTACTCTCTTCAGACAAGCTCTCCTCTTGCTGAGAAGGTGCACAGTGGTCTGGTGTTCAGACTTGCCTCCTGGTTGAAGATAAAGGCCCGAAACAGGCCTGTCCCAGAACATGGGTTGCCTCTGCAGTCTGAGTGCTCACCTGTACTGACTGGACTCAGAGAGACCCAAGACACAAGATGGTTCCCTCACCTGCTCTGGAGGTCAGTGCCCTCCCAGTTGGTCACCTCTCCTCTGGTAGGGAAGGTTCCCTGATGTCTGCAGCCAGAAACAGGGGTCTGTCCCAGAAGCTGTGTGGCTTCTGCCTGTCCCAGAAGCTCTGTAGTCAGCTCCTGACCCTCTGTAGTCCCTGAGCTGGTCTGAGCACACTGGTCTCAGAGGGACCTGGGAGACAAGATGGCTCCCTTACCTGCTCTGGGGGTCACAACCCTCCTGGGAGGCCACCTGCCCTCTGGCGGGGAATGTGCCTGGATTTCTACAGCCAGAAACAGGGTCTGTTCCACAAGCTGAGTGGTTTCCACCTGTCCCAGAAGCACTGTTGCTTCTGAAACAACTGTTTTTAGCTTCTTTTAATCTACCAGTGCCTGACAAATACAGAAGTAGATGCTCACAGCCATCTATTGGACTGAGTACAGGTTCCCCAATAAAGGAGTTAGAGAAAGTACCCAGGGAGCTGAAGGGTTTGCAGCCCCATAGGAGGAACAACAATATGAAGTAACTAGTACCCTCCAGAGTACCCAGGGACTAAACCATCAACCAAAGAATACACATGATGGGACTCATGGCTCCAGCTGCATATGTAACAGAAGATGGCCTAGTCAGTCATCAATAGGAGAAGAGGCCATTGGTCCTGGGAAGGCTTTAAGCTCCAGTGTAAGGGAATGCCGGGGCCAAGATGCTGGAGTGGGTGGGTTGGTGAGTAGGAGAAGGGGAGAGGGGATAGGGGGTTTTCATAAGGGAAACCAGGGAAGGGGATAACATTTGAAATGTAAATAAATAAAATATCTAATAAAAAATAAAAAACACAGAAACCCAGAATAGCTAAAACAATGCTAAAGTATCAAAGAAATTTTGCAAGTATCACCGTCCCCAATCTCAATTATATACTACAGTCTTGTGATGATTTGAATAGGTTTGGCCTCCATAGAATTATGTGCTTAAATGTTTGACCTATGGAGAGTAGCACTATTATGAGGTACCACCTTGTTGGAGGTGTGGACTTGTTGAAAGAAGTATGTCACTGTGGGAATGGGCTTAAAGGTCCTAGGCTCAAGTTCTACCCAGTTTTGAAGAAAGCCTCCTCCTGGCTACTGGTAGAAGGAAGTATCTTCCTGACTGGCTTCAGGTCAAGATATAGAACTCTCAATTCCTTCTAGAGCAGCACATCTGTCTGATGCTGCCATGATTTGTGCCATGACAATAATGGACTACACTGAAACTGTAAGCCAGCTCAATTAAATGTTGTCCTTTTTAAGAGTTGCCTTGGATATGTTGTCTCTTCACAGCACTGAAACAGTAACAAACACAAGTCCTATAGCAATAAATACAGCATGGCATTGGTACAGAAACAGGCATTTGACCGATGTAATAGAATTGAAGGTTAAAAATTAAATTCACACTATGAATATCTGATTATTGATAAAGAAGACATAAATACACACTGGGGGAAGGTGAATACAGCATCTTAAGCAAATGGTGCTTGTAAAACAGGATGGCTGCATGTAGAAGAATGCAAATAGATTCATATTTATCATCCTTATAATAGTCAACTGAAAATGGATTAAAGACTTCAAAATTAGACCATCTAATAGAATAAGAAGGGCCCTGAACTCATTTGCACAGGAAAAGACTTCTGAACACAATAACATTAGCCCATGTACTAAGAACACAACAATTAATAAATGGGACCTCGGGAAGCTAAAAAGCTCTGCACATCAAGGACAACATCATTAGGCCAAAATGATAGCCTACAGGATTGGAAAAGTGTCTTACTGACTATGCATCTGAAAGAGGGCTAATATCCAAAATACATAGATAACTAAAAACCTTGAGATCAAGAAAAATTAACCCAAATTCTAAAGTGGGCTAATTCTCAAAAAAGAAAAGGCAAACAGCAAAGAATCACTTAAAACATATTTAACATCCCTATTCATCAGAGAAATGCAAATCCAAACTATTCTCAGAGCTCATCTTACTCCAGTCAGAATAGCCAAGATCAATGGAAAAAATTGCAACTCCTAAAGGAGAAGTATGGAGTAGGGAAAACATTCATACATTGCTGATGGGACTACAACCTCCCATAGGTACTATAAAAATCAGTGAAGATGGAAATTAATCTACACCAAGCTTTATTATTAGTCTTGAACACACACATACACACACACATACACACACACACACACACACCAAGAAGATATTTCATCTCACCACAAAGACACTTGATCAACCATATTGCTTCTGCTCTATTCATAATATCTAGAAACTGGAAATGACCTAGATGTCCCTCAGCAGATGGATCAATAATGAAAATGTTGAATATTTACACAATAGAATATTACTTGGCCTTTGAAAGATTAAATTACAGAAATTCACAAGTAAAGATATAGAACTAAAAAAAGAAATTATTCCGAATGTGGCAAAAAAAAAAAAAAACATGGTGTATATTTACTAATATGTAGATCTTAGCTGGTAAGCTAAAGTCAAGCAAATTACAACACTTAGAACCCTGGTAAGACATTGAGTAAGGGAGTAGGCAGGGGAGGGATAGATCTGTCTAGAAATGGGAAATGATATAGAAAGCTATGGACAGATGAGAGCAGAGAATTGGGAAGAGACGGTCAAATGGGAATTGTATCAGGAAGGAAGAGTGAGAAAATATGGAGTAACATCTAAAATTATAGGCCATTAGATGGATTGTATGGAAGCTTAGTACAGAACTTTCTAAATAATATACTTACATGAAAACAATCTAAACCAAATAATGGGGAAATAGAACCCCACACTAGACTTCTCTCATCACCAAATGAAGCTTCAATACCAGAAATAGATTGCATCTAATTGAGTTATTGCCCAATGGGTCCCCATGACAACTTTCAGATAACCCAGGCTCTTGCAAACATTATAGGTTGATTTCCACTAACTGATGGCAAGGCCCTATTACTGACAATAATCCTACACTACATGGAAAAATCAAGTTTGGAACTACATAGAAACTTCAACATTATCCACTAGTGCCCTGGTATCTGAATGTACTATGCATACTATTAAAGGAACAATGCAAACACAAGCCCAGCTACAAACCCTTCTATCTATAATGGTGTCCTGTCAGCAAGATATGCTATAGCATTTTTGGCACAAATCTTGTAAGAAAAAAAAAATCTGATTTACTTTAAGGCCCATTCTATCAGATAGAACCTATTCATGTTGCTGCTTGGGTGACCAAGAAACTGATCCTAGATAGCTCATGGACCTAGGGGAAAGCAAAAGATGACTTTTCAATTAAAAAATAATGTAGCAGTGAAATGACTTCTAATGTCATTTTTGCTATACTCATAGATCATTGTCTTGCTCAGTCATCATCAGCAAGCTTTCTCCGGCAGTAACAAATACAGAGAACTACAGCCAAACAATATCCAGAGTATGATACTATGGAACACTCAGTCCTGAAAGAGATGTCACCATCAAATGTTACTTCTACCCCCAGAGTCAGGAAATCTTGAAGAAGGTGAAGCAAAGAGAATGAAAAGGTCAGAGGGGAGAGTAGATACCAAGGAAAATGGCCTAAATACTTCAGAACCAAAATAATAATTCTCAGAGAGTAAAATAGCATGGAGAGGCCCTGCATAGGGTCTGCAGCAGATGGACCCTAGAGCTGAAAGAAGTAGAGACATGCCCCATCCCTAAACCAGAAGCTATTTCCAAATGTTAAGGACTTGCAAATGAGTAATTTGTTTTCTCCAAGGGAATATCACTGGGGAAACAATTTCTTCTTTTTCCTCCTCCTCCTCTTCCTCCTCCTCCTCCTCCTCTTCCTCCTCCTTTTTTGTTATGAGACTGCTGATGACTTTGAAAGGATTATTTATGTATTTGTAGGCCGCCTGCCACCCTTCAGTTCTGCCATCCCAGGATTGCGTCCTCATCCTCACACCTTCCATCACTAAGAGGGTGTCCCCCACAGGGTATCCCTCTACCCTGGTGTATCAAATCTTTACAGGATTAGTTTCTTCCTCTCCCACTGAAGCCAGACAAGGCAGTCAGCTGCAGAAAATGTCCCAGAGACTCTGATTGCTTGCACTTTAGTTGGTATCACAGTCTCTGGAAGCTCCCAAATTAGTTGAAACGGTTGGTCTTCTTGTAGCATTGCAATAGCGTTCAGGGCCTTCAGTTTTTCTTCTAATTCTTCCTTAGGGGTCCCCAACCTCTGTTCAATGTTTGACTGTTGCTATCTGCATCTGTCTCATTCAGCTACTTGGTAGAAGATCCTCTCAGATTTCAGTCATGCTAAGCAAAACATAACATCTCTAATAGTGTAAGGGATTGGTGACTGCTCATAGGATGGGTATCAATTTGAATTGATTCCTGATGGGTCATCACTTCAGTCTCTGTTCCATCTTTGTCTCTGTATTTCTTTTTGACAGTGGTTAAAAGTTTTGTAGGTGAGTTGGTGTGCCCATGCCTCCACTGGGGATTCTGTCTGACTACTGCAGGTGGTCTCTTCAGGTTCCACCTTCATACTGTTGAGAATTTTGGCTTATTGAGAATTTCAGCTGCATTGACTCTTGGGAGTGTCTCCCATCCTGGGTCTCAGGGAGTTCCTGGAGATTTCCACAACCCCCAACCCCAGCAGATCCATATTTCCATTCATTCTTTTGACCCTCTGGTCCTCTCTCCTGTATCCCCATAAACCTGATCCTTTCCCTCTATTCCCCTCCCCCTTCCCTCTCCCACCAAAGTCCCTTCTTTCCTCTGCTTTCATGACTCTTTTGTTCCCTCTTCTAAGAGGGATTCAAGCATCCTCACTTGTGCCTTCCTTCTTATATACCTTCTTTGGTTCTGTGGAGTGTATCATGGGTGTTCTCTACTTTTCAGATAATATTCACTTATTAGTGAGTACATTCCATGAATGCCCTTTTAGCTCTGGGTTACCTCACTCGGGACAATATTTTCTGGTTAAATCCATTTGTCTGCAAAATTCAGGATGTCCTTGTTTTTAGTAGCTGGATGAAATTCTATTGTGTAAATGAGCTACATTTCCTGAGTTTATTCTTCTGTTGATGGACAGAGTTGCTTACAGTTTCTGGGAACTCCCAGGGGCCTGGGTTAGTTAACACTGTTATTCTTCCTATGACATTGCCTGAGGAACCAATAGAATGATTTCCAGAGTAGATATGTAAGTTTACTATCCCACAAGCAGTGGAGGACTATTCCTCTTTCTTCACATCATCGCCAGCATGTGCTATCACTTGAGATTTTAATCTTAGCCATTCTGATTGGTATAATGTGGAATCTCAGGGTTATTTTGATGTGCATTTCCCTGATGATTAAGTATGTTCAACATTTCTTTAAGTGCTTCACAGCCATTTGAGATTCCTCTGTTGAGAATTCTCTGTTTAGCACTGTACCCCATTTTTAATAGGGTTATTTGTTTTTTGTTTTGTTTTTTGTTGTTTTGTTTTGTTTTGTTTTGTTTTGTTGGATTCTAACTTCTTTAATTCTTTATATATTTTGGATATTATCCCTTGGAAGGACATAGGGTTAGTGAAAATCTTCTATCAATATATAGGCTGCTGTTTTGTGCTATTCACAGTGTCCTTTGCTTTATAGAAGCTTTTCAGTTTCATAAGGTCCCACCTATCAATTGCTGATCTTAGAGAGTGAGCCACTGGTGTTCTGTTCAGAACATTGTTTCCTATGCCAATGCTTTTAAGGCTATTTCCCACATTCTCTTCCATTAGATTCAGTATATCCAGTTTTATGTTGAGGTCTTTTATTTACTTGGCCTTGAGCTTACTCAAGTTATTAAATATATTTCTATTTGCATTTTCTACATTCAGGCATCCAGTTACACCAGCACCATTTGTTGAAGATGCTTTAATTTTATATTATATATAGGGTTGGGCTTCTTTGTCAAAAATCAAGTGTCCATGGGTCTGTGTGTTTATTTGTATGTCTTCTATTCAATTCCACAGGTCAACATCTGTCCCTGTACCAACACTACCCAGTTTTTATCACTATTGCTTTGTAGTACAGCTTGAGGTCAGAGATGGTGATTCCTCCCAAACTTCTTTTATTGTTCAAGATTGTTCTGTCTATTCTGAGTATTTTGGTTTTCCATATGATACTGAATATTGCTCTTTCAAGGTATATAAAATTGTGTTGGAATTTTGATGGAAATTGCATTGAATCTGTAGATTGCTTTTGGTAAAATGGCCAGTTTCACTATATTAATCCTATGTATTTATGAACATGGGAGATTTTTCCATCTTGTGATCATATCTTCTTCAATTTCTTTCTTCAGGGACTTGAACGTCTTGTCATAGAGATCTTTCACTTGCTTGATTAGGGTTACACTAAGTGTTTTATATTATTTGTGGCCATTGTGAAAGGTGTGGTTTCCTTAATTTCTTTCTTAGCCCATTTATCATTGGCATAAAGGAGGGCTACTGATTTCTTTGAGTTAATTTTATGTTCAGACACTTTGCTAGAGGTGTTTATCAGCTGTAAGATTTCTCTGGTAGAATTTTCGGGGTCTTTTATGTTTACTATCTTATTGTCTGTGAATAGTGATATCTTGATTTCTTCCTTTACAATTTGTATCACCTTGATCTCCTTTTGTTGTCTTATTGCTCAAGCTAGAATTTCAATTATTATATTGAGTAGATAGGGAGAAAGTGGGCAGCCTTGTCTTGACCCTAATTTTAGGGAGATTGCCTCAAGTTATTCTCCACTTAATTTTATGTTGACTATTATCTTGCTATATATTGCTTTTATTATTTTTAGTNCTTTACAATTTGTATCACCTTGATCTCCTTTTGTTGTCTTATTGCTCAAGCTAGAATTTCAATTATTATATTGAGTAGATAGGGAGAAAGTGGGCAGCCTTGTCTTGACCCTAATTTTAGGGAGATTGCCTCAAGTTATTCTCCACTTAATTTTATGTTGACTATTATCTTGCTATATATTGCTTTTATTATTTTTAGTTATGTTTCTTGAATCCCTGATCTCTCTAATACTTTTAACATGAAAGGGGTGTTGGACTTTGTTGAAGTCTTTTTCAGCACCTAGTGAGATAATCATGGGATTTTTTTTCTGAGTTTGTTTATATAGTGTATTGTGTTGATGGGTTATTGTATATTGAATCATCTCTACATCCTGGGATGATGCGTACTTGATTGTGGTGAATGATTCTTTTGACATGTTCTTAGATTCATTTTTCAAGACATTTATTGAGTACATTTGTGTTGATGTCCATAAGGGAAAATTTTGTTATTGTCACATACTCTATTATAATTTAAGCAACTTATGACATGCAGTCCACATTTGAAATACCTAATTATGTTGATTACATCTGCTGATTCAGTAACTCCATGGACATTTCTTGTTTCTCTGCATCTAAACCTAATCATTTTGAAAATTGACATCCCTTGGTTACTACAGATTCATTTCTATCCCACAGTTTCAAAATAACCCTGACTCTAATCATAAGGAATTTAAAGATTTATCCAGTCCTTTAGGGTTGAGTGAACCTTGTTTGGGTAGCAATCTGCTGCCCTTTGCCCCTCTTAGGAATTTTCTTATGGAACTAAGTTCATAGTTTTTAAAGGATAACATATGAAGAATCTTTCTTATGGCCACAGATTGATTGCATTTGTATTTTCTGAGTGGAAGAAAGATAATGTCTATCTCTAAGCATTTTTTTTCCACTAAAAGAAACAAAAAGCCCAACTCTAATATATTTAAGTAAGAAGACTATTTGTAAAACAGCAAGTGATACCTGACAACTTCTATGGTTAATCCAGAAATAACTCAAAGACATCTTCAAAGGTCTATCTTCTTTCTGTTCCTCCATCCCCATTGCCTCATTGTCTATTCTCTTCCTCCCTTTATCACTTTCATTCTCTGTCTCTATCTCTGTCTCTGTATCTCTCTTGCTTTCTCTCTCATGCTCTCTCTCTCTCTCTCTCTCTCTCTCTCTCTCTCTCTCTCACACACACACACACACACACACACACACACACACACACTCACATTATATGTCTCCAGCATTTCCTTTGTATGTTTTAACCATCAGAATTTCAAGCACACTGAAGCAGTTCTGGCCATTAAGTCTACATACTTTCATGTGAAAGAAATAGATATGCCCATAAGAGGTAGAAAGCTGTTCCAGAAGTCACAATAAACTTTCACATCTCATTGGTAGAAACTAAGAACAAGCTTACCTATAAAACAGATAAAACAGTCCAATACACGAGTAAGTACAGCCTAATAATATCTCAGAGAATGTGTAAATTAAAACGTTATCATCCTTATTTTTTCTAAGGAGTTCAATGGGTGGTCTTGGTGAGAGTTCAGAGGACCATGCTGTCATGAGATGTGCACTTTAAGGACACTTTTTAGAATGTTTCTCACAGAGGGAATAGAAAATTCTGCTGGAAATTAGACTAAAAGCAAAATGTGTTAAGTTCTGTCAAATAATTTCTACCTGCTTTGTCCATACCCTGAAACTTTTTTAAGACTGAGTTTGCAAGTGTTGGACTGGTTAACAGTCTGAAGAAATTTTAAGACAAGGCAGCAACTGGGCTGTGACATGGCTCTCACTGGCAGCAGGTACCTGATTTAAATAAGCGCTTTCCGTGTTGATATTAGAATTTTGAACATTTCTTTAAGTGCCATATAAGTAATTATACATTTATATTATATAACAAAGAAAATCATATAAGTATTTTAAGAGAACATTTTTATTAAAAGTTCAAGACGAAACCGATTTCATTTAATGTTCTTAATGAGAACAGAAAAGAATTTTGATTTTGTTAAAATCCAAAATTTCTATTCCATATTATACCCATCAGAATGCCAAAGATCAAAATCTCAAGTGACAGCTCATGCTGGGGAAGATATAGAGCAAGGGGAACACTCCTTTGTTGATGGTGGGATTAAAATTTTGTATGGTCACTTTGGAAATCAACATGGAGTTTCCTCAGAAAATTGGGAATAGGTCTATCTCAAGATCCAGCTATACTACTCCTGAGCATGTATTCAAAATATTCTTCACCATTCCACAAGGGCAATAAATCAACTATATTCATAGCAGCTTTATTCATAACAGCTGGAAATTCAAAGCAACTTAGATGTCCCTCAAACAAACAAAGAAAAAAAATGGATAAAGAAAATGTGGTACATTTGCACTATGTAGTATTACTCAGCTATTAAAAACAATGACATCATGAATTTTGTGTCCAAATGGATGGAACTAAAAATGATCATCCTGAGTGAGGTAACCAAGACCCAGAAAGATAAAGATGGCATGCACTCACTTATAAATGGATACTAGCCTTCAAGTAAAGGATAGCCATGCTACAATCCACAGACCCCAAAATGCTAGGTAATAAGGAGGGCTCAATTAAGAATGAGATTAAGATTCTCAATCTTAATCTCATTGATAAGGGGAAATAGAATAGACATCATGGTGGACCAAGAAGGAGAATGGATAGGTTTGTGGGTGTGGATGGAAACAGAAGGAATGGAGTGGGGTCAGGATGGAAGGTAAGACTATTGGGAGAGACAACTCGATTGGAGGGGGTGCATCTCTGGTATGAACTAGGAACCTAGGACCATGGAAACTCCCAGGAATTTATGAAGGTTACCCTAGTTCAGAAACCTAGAAATGGGGAATATGGAACCTGAACTTGCCACCTCCTAGAACAAGACTTCTAATGGAGGGACAGGGAAAACAATCCAGCCATAAAATTTTGCCCTACTATTTGTCCTGTATATAATATGTGCAAGGGTAAAAATAGAACAGAAATTGAGTAAATTGCCAATCAATGACTGGTCCAGCTTGATACCCATGCCATGAGAGAAAGCCTACCCCTGAGACTGTTAATGACACTCTGATGTACTTTCAGACAGAAGCCTAGCATAACCATCATCAACGAGACATCACCCATTAACTAGTGGCAAAGGGTGCAGAGATCCACAGCCAAACATTAGGCAGAGCTTGCCAGAATCCTAAGGTAGAAGAAGGCTTGTAGGAGACAGATGAGTAAAGAACACCACAAGTAAACCTCCAGACTCAACTAACCTGCATGGGGTAGACCTAGTTCTTCTGAACATATGTAATAGTTGCTTACTTTTGTCTTCGTGTGGAACTTCTAACAGCAGGAGTAAGGGCTGTCTTTGACTATGTTACCTCACTTTAGGATCCTTCCCCCCTACAGGGCTGCCTCTTCTAGCCTCAAGACGAGAAAATGCACCTAGTCTTGCAGAAAAATGATATGCCAAGGCTGGTTGATATCCATGGGCAGCCTCCCCTTTTCTGAAAAATAAAAGAGAGAAGTAGATGGGGAAGAGAAGGTGGAGGTGAGAAGTAGGAGAAAACAGGTATGACATAAAGTTAATTAACTAAAATTAAATATATTAAAAAGGAAAGTATCTCAATCTTCTAAAAAACTATGAGTTCATAATAAACCACAGAGGCTGACTCAAGCTAAAGTATGTTTTTAATTGTACTTTAAGTTGAGCTGGCCAGCTTCCTACAAACCTCTAATTTGTTTAACAAATGTAAAGAAAATCAGGAACTCAGACTTGCATATATCATAGCTGTTGTTAAACTAACAACTGATAGTATTTTTGGTAGTGAGAAAATTTGAGCTGTTATGAAAAAATCAGAATTTTAAGAGACTTTTATATGCCCATCTAAGGTGCTTTTAAACTTGAACATTTTCCAGAGAATATCAATGTGGCATTTACAGATCATATTAACAAGTATGATCTTGTTAATGTTACAGAATAAGGTGCGTTAACAGTTTTGTAGAGCTGCCTAATTCAGTATATTGTTACTTCCCTGTGATAAGTAATGTATTATTCTCAAAGCAGGGGAAGATCACTGTGTTTTGATAAAATAGTATAAGAAATGTTCAGAGACAAGGCTTCAAATTCCATGCTGCTTCATATGCCAAAAAGAATATATTTGCTTAATACGGCTAAAATATCCAAATGAGGATTTCTGTAATTTAGTGTGTATTATTTGAATGTAACATTATTTTCTTTTTTATTATATATTTTCTTTATTTACATGTCAAATGTTATACCCTTCCTTGGTTTCCCCTCCAAAAACCCAATTTCCCTGTCCCCTCCCCCTGCTCACCAACCCAATCACTCCCGCATCCTTGTCATAGCATTCCCCTATACTGGAGCATTGAGCGTTCACAGGAACAAGGGCCTCTCCTCCCATTGATGACTGACAAGTTCACCCTCTGCTACATATACTGTTGGAGCCATGGGTTCCTCCATGTGTACTCTTTGGTTGGTGGTTTAGTCCCTGGGAGTCCTGGGGGTACTGGTCGGTTCATATTATTGTTCGTCCTATGGGGCTTCTAAACCCTTCAGCTCCTTCAGACTTTTCTCTAGCCTCACCATTGGGGACCCTGTACTCAGCCCAATAGAAGTCTGTGAGCCTCTACTTTTGTATTTTTCAGACACTGGCAGAGCCTCTCAAGAGACAGCTATATCAGGCTCCTGTTAGCAAACACTTGATGGCATCCACAATACTGTCTGGGTTTGGTGACAGTACATGGGATGGATACCCAGGTAGGATAGTCTCTGGATGGTCTTTTCTTCAGTCTCTGCTCCAGGTGTCTCTGTATCACCTCCCATGGATATTTTGTTCCCCCTTCTAAGGACAGAAGGACTGAACACTTTGTCCTTCCTTCTTCTTGAGCTTCATGTGGTCTGTGAATTATATCTTGGGTATTCAAAGCATTTGGGCTAATATCAACTTATCAGCGATATTATTTGTGTTCTTTTGTTATTGGGTTACCTCACTCAGGATGATATTTTCTAGTTCCATCCATTTGCCTAAAACTTCATGAAGTCATTATTTGTAATAGCTGAGTAGTACTCCCTTGTGTAAATTCCTCTCTTGAGGGACATCTGGGTTCTTCACAGCTTCTGGCTATTATAAATAAGGCTGCTATGAACATAGTGGAGCATGTGTCCTTGATATATGTTGGAGCATCTTTTGGGTAAATGCCCAGGAGTAGTATAGCTGGGTTCTCAGGTAGTACTATGTTCAATTTTCTGAGGAACCTCCAGACTGATTACCAGTGTGGCTGTACCAACTTGCAATCCCACCAACAATGGAGGATTGTTCCTCTTTCTCCACATCTTTGCCAGTGTCTGCTGTCACTTGAGTTTTGATCTTAACCATTTTGAGTTCTGTGAGGTGCCCTATTCCCTGCATTCTACTTATTTTTTCTTATAATGGATACATTTAATTGGGGCTGACTTACAAGTACAGAGGTTCACTCCATTATCATCAAGGCAGAACATGGCAGCTCATCCAGGCAAACATAGTTCAGGAGGAACTGAGAGTTCCACATCTTCATTTGAAGGTTGCTGGCAGAAAACTGACTCCCAGGCAGCTAGGAAAAAGGTATTAAAGCCTACACCCACAAGGCCACACCTAATCCAACAAGGCCACACCTCCCAAAAGTGCCACTCCCTGGGCAAAGCATATACAAACATTCAGAGAGTCCTTGGCCATCTTCGTGTTTGCCTTAACAAACTCTAGTCATAGTGCTTGTGGGATTTCAGGATCTCAGCCATTGCCCTTCAAAGCATTCTTTTAGGCCTCTACTTCAGAGAGACTGTTAAAACTAACAAAACCTACAAGCTCACTCCTTCACTTTTTTAAAGTGCAAAGAGAAACCGAATCACATTTCTTGCGCACTATTTAGATGTAAGCTTAATAAGAGAATCTTCATAGCCCTTGAATAGCGTGAAAAGCAAGCAGAGCTCTCTGGGCTTGATATCCAGAGGCAGGCTGCTGACTAGGGTGCAGACCTGTAGGAAGACTTTTATGTTACAGTGAGATGGCCAGTTTCTGCCTCAGCACACTCAATTCTAGAAGACTTTCTCCTCCAGAAGGTTGGACCTTGCTCTAGGTGTTCTCCTTCTTGGCTTTGTCTCTGACATCCATCTTCCCTGTCCTTCATAGACATGTGGGGCTGGAGGAGAGGGCTTGCTTGTCTCCTATTACCTTTCCCCGGGGCAGACTGCAGGGCAGGAGCTAGGCATTGCTGAGGAGAGCATATGGCAGGTGGGAACCTCTGAGAGGCCCGGGGAGCCCTGGAGTTGGGATACAGACAAGGAGTAGGAGGTTAGGAGGCAAGACAAGGAAGGTGGCAGGAAGGTTGGGAAGATGCTCATTTCACTATGTCTATCCTACTTGAACTTGGGAAATCTTTCCATCCTTTGAGGTCTACAATTTATTTCTCCAGGGATTGAAGTTCTTGTCATACATGTATTTCACTTGCTTTGTTAGGGTTACACCAAGATATATATTTTCTCTTTTTTTTTCTTGGATATTTTCTTTATTTACATTTCAAATGTTATCCCCTTTCCAGGTTTCCCCTCCAGAAACTATTTCCTCCTCCTCCCCCTTCCCCTCCCTGTTTCTATGAGGGTGCTCCCCCACCCACCTACCCACTCTTGCCTCCTGCCCTGGCATTCCCCTACACTGGGGCATTGAGTCTTCAAAGGAATAAGGTCCTCTCCTCCCATTGATGCCTGACAAGGCCATCTTCTGCTACATATGCTGCTGGTGCCATGGGTCACTGTAGGTCTGCATGATAAAAATAGCCATCTTACCAAAAGCAATCTATAGATTCAATAGAATTTCCATCAAAATTCCAACATGATTCTTCATAGACCTTAAACTAACCATTCATAACTTTATATGGAAAAAAAACAGATATTGGAAACAATTCTGAAAAATCAGAGCTTCTGGAGGTACCACCATTCTTGATTTAAAGTTATAATACAGAACAATAGTAATAAAAATCCCCATGGTAATTTCATAAAACTAGATAGTGCAATTGATGAAATATGATAAAAGATCCAGAAATAAACCCACACCCCTATGGGCACTTGAGTTTTAACAAAGAAGGCAAAACTATACAATGGAAAAAAGAAGCCTCTTCAACTAATGGTGTTAGCCTAACTTGATGTCTGTATATATAAGAATGCAAATAGATCAATATCTATTACCCTGTACAAAATGCAAGTCCAAGTGAATCAGTGACATTAANCTCATTGATTGGGACCTCATGAAACTAAAAAGATCCTATAAGGCAAAGGACACTTTCAATGGGACAAAATGGCAGCCTACATATTGGAAAAGCTACTGAGAGTGGCAAAATCAATTTCTTCAATGGCATGACAGTGGGGACATCAATCATATTGTAGTGCAGGTCTCCTGTTCAAAAGTAGTTGAATACAAATAGGACTACATGGATTTGGTGTGTGTGTGTGTGTGTGTGTGTGTGTGTGTGTGTGTGTGTGTGTGTGGTGTTGTTTTGATCTTACTTTTTGATTTTAAGAGAAAAAAAATAGCAGAGTTTGGGTAGGTGAGGGGAAAAGATCTAGGAAAATTTTGAAAGGGCAAAGAACATAATCACAATATATTGTATAAAATTCTCAAAAAAATGTTCTCTCATGCAAAAAGAAGAAAAAATGTGAAGATATCATTGATAAGATGATAGGAGCATTATATATTCTAAGAAGTGACTCCATGTTGACAACCCAGATACTTGTAAAGCCAGTTATCATGTTAAGAAAAGAGTAGAAAAACAGCAAGAATAAATTGATTAATCTGAATTAGAGAATAGACTGAAAGTCATGAGCCGTATCAATCAAATAAGTGCAAAAGTTAGCTTATATGTTTCAGTGAGAAACACAAGATAACTATCACCATCATCATTTGGTGTGAACTCATAATATTTTCATTTAAACTGATTCCTAAAATGTAGTTAAACTGTAATATAGTCTTTATTTATTTCACTAGTTTTCTCTGCAACATGATTAACTAAATTTTCTAATGTCTTCATTTATTAAAGGACCAGAATCAGGAGCTGTTTTCTTTAAAACATTTCATTATGTTTATAACTATTTAATCCAGAAGAGTTAGCTCAAATTGGTTAACATTGTTGACTGTATTTTTTATCTCCTTATTCAAGCTCAGATATTCTATGGATTCTCAAGGAAGATAGAATAAGTTGTCCAAACATTCTTTGAATTTGTCTCCATAGTTTTTCTCATTTTTGATCTATGTGGTTCGAAGCTTGGTTATCAGGTAATGCATATTTATGATTGCTATATCTTTCTGATGAATTGGGCTGTTACCAATTTGGAAATGTTCCACTTTATTTCTGGTAACACTTTTTTTCTGGACATCTAGCTTGACTTTTATCAATTTAGCTGCTCCAGCTCTCTATGATTTTCTTTGCTATATATATTTTACTTCCATTTGCAGCTGATATACATCTTTATATTTAGTCTATCAATTATAGACAAAGTATATATGATATAAGTAATTAGATCCTGCTGTTTTGAGATATCAAAGCCTTTACATTGGAGAGTCAAATAAAAAACAATTTACAACAGTTTTTAGGTTTGCATCTATCCGTTTGCTAATTTCAGTATACCAAATAATTTATTGCTAGTCTTATATGTGATCTTCTTTCTAATGTAGTTAGGTGGATTGTCATTTCAATGTGTTTCTTCATTTTTCTATTGCCATGTAAACAAAATTTATTTGCATTAATTTTTAACAGTTGCTTCAGGAAAGATTAGAGTATGTGTTATATCATAATTTTTTACTAGCAAATTATGAATCTTTATTTTTTCCAATAATTTAATTTTATATTCATTTCACATCACAATCACAGCCCTCTTACATCCTATCCTTCTATTCCCACCCTTGCAAATCCCTCTCTTCATTGCTCTTTCCTCTGTTCCTCAGAGAAGGGGAACCCCCTTGGGTACCACCTCACCCTGCTGCATCTAGTCCCAGGAAGACTAAGCACATGCTCTCCCACTGAGGCCCAACCTGGCAGTATAGGTACAGGGAAGGGGATCCAATGGTATGGAAGAGAGACTGAGGCAACCACCACTCTACTTATTAGGAGACTCATATGAAGACTAAGCTTCACATTTGAGCCCCTATGGTCCCAAGTTTGTTGACTCTGTAGGTCTCCATGTGCCATCTTTGACTCCTCAGGCTTGCTCACTTCTATCCCCACTCTTCCATAAGATTTACTAAGCTTCTCCTGATATTTGGCTATAGGTCTCTGTCTCTACCTTCATCTGATGCTAGTGGGAGGTGTCCATTAGTGACTGCATGTTCTCAAGCAATAGTGACACATGTTGAATAAGATCTATTAATTTATGAGGTAGTCATCTTCTCTGAGTGTTCTCCAGTAAACATCAATGAAAGACTCCTATTCATCCACCAGAATGTATCTTCTCCTAATGGCTTTACCCAGTCTTCTAACCTTCCACTTTCCTGATCAATAAAGTAAGAAAATTATCTGTGCCAAGTAATCTATTAATAGCTAGGTCTATTAAATGTACATGAATGAGGACATTAGTCACTGGTCTTCCCACAAGGGGAGTCTCTGTTTATCTTTGTCTTTTAGGAATGTAGATAGATCGATAGATGATAGATAGATAGATAGATAGATAGATAGATAGATAGATAGAACAGGTATCCTTGAATTTGGCAGGAAAGACCTGTCAAATGTCTTTGCTGAAGCATTAGAGTCTCCTTTTTCAATAATTCTTGATATAAAATATGGCATAGATGTAGCAGCATCAGTCTAAGAGCAGTTACTCTATCCTACTAAAAGTTCTTTCTAGTATAGTGTCTAATGGGATTGTCTAATCAACTTGAATTGCTAGTGAAAAATGAATACACTACTGGGTGCCTTCATCACTAAGCAGTTATTTCTCACACACCTTGAGTCCAAAAGCCTATTGGGTGTCATTGTGGCTAGGTTCTTAGAGAAGACTCTTTTCCTGGTTTGCAGATAATCAATATGCCCCAGAGCAGTGGAGAAAAAAAAAAGAAAGGCTAAACTGGCTCACCATGTTTGTGTTTGTTATTGTTGCTTTCCCACCCCCCCAAAAGCATTATTCTTATTAATTAAGCTTCTGGTCACCTTCCAGAGGATTTATTCCTAATTACATGGTACTTGGTGCTAAGATTTCATTATAGGAATGCTGACAGAACATGAACATTTATTCCTATGCAAGTCAGTTGTACATTAAGATTAAAAATTTTGAGATGATTAAAAATCAAAGATAGAGATATATTTTGCCTCACAGTCTTGGAGAATCAAGACCAGTTGGACCAATCATTTTTGATGTCTGGGAAGAGAACTATATGGCAATATGAGGAAGATACATTAAAGCAAATCCCTCAATTCATAGTCAGGATGCTAAAGAAGAAGAGGCCACATTCCCAGAAAATCTCAATAATCTGAGGAATTCTTGGAAAGTTCTAGTTCCTTATGATACATAGCACTTCTTTATGATGCCACCCAGAAATTCAGAGCCTCAATATATTGATCTTTATCATTCACTTAACCATAGGACAGACAGAACTCACCACCTGGTCATATAAATTTATCACTACTGTATCCTGTATTCATGATAATCTCATGGCCACTTTGAACAGCAATTGTCACGGCCTAGATCATCCCTAACGATAGATCTTAAAAATACTCGCTTTATGAAAGTAATTTGTTTTGGGAGGAAAAGATTCTTATGAGAATGTTTTAAGGATCAAACCAGAAGAATGTTTCTGAGCACCTGGTCCAGGCGCAAACAGGTGCCTGATAGAACATAGCTTTGGATAGTTTCAAAGGAGCAGCATCCTGCTCACCAGCCAGCATGGAGAGCATGGGAGCAAGTGTTCATCATAGCAAAGGCAACTTCATACAAGATGGGATATATGTAGTTTATCATAAGCTCATGTAAAACATTTTGTTGCATCCCTGAGGCCAAAATACAGCTGTATAGTTCCACGTACCACTATGAATGCTTTACATGTTTCTAGTTCACTGTAAGAGTTGTCAGAAAATAATTGACTGGGACTAGTTGTAAGTGTTGAATAAATATGACTGCATCTGTGTGAAGCTGAATACACACAATGAGAAAGCCTGTTCTAGTACACATTACTAAGGTGGTCACTGCCTCAAAAATTGTTATTAGATTGTTGTAATAATGATATGAATCATTTCCATAAGTAAATAATCAGAAGATTCCACAAGTTCTCATCTTGCACAAGTAAAATATTGCTCTGGTGGTATAAGTGGGCTCATTTCTGGGTGAGAGGAAGTCAATTTCTTTAAGAATTTCATTGAGGCTTTAAAAAAATCTTCACCAGAACATTATACTCCAAAATGGAGTTGGATGGACGCCTATGCAAAGTGTGTTATGATAAGCAGGTGCAAATGAAGTAGCTAGAAACACATGACACGAAAAGCAGAAGCCAAGTCCTAACTCTTCAGTCTGGATGGGGCATGAAATGGATGAATTTTAGTCTCAATTTACAGGAAAGTAAAATTACTTGTGAGAAAAAGAAATAGAATCCAAAACTTTAAATTACAGTGTAGATCATTCAATTCATTCTCCAATGAAGAAATCTCCCCATTCCTCACCCTTAATGTGATCTGGATTACTAATAGCTGCTGTCTTGGGTTTTGAAGTTAGAAGTTTATATTACACAGCTGTAGGAAAAGTTGGATATAATTCCTTACATAAAAAGAGTTTTGTGAAGACCTTTCTTCATCATAATACTCCTATGTGTAAAGCAGATTTGGGGGACTTAATTCATTCAGGTGGTGGGAAGATCTCCTCAAAAAATTAGTCACTCTATATCTACATTTTCTCTTCATTTTTAAAATATGGCATAAGTATAGTTTTCTTAATAAATGATACTTATTTCCCCATTTTAGATGATCATGGCTAGACTGACAAAGTAAGTTAGTACAGTGTGCCTAAGGTAGCTGTTTTAATAGGACTGGTCTATATTGCTTTGATAATCAGACAAGATTTTGTTTTAAATTTTTATTTATAAGTAAAACAAATCATGGCCCCTACTTGCTCTTCTCTACCTTGAAAATAATCCTTACTTTTTTTTTGTCTTGTGAGTTGTTATTTGTGCTTTAGTAGAGGACATAATTTAGAAGTTTTTAAAATTTAAATTCAAATTATATTTTAACAAAAAAAAAAGAAATAGTAGTTTTGGATACAAATATAATGACACATTTTATTGATACAGTGGATGTTTTCCTCTGCTGACTGTAAAGCAATGGATGCTTTTGAGCTAGAGCTACTATATAAGTTCAAGCAGATCCTTTGAATTTCTTCTTACTTTTTGAGAGTGGCATATGACAGACTTTTGTGTCTATTATGAATCTTGGGAGTCAAATGTCCTTTCTCAAGACCTCCTGACAATCGTTTCCATCTTCTCCATCAATAGACAAGAAGACACAACCCCAAGTTTCTCCCATTGCTTGATCCTGGTATTTGTGTACTTGTCAGAGTTGTCATCTCCTCAGTCTGGTTTGTCCATGTCCTAGGAGGCAGTTTGATACCAACATTAGCGATAGAAACCAGTGTCAACACTACAACAAAAGCCCTCAGAGAGTCTCAGGTGCTGACAAAGGATGACTGACACTTCTTCCTGTGTGTGCAAACCCATGCACTCATGCATAGGCACCCAAATGAACTGATTTCCTAATAATTTAGTCTGCTCTGTATTCCTACACAATGATTTAGGGTTATAATATTGTTTTGTTCCGAGTGAGTGGATTAGCACCATGTAAAGACTTCTATGGTGGTATATGCACACTGAATATCAAAAAGAACAATATGGAAAGTCGATTGTTTTGTTTTACTTCCTCTTGCTTTGTATCATCTTTTATGAATCTTAACAATTGCCAAATAATTGTACTTATTCAATATACTTAACATGTAAATAGATATTTCAATTTAATTTTCTGGTGTCTTTAATTGGATATTTTATTTATTTAATCCCCATCTCTGGTTTGCCCTCCACAAACTCTCTACTGCCATCCTCCCTCGCCCTGCTTCTATGAGGGTGCTCCCCCATCCACCTACCCACTCCCACCTCACCAACTTGCAATTCCCCTACACTGGGGGAATCAAGCCTTCAGAGGGCCAAGATCCTCTCCCCCCATTAATGGCAGATAAGGCCATTCTCTGCTACATATGCAGTTGGAGCCATGGGTCCCTCCATGTGTACTCTGGTTAGTGGTTTAGTCCCTGGGAGCTCTAGGGGAGTCTGGTTGGTTGATATTGTTGTTCTTCCTATGGGTTACAAACCCCTTCAGCTCCTTCATTCCTTTTCCTAACTCCTCCATTTGGGGTCCAAGTGCTTAGTCCAATGGTTGGCTGCTAGTATCCATATCTGTATTTGTCAGGCTCTGGCAGATACTTTCAGGAGACAGCTATATCAGGCTCCTGTCACCAAGTACTTCTTGGCATCCACAATAATGTCTGGGTCTGGTGGCTGTATGTGGGATGGATCCCCAAGGAGGGCAGTCTCTACATGGCCTTTCCTTCAGTCTTTGCTCTACACTTTGTCCCTATATTTCCTTTAGACAGGAGCAATTCTGGGTTAAAATTTTGGAGATGAATGGGTGGCCCCATCCCTTAACCAGGAGACTTGCCTACCCTCTGGATGTGGTCTCTAGAGGTTTTCCCTCCCCTTTATTGGGTATTTCAGCTAATGTCATACCCTTTGGGTCCTGGGAGACTCTTCCTTTCCTGGAATCTGGGACATTCTGGTGGCTACCTCTAGTTCTCCATCCCCCATGGCTATACACCTCTGTTCAATTTTCTGACACTCTCTCTATCATCCTCCTTTCCTCTGGTACCTAAACCTGATCTCCTTTTCCTCCTCCTCCTTTCTTCCTCCCAAGTCCCTCCCACCCTCTACCTCCTAGGAATATTTTGTTCCCCCTTGTAAGAAGGACTGAAGCCTCTACACTTTGCACTAAAGTGAAGCACAGTTTATATCATCAATTTAAAGATGTTATATATTAAAATACTTCTAAGTTGTACTTATCACGCTATCTAATTATGTAAACTAAACTGAAATATCAATAGATTAAGACAGTAAGATGGCATGCATGCAATATGATATGGATATGGCTATGTGAAGTCTCTCCTGCTAGCATTAACTCAATAACACTAAGTGCTTCAGTCTTGTGATAGTACTCCCAGGCTACAGATCTCTCTGCTGAATGTTTGATTTCCATTTACTAAAAATCTAGTGAAGGTAACCGTAATTTCTGCAGGTGTCATAATGTCCTTAATTCATTATATTCCACATAACTACAAGAAAAATTAACAAGAGAAAATGGACGTGAAGGTAATGTGATTAACTGTTATGAAAGCATCTGTTAGGCAGGGCGTGGTGGCACACACCTTTAATCCCAGCACTTGGGAGGCAGTGGCAGGAGGATTTATGAGAGGCCAGCCTGGTCTACAGAGTAAGTTCCAGGACAGCCAGGGCTACACAGAGAAACCCTGTCTCAAAAAAAAAAAAAAAAAAAAAAAAAAAAAAAAAGAAAGAAAAGAAAAGAAAGCATCTGTTAAATATGAATACATATAAATGTATTTCAAATAAAACCAAAATTATTATGGTAAACAAAATTGAGATGACATAAAAAGGAAGTACATTAAAAAGAACTAACATAAATGCTGCTAGCTGTTACTATATGTGTTTTAAAGTTTATTTAAAGTTATTTAAAGTTTATTTAAAATTTAAACCAGTGTTTATTTATAGCTTTTGTTAATAAATATTAACTTATCAGAAATTTTAGAACAATACTCAAAAAATTCAGCAAAATAATATCATTTTGAAACAATTTACCAAAAAATTTAAATGAATTCACCAAATCCTTTAATCTCCAGAGCTTAAACAAATACAACTATCAAGGACCTTGAGACTCTAAATCCATCACACATTTTAGTATACCAACTATTCATCAAGACTAGTCATCACTTCTGATTTCAGTGGTAATGAAATGTTATACCATTTTGAGTTATTAGTGCATCTAGGGTTGTTGAGCAGACAATCAATGACAGCATGACTTTGGCTTAAAGGTCACTGTATAAATTCACAGGCTGGGTCAACTGCTTTAGAAAAAAAAAATGTGTCATGGTAACAAAAGGGGAATGTTTCTAGGAAATAGACCCTCTACACATTGTGAACATATTAGAAAAATTCATTTTAATCATTGAGGAGAAACAACACACACAATGATCATGACAATTATTAAAATTACTGAAGGTATATTTATGTATGTATTGGTCACTTTTCAAAGGAAACTTTTTAAAATGCCAACATCATGTCAAAGGATAGTATCATAGAGGTATAGATGTAATCAATCTCCAGTCAAAAATTTTTTTAATGGTAGAATACCTAATTCATAGCCTGTCTGGAAACTCTTTGATCTATTGTCAAATGAAGCCCAGCCATTTGTCCATCTATGGCAACATAACCTTTGTCCCACACATTTACACTTCAAAACCCTCCTAGCCTTTGCTTGTGACCCAGCTTGAAATCACCTTCTCTTATTAAAGATATTTGCTATAAAAAAAAAAAAAAACTAGATTCTCTGTTCCAATATCTGTTTTAGTCTCTTCAGATGTCTAAAGGATGGTGGCTTATAACTATCAGAAGTACAGTCTTCTAGTATTCTGAAGGCAGGAATATTGATGATCAAGACATAAGCATGATCAGTGTCTTTCAAGGTTCTACTTTCTGCTTGAGAATATATTCTCACTGTATCCTCATTAGTCAGAGAAGATGTGAGGATGTTGGTATCTCTTATAAGGTTAAAAAAGCCACAATTGATTTGTATCTATTTATTACCCAATAGAAATTTTTTATGTAATAACATCTAGGTACATTATCCATGCATCAAGTTAGTAGTAGAAGCTGTTAGATATGAAGGAGAACACTTAAAAGACCTTAGGAAAATGAAGATAGATTTTTAGATGATTTGTTTCTTATTTTTTTTCTGAGAATAGACAACAGTAGCCATGAGTAGAAGTAGAAATACCAGATGTTACTGCAGAAATGCAGAGAAGATGTGTGGAGAGCTGGTCCCTAGAGAGTAATAACAAGTAATATGGGAAGAGTAATATTCTGGATGTGCTGAAGGCAAAAGCAGTAGGAATTAAGAAGAAATACACAAAATGAGACAATTTGTAGTTGTTTGAATAAGAATGTGCTCCATAAGAATGTCTATTTGTATGGTAGGTCACTAGGGAATAAAGCTGTTTGAAAGGATTAGCGTGATTATGAGCTGTGGCCTTGTTGGAAGAAATGTGTCACTGAGGATAAACTTTGAGGTTTCAAAAGCCCATGCCATGCCCATGTCACTGTCTGTGTGTGTTTATCTATCTATCTATCTATCTATCTATCTATCTATCTATCTATCTATCTATCTATCTATCATTTATCTTTCTGCTTGTAAATCATAACATAAATTACCTCTCTAGGAGAACACATGATTGCAAGGCTCCCTGATACCATGATCCCTGCCATGATGACAATGGAGTAACCCTCTGAAACTGTAAGCAAGCTCCTAAATAAATGCATTCTTTGATGTGTTGCCTCAGTCATGGTGTCTCTTCACAGAAACAGAACTACTAAAGTCATAAGTCACTTTCAGGTCTTTGTTCTGAACAACTTAAGGAAAAGATACCAACCAAAATGGTAATAAAACATAGAATGAATGTAGCAAGATGGCAATGGAGCAAAGGTCGTGATCTAGCTATATAAACTATATTAGAACACTGGTCTTCTTCATTATAGATTTTGGAAGACAGAACCTCGCAACCAACAAATACTTAAAATTCATTAGTTTAGAAAGTATAGGTTTCAATATTTACTCAAAATGTTTTTGGGTATTATTTCAAATCTTTAAATATTTTTGGACTGTTTATATATTTAGTATTACAAGGTATATTAAGGCCAAGATCAAGTTGAACATATAATTAATTTTGTTTCATATGTAGCTTATACATGTTCTCTGAGAACATTTTATGTACTATTTTTAACACATACATGTCATTTTTATTGACACTTATTGCCTGAGATCACATATTGGAAATTATCCACTAAGGACTTAACATTTTCCTAATTTTTAACATTACAGAGTTCCCCTTTTGGAGTATAAATACTAAACCTGTATGAAAAAAACAGGCAGGGAAGAATTTACCAAGATGATTAGGAAAACCAAAGACTATAAAAGAGAAATGTACAGACTCATCAACATTAATAAAAACTAGGAAGAAATGAAGAAACTGGAAAAAGCTAGGGGAAGAAGAAGTGATTGAACTGAAAATGATACAAGGCATAACTAATGAGATGGCAGAAACTCGAGAAAATCGGAGTCCTGTAAGACACGTGATAGCAGAGACAGGAGAAATTGGCTGCAATGTGATATCATAACTGCAAAAAATTGTAAGTAAAATGAAACTGAGAATTAAGTACTGAGTTTAGACTTCTTTAAAAGATATGTTAAAAGTCTGAGTAACTGCTTATTAATTATATACTTAATGCCATTCTGGCTTTACTTAAAGTTTTAACAGTCTTGACAATGATTTTTGAGAATAACTATGATATTAAATTGATATTTCTACAAGGTTAAATCAACTTGATTTTTGTAAAGACAGTTCAGAGCTGACAACTGATTTGATCAGTTATTTCCAATTCTGTTTGATTTTCACACTATAGAAAGCTTGAAGTGTATGTTTTCCACTGTTTTAATAAATATCAGGACCAAAAGCAATGTAAAGAAGAAAGGGTCTACTGAACCTCATGGTTCCAGGAGGTTAAGAGTCATGACACCGTGGCAAGAGGAGGAAGATAGCTGCTCACATTTTATCTGTATGCAGGATGCAGGGGGCAGGGGGGATTGACAAGACTGTAAACCCTTAAAACCCAGAACCAGTGACTCACTTCTCCCAGCAAGTTTCCTCCTTCTAAAAGCACTACAGTCCTCCCCACACAGCACCATTAACTAGCAAAAGACTCTTCAAATACATGAGCTTATAGGACATTTTTCATTCAAATCACTATATTTTTCAGTTATATAAATTTATAGTCAATTTCTTCATATTAGCATGAACAAGAGATGACTCATTTAAAATGTGCATGAAGTTTAATCCTAACTTTGTAAAGCTTTGTAAAAATAAGACAAACTAGTGGCCACAGAGGGAGCGATTTCACAGATTATACAGCTCATTTTGCTTAACTGAGCACAAATTAAGTATACTTTGAGAAGAGTGTTCAAAATATAAATACATAGCAGATACTATTTATCATCAAAACGTTTAAACGTGCTAGAAAACTGCAACACAACCTGAAAGAACAAAAGTGTTCATAATTCTCAGATGCAGCTTTTGAGGAAGCATATCATATTTTTAAAAATACCAGTTCGTCTAAGACATGCTGGGAAGCCATTCTTTCTGGAAGCCATTGCCAGTTCTGCAGTTCTCCTGGAATGGAGATTGCTTATCATGTTTCAGCTCAGGGGTATAATGTATAATATGTTTGGAATTTTTAATAAACAATATTAAATGAAATAAAATTTCTTTTTAATTTTTTCAATTTTTTATTAGATATTTTCTTAATTTACATTTCAAATGCTATCTGGAAAGATCCCTCCCTTCCCTCCCACCGCCCTGCTCTCCTGCCCACCCACTCCCACTTCTTGGCCCTGGCGTTCCCCTGTATTGAGGCATATAAAGATTGCAATACCAAGGGGCCTCTCCTCCCAATGATGGCCGACTAAGTCATCTTCTGCTACACATGGAGCTAGAGACACGAGTTCTGGGGGTTCTGGTTAGTTCATATTGTTGTACCTCTTCTAGGGTTACAAACCCCTTCAGCTCCTGGGGTTCTATCTCGAGCTTCTCCATTGTGGACCCTGTGTTCCATCTTATAGATGACTATGAGCATCCACTTCTGTACGAGACAGCTATATCAGGGTCCCTTCAGTAAACACTTGCTGTCCTATGCAATATTGTCTGAGTTTAGTGACTGATTATGGGGTGGAACTCCCTGGTGGGGTAGTCTCTGTATGGTCCATCCTTTCATCTTAGCTCTAAACTTTGTCTCTGTAACTCCTTTCATGGGTATTTTGTTTCCTATGCAAAGGAGGAATGAAGTATCCACACGCTGGTCTTCCTTCTTGATTTTCTTGTGTTTTGCAAGTTGTATCTAGCGTATTCTAAGTTTATGGACTAATATCCATTTATAAGTGAGCACATATCCAATGACTTCTTTTGTGATTGGGTTACCTCACTAAGGATGATATCCTCCAGATACATCCATTTGCCCAAGAATTTCATAAATTCATTTTTTAATAGCAGAATAGCACTCCATTGTGTAAATGTACCACATTTTCTGTATCAATTCCTATGTTGAGGGACATCTGGGTTCTTTCCAGCTTCTGGCTATTATAAATAAGGCTGCTATGAACATAGTGGAGCATGTGTCCTTTTTACCCATTGGAACATCTTCTGGGTATATGCCCAGGAGAGGCATTGCTGGATCCTCTGGTAATACTATGTCCAATTTTCTGAGAAAACACCAGTCTGATTTCCAGAGTGGTTGTACAAGCTTGCAATCCCACCAGCAATGGAGGAGTGTTCCTCTTTCTCCACATCCTCGCCAGCATCTGCTGTCACATGAATTTTTGATCTTAGCCATTCTGACTGGTGTGAGGTGCAATCTCAGTGTTGTTTTGATTTGCATTTCCCTGATGATGAAGGATGTTGAATATCTTTTCAGATGTTTCTCAGCCATTCGAAATTCCTCAGTTGAGAATTCTTTGTTTAGCTCTGTGCCCCACTTTTAATGGGGTTATTTGTTTTTCTGGAGTCCAGTTTCTTTAGCTCTTTGTAGATGTTGGATATTAGTCCACTATCACATTTAGGATTGGTAAAAATCCTTTCCCAATCTGTTGGTGGCCTCTTTGTCTTGCTGACTGTGTCTTTTGCCTTACAGAAGCTTTGCAATTTTATAAGGTCCCATTTGTGAATTCTTGATCTTACTGCATAGGCCATTGGTGTTCTGCTTAGGAATTTTTTCCCTGTGCCCATATCTTCGAGGGTTTTTCCCACTTTCTCCTCTATAAATTTCAGTGTCTCTGGTTTTATGTGGAGGTCTTTGATCCACTTAGACTTAAGCTTTGTACAAGGAGATAAGAATGGATCAATTCACATTCTTCTACATGATAACAGCCAGTTGTGCCAGCACCATTTGTTGAAAATGCTGTCCTTTTTCCACTGGATGGTTTTAGCTCCCTTGTCAAAGATCAAGTGAACATAGGTGTGTGGATTTATTTCTGAGTCTTCAAATCTATTCCATTGATCTATCTGTCTGTCACTGTACTAGCACCATGCAGTTTTTATTACAATTGCTCTGTAGTACAGCTTAATGTCAGACATGGTGATTCCCCCAGAGGTACTTTTATTGTTGAGAATAGTCTTTTCTATCCTAGGTTTTTTATTATTCCAGATGAATTTGCAAATTGCCCTTTCTATCTCAGTGAAGAATTGAGTTGGGATTTTGATGGGGATTGCATTGAATCTGTAGATTGCTTTCGTCAGGATAGCCATTTTGACTATATTAATCCTGCCAATCCATGAGCATGGGAGATCTTTCCATCTTCTGAGATATTCTTCAATTTCTTTCTTCAGAGACTTGAAGTTCTTGTCATACATATCTTTCACTTCCTTAGTGTCACACCAATGTATTTTATATTATTTGTGACTCTTGTGAAAGATGTTGTTTCCTTAATTTTGTTCTCATCCTGTTTATCCTTTGTGTAGAGAAAGGTCACTGATTTGTTTGAGTTAATTTTATATCCAGCTACTGCACTAAAGCTGTTTATCAGGTGTAGGAGTTCTCTGGTGGAATTTTTGTAGTCACTTACATATACTATCATATCATCTGCAAATAGAGATATTTTGACTTCTTCCTTTCCAATCTGTATCCCCTTGACCTCCTTTTGTTGTGGAATTGCTCTGGCTAGGATTTCAAGTACTATATTCAATAGGTAGGGAGAAAGTGGGCAGCCTTGTCTAGTTCCTGATTTTAGTAGGATTGCTTCCAGCTTCTCTCCATTTAGACCCTTCACTTGTAAAGAGAATGTTGATTCCACAGTAATGTTCCTCAGTGGTATAATGAGATGCTTTTACAATACTACGGAGGTTGCAGCATAATTGGGCATAAAACATAGTGGGCATATCACTTAAAGTAATTGTCAGTTAATATGCTTCTCGTGAACTTAGTACATAAGGACATATTCCTCATAAGAATATTTCTCTTCAAAGGTTTTGCATGTTACTTTTTTGACAACTACTGATGTGTTCAATAAATGTCCTTAGTATGTTTTTTTAAACTACAGAATATTAAATAAAATGTTAGAATCTTTATAATCACAGAATAAAATAATGGATCATCCCAATTATAAGACTATACACAAGTAATATACAGATACATACTTTTTACTATTAAAATTTCTTAAAAACCAATTATGCATAAAAGTACGCTGTATGAAGATTTATCTATACAATGTTCTCTAGACTACTTTTTACACTTTAAATAGTGGTTTCCTCACTTGAATAGGCATGCTAATTGTTCAACAGTGCTTTGGTCTAGATGGAAAATTTTCACTCAGTTAATCTTCAATTGGCTATAGAAAAAATAATTTTTAAGAAAGAGGTAATTTAATTGAAGAAACTCTGTTTTGGGTATTCAGCCTCTTTTGAAAAATATTATTTTAAAATATCTTCCTAAAGATAAAAATAAGTAGAGAAGTTGAGTTCTCGTTAGTATTTAGAAGAATGGTGGATAATGATTATCGAATGAAAAGCCTATTACCTAAGCAAGTGCTACCATAATTGGTTGCCCGTTCATAAGGCACTAAAACATTAATCTTGATGACATCACACACTCTAGTCTCGGGACATAGGAAAATCAATCTGGTACTATGACTGAAGCTCAAAGTGCCAGAATATATTGTGTAGGTTCTTGGGAGAGAATTGCTGTCAACAATCTTACTTAGATATGAATCCAACCCTTGACACGACAAACTAGCCAGACAAGATGTGACCACTGTAGCCGTAGTGGCAAGTCTATTACGAAAGTAACCAATCAATTTTCTAATTGGAATTGAGGTTTACTCCACTAGAGGAAAGTCACATCTGATGATATAAACATGGTTGAAATTCCATGGCTGATGCAGCAATAGTGTCTATCAGGGAAGCTATAATTTTGCTTTTCCTCGATGTACATGATATGTTACCAAAATACCTTATAAATAACTGTACTTATCCTCATAGACTAGTACTGCGATCAGTTCCTTGTGGTTCAAAACAGCATATATATATATATATATATATATATATATATATATATATATATATATATAAAACAGATATCTACAAAACATTTTATCCTAAAACAAAAGAACAAAAGGATATACATTCTTGCATACATGCTTGGCAAACTCCAAAATGAAGAAACATCTTATAAGTAAATAAATATTTTTTAATTCAACAAATATGTCAAGTTACAACAATTTATAAGAATATTATAAGTATGTAAAGTATTTAAGGACATTTTAATGATTTAACAAGAATATAGGGGGCTCTTCTAGCCCAATATTTATCAACCTACGAAGACCCACAGCAGGTGATTTGGAAATATCTTTTTGGTACTTTGAAGCTTTCAGTTCAGGTCCCTAACTTTTTCCTCTTTTAAAAGAAAAAAGTTTAAATTAATAACTTGGAGTTCAAATTATTCCCATGCTTTAAATTTTTCTAAAACTGGGTATTACATGTTATTCTAAATTTATTTGGAAATATAACATCATATATTTTATTTTGTATTTTTGACCATTCTCAGTAATATCTGTAGCTTCTTGTTTCACTTTTATTCCCAATTTGAGGGTTATTTTCAAAGATCTGAAAATAGAAGTGAGCTATTGGAAACTAGGAATAGACCCACCAGGAGAAGAGAGAGGAAGAGAGGAAAATGGGATGAGTAAAACAGAAAAGATTGCCTAGATGTATGAAAGAATCACAAAGGAACATATTTATGTATACTTAATATGCATATACAAAATAAAATAACCAAATAGCATAAACTGGAAATTTAAAAGAATATTTATTATGTTTGAAGTCTCACTTAAGATTACCTTCTACTCTAAGAGTTAATTTTTGCTGATTGGAAGTGAATCAAGGGAAGAGAGGAGGCCAAAAACATGAAAACAACATTTCAAAAATGACTAAAGCTGACATTGGAATTTATATCCAGCAACAAGGCTGCTCTGATCACATCCAAACACCTTCTATGTCTGAGTGGTCCAGAAAAATGCAGATATGCCCTTAGTTCCTCTGGCTGGATTCATTTAGTACACACCTTTAATCTGAACAAGGACATCGAATTGAAGGGCAGATGTGACAAATCAGAGAAAGATTCTACAGAATGCATCAGAGATAGGATACACCCAACTCTCAGGAGAAAAACTACTGAAGAGCAATGCAGGCAGAGAGAGTTCACCTCAGTTCACTCAGTTGGGTGTCAGTTGGGAGTCACTGAAGTGAGTGGAGTACAGTGGAGTTGAGTTCCTTAGTGAGTTCATGCAGTTCAGTACAGATCTGCAGAGGCAGCTGTTGCCAAAGAATAAGGAGCCCAAAGATTAGAACAAACTGCCAGAATTAGTTTGAAGCCAAGAAACACAATTCAGTGAGAAGCTGAGAGAAGACAGATTGAATTAGTAATCTTAGAAAGGCATTTGAGTCAGAATAGAAGAGTTGAAACAGCCAGCCAGAGTTCATAAAGAACTAAAATGGGTGAACTTATTCCTCAGCATGCCTCTCCAGGTGACAATTACATCAGGTGAATAAAAGATACTTTTACAAAAACTTCTATAGAAAAAATAATATAGCATGGATGGAGAGAAGGCTCAGTCAGTCAGTCAAGTGATTGTGGCACAAGCCTAGGGACCTTCACTGAAATCCCTAGGTTCAGTAGTATGTAATTGTCATCTAAGCACTAGGCAGTTGCAGACTCGAGGCTCCCTCCTTATTTGTTGCTTGGCACTCAGTCTAGACAAATCTGTGAACTCTATATTCATTGAGAGAGGCTGACTCAAAATCTAAAGTGGAAACTGATGGTTGAAGAGGACACACATGAATAAAAAATAAGAACATATTTTTATTTAATATGAAGCATTATGGAAAATGATATAACTGTGAATACTGCACGCAGAGTGGACCGTGAGCATGCTAAAAACAGGTTATATGTAATGAAATTACTATGATCGCTTGATCACACCAGAATCATTCTACAATATGGAGATATTCATATTTCAGGAAAGATACCAAACGAACTCTCCTCCCACCAGTAGATGAGACAGATGTTTCATCATCTGGCAACAGCTGGATATTCTGACTAGCTCTTAAAGCCATTAGTATCTCAATTATAAATTCTCAGCCTCTAAAATTAAACACAGAGTGCAAGATATGCCTATGTGGCAGGGCCTCTGACAGTGATCCCACTCCCCCCCTCCCTTAGGTTCAAATGCCTTAGGCCAAAAAATGTGCCTAAAATTAAAAAGACATGAAAGGAGAAACAGGGTTATCTATGGTGAAGATGGTGTCAGCATGAGTGGTAGGTAGAGCAGGGAACACAATGGGGTTTGATATGATTGTGAGGCACTGTACCCTGTAGTCATTGTCAAAAATAAAGTAGATTGACAAGTAAAGGGCCAGAAAGACAAAGCCTTGTTGAGTTCCTGCCATGGTTTAATTCTTCCCTAGGACTTCAGTTTTCTCTCTTCTTCCAGAATTCACTCCTAATTGTGAAATTTTAGAATCATAAAAACATATGTGAATTAATTTCTGGGCACACAGTAGTCACTGAAGTGATGCATACAAAAACAGTTTTCAAATGATAGCTATGTAACATTCTTTAATTAGTAGAACCCACTGGACCTTCTGGTTATTGCTCTTGGAGATGTGTAAATATAACAACATCTTTAAAAATCTCTAAATAGTATTATAAGTATTTATTTAATGTGCACTTATTAAGACTAAAATCTTAATGCTAATTCATACAACCCCATTTTTTCATCTGTTTACACACACACACACACACACACACACATACACACTATGCAGGCACAGTGGCGGGAATGCCTATAACTTTTCTTTTAAGTAGTATATATAATTAGGATATCAAACCTGAATACTTAAACTTTAAGCATGATGCTCCAGATGGCATTATTTAGATATCAATCTATAAAAAGGGAAGGTGACATGGTGACTCCAACTTGTGTTATGAGATTTTAGATTTCTTTTGTGAATCACACTGCAATAATGAATAATTTTCCAAGCCTGATGCTATCAGAAAATGTTCATATATTCTCAAGGGAAACAATTGTACATTTATATTTCTGTTCTTTTTTTGTTTCATTTGAGACTCATGCCATGTGAATGAAAACATATTAACCCTCCTTACTATCACTCCTTGGATTATCTCAGTCTTGTCCATCTTTGACATTCTAAGAACTGAAGAGTAAGGTCAGAATGTAGTGGAAGACAAAAGTGGGAAAAAAATCTCAATCATCATTTTATCTTTCTTAATGACTAAAACAATGCAAGGTATCTGTAATTTTCTCAGACAAATGTTCCTATTTCCCTATAGATAATTAGCACTTGAAAATTATTTCTAGAAAATGGGCCACTGTCAAATTAAAAACAACATCTACATTAAAACATCCATTAAATTCCATGGTACATGTGTAACTTACATTTGCCCCTATGTGAAAGTGGTTAGTCTCAGTGGTATTGCAGAAAAATTGGAGGATGTCACTTTATAAGTACATGTCTGTGTGTTTGTGTGACCTTAATGTATTTGTTCATTGCACTTTAAATTTCTTTAAATTCCATATTCTCTTTAACACTGAATATAAACAAATGAAGATCTAAGATCAAACTGATGGAAAGGTGTTATTTTACGATACTTCTTCTATCAGGAAATAATTATCTTTTATATATATGATTGTAAAAGCTGAGTAATTTAAAACTTTATTCCAGGGTAAGCAGAAGATGTTTCAATTTTTATAAAGCAAATGCATGAATCTCTCATAAAGCCAACTTAAATTTATATTCAAAGTTTAGCATTCCTGTTTACTGTAATTAACCCCAATAAAATTATGTATTTTAATGCCTACAAAAATAGTTCAGTTTAGCCCAGTAGATAAAGCCACAACCCAAAAGCTTTTCCTACAATATTCTCTTATGCCTAATCTTGTAGCTTCTAAATATCACATATTTTTTATAGTTCATGAATCTGGTGGTGACTATATCCCAAAGCACTATACAATATGAATACATACATAAACTATGTGATCTTGCATGTACTATGCCATTAAAAATGTGCTTATTTATGATTTATATAAACCATAACTTATGTCTTAATAAAGATGACCTGAGTATTCCTGGTAACCAAATACTGAAGCTGAGGTTGACAGATTTGTTATGTTCAGTTTCACAAGATTAGAATTCAACAAAGAGATTATCTGCTAAGCATACCTGTAAGGGATTTTTTGATCAGATTATTCATTATGGGAAAATGCATTGGAAATGTTTGTGATGTGGCCTTGTAGTGACCCAGAGATGAGAAGGGAAAACTTTGTTTTATTGTCTTCTTGCCTTTGCTTCACTGACAAGTTCACTTGTACAGTAGCTGCCACCCCTACTGCTACAATTCTTTCCTGTTAGCACAACCTGGCATCCTTCTAAAGTGAAGGGAAGACCCATGGCTCTCTAAGAATCCTCCTGGACTTCAGCAACAGATTGGAATTGCTGAAGCATCCTGCCTTGTAGACTGAGCATCTACCAGGTTCTCAGCCTGTCCCGTGTCAGGAGAGCCACCTTTGGACTACTCAGCAATACTGTATAATTCTGTCTAACAATTTCCCTTTTCGTATGTATTCCTTCTGTTTGGTTCTGTTTCTCTAGAGAATACTTACTAAGTCTACAGACAGAACCACGAGTTGGAATGACTCTCAATTCCTGGGTCACCTTGGAATTTTGTGAATAAGAACTTATTTGATGTGGGAGATGCTAGTATATGACTGTAAATCCCAACACACAAGAGCTTAGACAGTAGCATGAGTTATATCCAGCCTACTAGGAGGAAGCTGCCACATGAGTAAAGAAAGATGTAGCAGGCCTGTATCACCAGTGGATGGACCCCTTGGAGTACCTGCAATAAACAAGATTATAGTAGGATAGAAAGAATTTTTAAAAAATAAATGATATAAAACTCATGTAATGGATGACATTATGGATATTAGTAACTCAAAAAATATCTTATAATATGAAAATTTCAAAATAGAAAAAATGTTTCTAATCGTTCCATTGTGTATATGTACCACATTTTCTGTATCGATTATCCTGTTGAAGGATATGTGGGTTCTTTCTAGCTTCTGGCTATTATAAATAAGGCTGTTATGAACATAGTGGAGCATGTGTCCTTGTTATATGTTGGAGAATCTTTTGGGTATATACCCAGGAGTGGTATTGCTGGAGATACAGTAGTACTATGTCCAATTTTCTAAGGAACAGCCAAACTGATTTCCAGAGTAGTTGTACCAGCTTGCAGTCCCACAAGCAATGGAGGAGTGTTTGTTTTTCTCCACATCCTTGCCACCATCTGCTGTCACCTGAGTTTTTGAGCTTAGCCATTCTAACTGGTGTAAGGTGGAATCTCAAGGTTGTTTTGATTTGTATTTCCCTGATGACTAAGGATGTTGAACATTTCTTTAGGTGCTTGTCAGCCATTTGATAGTCCTCTGTTGAAAATTCTTTGTTTAGCTCTGTACCCCAATTTTAATAGGGTTACTTGATTCTCTGGAGTCTAACTTCTTGAGTTCTTTGTATATATTGGATATTTGACCTATATTGGATGTAGTATTGATAAAGATCTTTCTCCAGTCTGTTGATTGCCATCTTGTCCTTTTGACTGTGTCCTTTGCCTTACAGAAGCTTTGCAATTTTATGAGGTCCTATTTGTCAATTCTTGATATTAGACATAAGCCATTGGTGTTCTGTTCAGGAAATTTTCTCCTGTGCCCATATGATTGAGGTATGTCCTTACTTTCACTTCTATTAGTTTCAGTGTATCTGGTTTTATATGGAGGTCCTTGATCCACTTGGATTTGAGCTTTCATGAAATTCTCAGACAAATGGATAGAACTAGAAAATATCATCCTGAGTGAGGTAACCCAATTACAAAAGAACACACATGGTATGCTTTAACTGATAAGTGGATATTAGCCCAAATGCTTGGAATACCCAAGATACAATTCACAGACCATATGAAGAAGGAAGACCAAAGCGTGGTTGCTTTGGTTCTTCTTAGAAGTGGAAACAAAATAATCACAGAAAGGAAATATGGAGACAAGTGTGGAGCAGAAACTGGAGGAAAGGCCGTCCAAATACTGCCTAATATGGGAATCAATCCCATATACAGTCACAAAATGCAGACACTATTGGAGATGCCAAGAAGTGCATGCTGACAGGAGCTTGATATAGCTGTCACACGAGAGGTTCTGCCAAAGCCTGACAAATACAGATATGGATGCTCAAAGCCAACCATTTAACTGAGCAGGGGTCCCCAATGAAGGAGGTAAAGAAAGGAATTGAAGGAGCTAAAGGCATTTGCAACGCCATAGAAAGAACAACAATATCAACCAACCAGAGTTCCTAGGGTCTAAACCACAAACCAAGGAGTACACATGGAAAGACCCATGACTCCAGCTATATACGTAGCGGAGGATGACCTTGTCAGGCACCAATGGTAGGGGAGGCCTTTATTTCTTTGAAGGCTTGATGCCCCAGTGTAGGGTAATGTGAGGGCAGAGAGGGGAGATTGGATGGGTGGGTAGGGGAATAGAAATTAGAAATTAATCAAAATATAAATTTGACATTTTTTGAGACAAAATATCACACAGCCCAGGCTGGCTTTGAAATCACTGTGTCAGAGAATGACCTTGAACTTCTGATTTTCTTGCCACCCCTTTCTAACTCTTGAAAATACAGGAGTATGCTCTTCATCCAGTTTAAGAAGTACAAGGGATAGAACCTAAGCTTCCCTTTATGCTTAGTAAACTCTCTACCAGCTGAGGCACATTCCTAATTCTTCTCATTTCGCAAAAACACAAGTATACCCTGCCCTTTGTTGTCTGTTGTTTCTCTGCAGGTTAAGTGGACTAGTTATCTTCCTGAGACATTCCTACCAAGAATCTAAGCTGGCCTAAAATCAAAATTGTTAAAATACTGCTTGTAGGACTCTGAAATACCTGTCAGGGGACCATATGTCATTAGATATGATTAAATATCAAATCTATATACATGTCCCAGAAAACAGTTGACTTTTATGATATGAAGTACAACAAGGAGTCACTGATTTGGGAATTTAGTGTAAGTTTTGAAATAAGGAGTCTCAAGGATTCGTTTCTCTTCCAATATACCCAATTCTTCATTATTAGAAGTAGGTAGTGGAACGTTTATAATGACAATAAGCGACACCTTTATGGAAACATAGGAAAGACAAAGAAATCTGTCATTGCTGTTTCTTCTTAATCCTCCTCATTTCCTATCACTTCAAAGACAAGCTCAAAGACAGAGACAAGGAAAGGTTGCTCAAGGCTTTTAATCTCAATCCACACCCCTGGGCATCCTTCCTCCAGCAACAAGGAATCATCTAAACCTCCCCAAACAGAGTCAATATGTATTTAAATACCAATTCTCAAGAGTACATGGGAAATTTCTCATACAACCCTCTCACCTGCCTCTTAAAGGAAATATTTTTTTCTACCAAATCAATGGCAGAACAAATCAACCTTAGAACAAAATCTAGTGATATAAAAATGAACTTGAGCTAGCTTCAAAAAATATTAGCCTTTCATTTGGAAGAAAGGTTAGAAAGATACCATAAACCATTACTCAAGGCAGGAGTATTAGACAGTAAGCCTGAAAGATCTTCAAATATTAGTTAGACTATTTTCCAATGAGCAGTGATTTGATATAAAATTTAAATGGCAACAGTACCCAAGATATAAAACACATTAGACTATGAAGATGTCAATTCCATTGATTTATTCACAGTGTGGATATATCACCAATCCAGCATGACTTGTGCAGATCAAGAAAGAAAAATCAATGAGTATATACAATGTATGTCCTTTTGTGTTTAGGTTACCTCACTCAGGATGATAATTGCTAGTTCTATATATTTGCCTGTGAATTGCATGAAGTCATTGTTTTTAATAGCTGAGTAGTACTCCACTGTGTAAATGTACCACATTTTCTGTATCCACTCTTCTGTTGAAGAACCACCAGATGGTTCTCTAAAGTAGTTTTACCAGCTTGTAATCCCACCAGCAATGGAGGTCTTTCTTCACATCTTCACCAGCATCTGTTGTCACCTGAGTATTTGATCTTAGCCATTCTGATTGGAGTGAGGTGAAATCTCAGGGTTGTTTTGATTTGTATTTCCCTGATGACTAAGGATCTTGAACATTTCTTTAAGTGCTTTTCAGCCACTCAAGATTGCTCAGTTGAAAATTATTTGTTTAGCTCTGTACCCCATTTTTAATAAGTTTATTTGGTTCCCTGGAGTCTACCTTCTTGAGTTCTTTGTATATATTGGATATTAACTCTGTATAGGATGTAGGCTTGGTAAACATCTTTTACCAATCTCTAGATGGTTGTTTTGTCCTATTGATAGTTTCCTTTGCCTTACAGAAGCTTTTTAATTTTATGAGGTCCCAAAGCTCAGAATACACATGATACAACTTGCATACCATATAAAGCTTAACAAGAAGAAAGGCCAAAGTGTGGATGCTTCAATTCTACTTAGAAAGTGGAACAAAATAATCTGAGGAGGTAGAGGGAAGGAGGAACCTGGGAGGGAGAGAAAAAGGGGAGGGGAAGGGGGCAGGATCAGGTATGGGAAGAGACATTAGAGATGTCCATAGAGTTAGGAAAGTGAATAAAAACATGTAGCAGTAGGGGCTATGGAGTGGGGGGGCACTAGAAAGTCCCAGATGCCAGAGAAGCAAGAGGTTCCCAGGACCCAACTGGGATGACATTAGCCAAAATACCCAACAAAGGGGAGCTAGAACCTGGCAAGACCACCTCCAATAGATAGAGGGATTTGAGGGATAAGGCCACCCACCCATGTCAAAATTTTTAACCCAGAATTGTTCCTGTCTAATGGAAACACAGGGACAAAAACTTTTTTAGAGACTGAAGGAAAGGCCATCCAGAGTTTGTTCCACCTAGGGATCCATCCCATCTGCAGACATCAAATCCTGACACTATTGCAGATGCCAAGAAGCACATGCTTACACAGGAGCCTGGTATAGTTGTCTTATGAGTGGTTCTGCCAGCACCTAACTAGTACAGATGTAGATACTCACAGTCAACCATTAGACTAAGCCTGGGGACATCAGTGGGAGAATTAGGGGAAGGACCGAAGGAGCTGAACAGTATTGCAACCCCATAGGAAGAACAAAAATATCAACTAACCAGACCTCCCTCCAGAGATTCCAGGGACAAAAGTACCAACCAAAGAATGTACATGGATGGGTACATGGATCCAGCACATATGTAACAGAGGACTGCCTCATCTGGAATCAATGGGAGGGGAGGCCCTTGGTCCTATGGAGGTTTGATGCCTCCACTTTAGGGGGATGCTAGAGAGGTGGGGCAGGAGTGGGTGGGTGGGTGGGAGAGCTCCCCTTAGAGGCACAAAGGAGGGGTGATGGGATGGGAATTTGGCAAATGGGAAACCAAGAAGGGAGACAACATTTGGAATGTAAATAAATAAAATTACCAATAAAAAGTGGAAGAAAAATCTACCCATAAACTTCTTTCCCATCTTCCCAACTACAGTGAATTACACTTTACACTGGTAATAGAAATCTTGATATCTTATTTAATCCTGATCCATTTTTAATTTTATTGTGTCTTCAAGAGGCTTCACAGACATGATACTTTACTATATATCTCAAAGAAGGAAATGAAGTGTTCTAGCTCTGTGGAAAAGCAAATTAAATCTTGTGATATATGAGTAAAGCAATCTGTGTAACTACTATAAAAGCACCTGCAAGAGTTCCTATAACCTAAGCTCTACTCATGTCACTCAGACTTTGGAAGTGTGCTTTTTGCCTCATATTCCTCACCTTCATTTTTCCTAAAGTTGTCAAATTAAACAATTTGTAATTGGGGTAAGTTAGGGCCTAAGGGGATAGTAAAGCAGTTTCAACATTGTTATTTAGTAAAATCAGTGGATAAATCACTTAAAGACATTTCTATTACTAGATGCTTTTCTGCCTTTTTCTTTTAAACTGCCTTGACAGAACTCATATATAGATGAAGGGGAATGGGTATTGGTGTTATTTAAAATATGAATCTACTGATGAATGTGAACATTATTTTATGTCATTATAGCTATTCAAATGATTGTCTGCCAATATAATATATTAATTTTCCCAAATTCAAGAACATATAGGTACCACAAATTCAGCATTTGATGAACGTCTCCCTGTATTTCAGGTCTACTTCTTTAGACTGTCTTGTAGGAAACCATACTTACTGAAATGAGTCTCTTATAAATGATTCTTTAAGTAAAGGCAACTAAGATCTTGTAGTTCCAAAAGCCTCTGTCAACATTTCTGTCTTTAAATGCATGTCAGTCTCAAACTGGATTTTTTGCAGAGCTGTGTAGCATATAAGAGAAAATACCTGATGTCAAGATACATAAAGATAAAAACAAAAAATGAAAATTGTGAACTAAATATATAACCCGAAAGCCTAGGGACTGGAAACTAGACAGTTCTGTAGCAGCTGGGAGTTCTATGTCATAGGATGGTGGTCTGAGAACCATGACTCAATATTCCACAATACATCAGATATAGGAGAGCATAAGACACAATATTAGTATGTCTGGAGGAAAGAAATGCACAATATTTCATGAACCTCTTGTCCATTATCTCAGCTTCTGTTACATTTTGGGCTTTATCTAAGACTAAAAATAACTGATAACTAGGTTTCAAATCAATGTTTTAAGAACCTCAGTTATATAAATTCAAGATAAACTCCAATATATGGAGATATGGCAAGAAAATATATACACTTGGTATATATTATATTTAGTATTCCCCAAGATTATCAAATTTTAAAATGACAAATAGAAAATTGTAAATCATATTATAATGATGTCGATGTTAGGCGTTTCTTTTCTCTTTAGATGAATCCTTGAATCAAGGATTCATTGGCCATTTAACTGGTCACAGTATGTTTTCTATTATACACAACTAATATAATACCATATAGTTAATAAAATTCCATAAAAGTATATTTAAAGACATATACACTAACTTGTATTGTGTGTGTGTGTGTGTGTGTGTGTGTGTGTGTGTGTGTGTGTGTGTGTGTGGTGTTTATATGGAACTCTAAATTGGAAATTATTCATTCATGAGTACATTATTCATGTTGTCTCCACTTTTTATAAAAACAGAAGGAATTTTGATCATATTTAATAAAAGTCATTATTTTGTGACATTTATTGATAGATGTTGCTGCTCTGTTGAGAAATGAGTGTGGCATAAATACTGCGGAGGTAAGGTGTTTGCTTGTTCATGTTCTGTTCAGGCTACGGGAATTCTTCATTTGAAGAAAGATCTTGTTTCAGTCTTACGTGTGACTCTAGGCTTCACAAGTGCCATTAGACAGTACACACACCTACCTCCAACTTCCTTTCCTTTTCTCCTCATTCAAATCTGCCCTCCAAGTGTGCGCCTATGCCTCCGCTCTTAAAGGATGCTGTAGTTTCTTAGCAGTGCTTGTCTCAGTTCTCAGAATGGATTTATGAAGGTCAAGTCTGCACACTAAAAGTCACTGAGAAGACAGAGAACAGGTGTCCATCGGAAGCATGTTGGAGGCCATGAAATAGCACATTCTCAGACAGTTTTGTCTTTCAAAAGGCTCCCTTTCTACTAGGAGAAGCTTATGAAGTATTCCTTTGAAAAAACACAAGAAAAGTTTCATTTTATTTTTCTCTTCCAGGTTTGACCTAAACCCCAGACTCCAATGTGGATCCATTTTCCTTTAGGTTTGTAACTTGCTATGAAGTAAGACTAATAAAAAAAAAAAAATCAAATTTCTGCTTGATTTGTCAAAAAAAAAAATCCTAGGGCACCGAATCACTTGAAAATCTTCTCTACTTTGTTTAGGTGCAGGGGACAGAAAATAGAATTCGACTCAGATAAAATTTTATCTTTATTACTCCAACAGCTACTTTAGCATTAAAACTGTAATTTTTCTCCACTTTAAAAATAGTAATAGGTATCATATAGACAACTTAAATCTAAAATGCATCCCATGGGCTCATATTTAGAATGTTTGATCGCCAGTTGGCGGACCGATGTTAAGAAGTTCTTGAAACCTAAGGAAGTAGGACCTAACTATACAGAGTATTCAAGGTACAGTGTTGGAGACTTGCTCTTCCTGGCAACTTTCTACAGTCTTTGCTTCCTGGTCCACAATAATGTGGCCTGACCCATTCTACCATGCCTTCCCTACCACACTGACCAACCCTTTTGAAAGCATGAACCCAAATAAAAGAAAGCCGCAACAGTTATAATGCAGACTTCTCATAAAAGTCAGTGTGTTAGATAATATCTATATTTGAATCTACCTTATAAAAGCCACCAGATAAAACAGGTGCTAGAAATCAAATCTGACTTCTCTGCAAGAGCAGTACGCATTCTTAGCTAGTAGGCTGCCTCTTCAGCTGATACATGTATTGTTACCTTATTAATTTCCATATATCTCATACTTCTCTGAACTCTTTTGAGTATCGGGGAAAGTAGACGATATTTATATAATAAAATCAGTTTCATATTTAACAAAGAGTACCTTCACAATAATTATATCTATTTTAATCTTTCAGTTAAGAAGAAGGAAATTGATCCTTTAGAAGTTAAATATCTCACTGATCAGAACATCAAGAACTGAAGTTTAGACATGAGAACATTTCACACATTTAGTATGGCGTTATGCTAAACCAAGAGTTCAGTTACTGAAGGCACATGACTTTTCTCTGCTCCGGTGAGAGATGAAGCTGTAGATGTTCAGACAGTACTTCCATGATCACTTTTCCCTCCACAGTTCTAGTAGGTTTCCAAGACTCACAGCCCTTGGTGGCAAAGTAAAAACCTAAGTAAAATGTACTGGTATAGGTTTGCAGTACTGAACATATAAAAATTGAGTTAAAAACATCAGGTGTTCAAGACCAACCTGTACTATAAAATAAAATCCTGTCACCATGTTGTTTATTTTTTTTTCTTGTTCTGATATAGTGCTAACAATTAAAAATGTTTTTATTGAAATTTCATTTCTAACTAAACCTGAAATGTTGGTCTTCTATAGTTATTTACCAAATTGTAAACTTGATAAATGTAGAGAGTTGTAAGATTGTTAGATTAAATGGGTGATACATCCACAAATTAATTTTTTTTTAAATATGTGGGTTTATGAAACTACTCTGAGTGCCTTTCCCTTGATCACTGCTTCCATGTTTGTCTGTGCTTCAGAAAATAGTTGCTCTTTTCTACTGGTGACACACAACCCAGAGGTCCCAGGGCTTTCTGTGTAGAAATTTTTACCTAATGTTGTATATACTACTTTCTGGTGAATGCAACATACCTTGGATTCATCAAGCTGGCCCACCACAGGCCCATACCACTCACAGGCCTCCCATACCACAGGCCCATACCAAAGACCTACCACATACCTAACCAATATTAGCACAGGCCTACCACAGTACCAGCTCACAACACCACAGGAGCACCCTCCTTCCTTCTCTTCCTGCTTCCTTCCCTATCTGCTTTCATTCCTTCTATTACATATTTTATGTTTTGTTTTTTAAAAATTCTTTCCTTAATCTCTGCAAATTGTTACAAGGTTCACAGATGGAGTTTCCTTTGTCTTCTCACCAACTAGTCTCTTACTTGACTGACCCATATCTACACTTTGATTGCCACCTGGATGAAGACAAACTCTATGGAACACTAAACTCTTTATCCTTCTCTTTCTGCCCTTCATCCTCTGTTGTTACATATCTAAAGAATGATTTCTGGTAGTAATTCAAATGCGGAGAACAGCCCTCTTCCTGCCTCTCCATTCCTCATTCAGTACTTTCACAATGAACCTCCACCTCAGTATTACTTGAATCTCTCTTCCGTCCTTCTCCCACCCATCAGTCTCTCAGTAGTAGGGAATATTTACTGGGGTAGCTGAAGTGTCCAATCAGTCTGCCTATATTTCCTTTCGGCTCTTCCCGTGCATTTCTTAATTTCCCTTCAATCCCGAGACTCTGAAACAGTTACCCCTTGCTCACCAGATGAAAGACATGTGTAAAATAAACGGTAGGATCTTCAACATCAGATATAATCTGCAACCATGAAGAACAGTTTCAGTTTAAAGGGCAGCCATACAGCACTCTGCAGTTCTTCTCCTTGGAGGAGACAGGAAGGGGCTACAAATCTCATCTAACTGTGAGCCGTAACAGCAATGAATCACATATTTTGAAAAAAAAAAATTGCTCTGGAAGTATGAATTTAGGTTTAGCCCAGACTAACAGCCCCTATCGTCAGAACGTACTGAATTATTCTTCTGGATGCCTTCATTAGGGTTGTACATTCTTGTCTTTGTGTCATGTTTAAAATTTAGTCTCTACTTTATCTTGAAGCCAATATTTTTTTCTTTCCTGGACCAACATCGTCCTTTCAGACATAACATTTTAATCTCATATTTCCCTTCCTTCTTTTTGTTTTGAGGAGTGATTGCAAGATGCTTCAATTATTTCTCCCCATTTTTGTGAGGTTTTCCCCTGACTGGCGATCCACGATCAGCTTCCTTTGTCTGCACTTCTATAGAATTTATACTTGACCCTGCATCCTTTTCACACTCACTTGCTTTTCCAATTCTTAGCTGTTTTTTACTCATTTGGCCATCAGTGTCTTGTGGTTATGTACATACAATGTTTAAATGTACACACATACGTTTGACTGAATAAATTTTTGTGTGAGCCAAGGAAAACTGATACCAACAGGGAAAAAAGCCTCGTAGTGAATAATTTTCAGCAACATCAGTAAAGATGATAGCGTAAAGCCTTAGTTTTAAAACTAGAGATGGAATAAAAAAACATTGAGAAGAACAATGAAACCATTTATCAGTTAATTAAATTCTGAAGTTCATCATTTTTATATGCATGCAACGTCCCTGCTTCTATTCTAAGTTCAAGTGTATGGATGCCAACGCTGAATTCCAATTGAGCCTTTGTGAATGAGTAAGTAGCTCAAGGTTGGAAGGAGATTAAATGTGCTGCTTATGAGCATCACAGTTAGTAACCTGGAGATTGTAGGTATGACTAAAGGTCACTTGAGCATCCCAGAATTTGCATGATTTCAGCTTCTGGGAATATGATCCCACATCATGATGCTGCTCAAATAACTGCTTGTTTTGAAAAGTTAAGAACTATGTAACTGTAGGAAATGAAACTCCTTCCAGAACTTTCACCTAAAGCACCAGAAGAATGTCACAAAAGTGACAGGCACCAAGAATTTTTGTAATGCTGAGAGTAAAGTATGTTTTAAGTGACAGGAACTGTTACATGATATCTCAAAAATATGTTTTCATTTATGCTCATTTTTATTCACAAATAGGCATTTGTACTCATTTAATTAAGCTAGGATTGATTAACTAGCTTTTCATAAAATTGAGTGGTCTCTGTCCAGGAAGTGTTTTAGAACTAGTACCTACATACTTACTTACATTAAGCATACAAGTGAATGGTTGTATGTGCAAACTATGGTCTCAATATCCACATAATATTTTTGGTATTTTAAGAACCATATATACATAAAGTATAGAGTTTTGATTAATATCATCAATCTCCCCAAAAGCTCATGTGTCATTGGGTCATGATGGGGACTAGTTAGAGATGGTAGGTTATTGGCAGTAAATCCATAGGTTATTGGCAGTAAATCCTTGACAGATATATTATGTCCTCTGCCCTCAGTGGTGAGCTTTTTACCCTGAGCATCTATGAGATGAACAGCTTTTCTATCCCAGGTGGTCTCTCTGAGATGCTGTGCCTTGCCACAGATCCAAAATGACTGAGTCAGGCCATCATATGTTGAAAGCTCTAAAATTGTCAGAGAGTAGATCTGTATTTTTTTTATAGGTTGATTATCGCAGGTAATTTGTCACAGCAACAGAAATCTAATGTCCTAGTTAACTTTCTATTGCTCTAAAGGAACATCATGACAAAGAAAACTTTTTTTTTTTTTTTAAGGCATTCAGTTGATGGCTTGCTTACATAGTCAGAGGGTGAATCCATGATCATCATGGCAGGGAGCATGGTAACAAGAAGGTAGGCATGGCACTGAGAGAAATAGCTAATAGCTTGCATCTTATCTAAAAGTTAGAGCGTGAGAGAGATGGGGGAGGGGGAGGGGAGAGGGAGACATTCTGGTCCTGCTGGTCTTGCTGGTCCTGGCATGGGCTGTTGAAATATCAAATCCCATTCCAAGAGACAAACTTCTTCCAAAAAGACCACACCTCCAAATTCTTCCCAAAACATTTCTTCCAACTAGGACTCAGGCATTCAAATATATGAACCAACGGGCGTCATTACCATTCAAACCACCATATTCCACTTGCTTTTATAGATTTGTAGGTATATCATGAAAAAAATCCATTTAATCCAACTTCAGAAATCCCCATAGTCTTTCATAATCTCAAGATTGTTTAAAAAAAATCCCAAATTCAAAGCCTCACCTAAGACCAAGGGCAATCTCTTAACTATAAACTTTTGTAGAAGCCAAATGCAAATGACCTACTTCCAGCATACTGTGGCAGAGGCTGTGTGTTACCATTCCAAAGAGGAGGAACGGGGCAAAGTGAGGAAACATTAGATAACATCTAATATACTTTGCTTGTCCCCTCTAGAAATATGATGTCTTTCAAATTTTCCTGAGTCTAATTTTAAGCATGGGGGGTAACTCCAATTCTACTTCTCTAAGAGAAATGTATTTAAAAAACTAATGTACATGCTGTAAAGTTTTACTATTTCTTTTTATTAATTTTATAAGAAATTCAAAATGGGACATTATTAGCCACTTAAAAAACAAGGAGTGTTGATACTCTGCCTCTACATTCTGATTCTTATCCTGTGAGCTGAAGCAATACAAGATAGAAAAAATTTTCCTACGTACAAATTTTATCCTGTGGAATTTGATGCCATACAACATTGGATTTATATGTAGAATAAGGGAAGCCTACCCTTTTGCAGCCCAGAGGTGGGATGAGAAACATGTTAGATTCTCATCTTTATCTATATCTGTCTAAGTGTCACACAAGCATGGCTGCTTTTAACCTTTGTGACCTAGAAGTAGCCCTGTACTTGACCTTCATTTATTTGAAGTGTAAACATGTGGGGTTAATAGTCCTATGTCTTCCTGACACATTGAACCATGGCCTAAGGATTTAAGGAATTCTATAGCTCCAAGAGCGCTTACATCAGCATAATTAATTTACACAGATGGCTACAAACCTTTATATTTAGCTACTCCAATTTTTCATATACATTTCTATTAGGAGATGGTAGCTTTTCACAGGAACACTGAAAAATGTAGGTTCGTTTCTTTCTAGCTCCAGGGGAATCAAATATCTCTGGTCTCTCTTGGCAACTTCACTAATTACAAATACCCTCACTTAAGAACATGTACATATGCAAGCAATTTAAAGCAAAATTAATCTTGAAAAATGAAAGTAAAGAAATATAAGGTAATATACCCTATATGGCTTCTTTAGTATTCCACCATATATTTTAACCTTTATCAGTTCAAAGGTAAAATGAAGCTACATGTTTCTGTACATCATAAGTTCAAGTACACCAACTGCATTGTCTGCATAAGAAGACAGGCCAGTGGAGCATCTAATCTACTAATCAGTGGCAAACCATCCTCGCTGTAACAGCACATCTTTTCCCATTTAAGATAACCATGATAAAAGAGGAGCAAAACCACCTCTGTAGAGTAGTAAGACTGCCATAATGTTTGTTCTTGTTTAAAAAAAAAAGTCTTAATTATTGTTATATTCCCTGGAGAGTTTAGACAGACATTGTCATGATAGTTTCCTATCTACTGACTTTAAATTATTTGACACCTACTATTAGATGGAAATGAAAAGATTCATTTCAAGTTACAAGCTTCCTGGCTCTTATGCTCTGCCAAATAAGAACAGACAATGCAACATAGCCCTTCATTATTTCTGGAAGGACAAGGCACAGATATACCAGATAACTCTCATATAGCTTCAATTCACACATAATACCATTCTAACCTTTGGGAATTATAAATCTTAAAACTGAGTCAACAAATTTGTATGATAGTTTTTGGGTACAAATAAAAGTATCATTTATTAAAAATTCAACTACATAAAAAATGTTACTAGGAAAATGTAAAACAATTGCCTTAAGGTGATTATGTAATGCCTTTTCCTTCTTACACATCAATACTGAACCTTCCTCATCATAGAGAGATTTTAAAAATAAAACTTAAACTCTAACCTGTACTCAGGCATTAAGTTACCAGAAAATCACCTAGTATACTGGATTTCTATCATCAAAGCTATATTTAAGTATATGACAGGATATCTATTTTTATTAGGTATCTTCTTTATTTACAATTCAAATGTTATCCCTTTCCTAGTTTCCCCTCTGAAAGCCCCCTATTTTATCCCCCCTCCACCTGCTCACCAACCCACTCACTCCAGCTTCCCTGTCCTAGCATTTCCCTTCACTGGGGCATCAAGCCTTCCTAGGATATCTATTTTTTTAAAAGAATGGAAAAGAGAGTGAATGAATAACTGTAATCTGTATGCATTTTGCGAATCTTAATTCAGGGTAAAGAGCCTTTTCAGACAGCAGACTTAAAAGAACCACTACTGAGTGGCAAAGAGATTTCTAACATTCACAGGGGTCATACCAGAAGTCTTAAGATTCAAAGATATGAAACAACGGAAACGTGGTCTAACTGACCTATGCCTTTGATCCCAAATAGGAGATTATGTGATTGTGTGAGGTCTTGACCCCCAACTCCCTAATAGAAGAAGTATTTAAACATAATAAGTAAGACAACAGTCAAGGTTAAATGGAAACAAGAAGGTGAAGAATGTTCCTAAAAAATTAAGCTTCATTTGATGAATTCCATAAGTTATATAAACTAGGAAAAGTTCCTTTTCTTAATTATTAATTGTAAATCCGGGTGACTTCTCATGTGATTACTCTGGTTGCTCAAATTCCTGAATTACTCTCTGAATAAGGGAGAAAAGGCACAATAATGATGAGTTACTTGAAAACTAGTGTTTGAATACTGTAGCTGTGTGTTTCAAGTAGTTAAGATGATTGTCACTGAAATTCCCTATGATTTTTCTCCTAGTTTCATAAAAAAATACAATGATAAAATAAATAACAAAATTTAAAATTTTCTGTCTAATCTTAAATATCTTACACATTACAGTTAAATGATTTTTTCCTTCATGAATGACATAAATTTTTATTATGTGTTATGAGGTTTTAAAGTATAAAACACATAGTTTTCTATGTACAGCAGTTTAAATGTACAGGGATTCTCACAAGCTAATGATTTGAGTCCTTTAACATGAAAGCATTTAGCAGTCTAAATCATGCAGACATCAAAACTATGTAAATATCATTTTACCTGATGCTGCTATTATGGCTAAAGAAATATGTATTTCTTTTATTTCTAAATTCTTTGACTTACTCTCATAGTTTATATGGTATTAAACAACAAGAAAGTTCAGAAGCACAAGAGATTGTCTTTATTTGCCCAGTGACTTCTTGTGAGATGTATATGTCCTCAACTTAACCAAAGCTAAGGTTATCTGGAAAGAGTAAGCTTGTTTGAGAAAATGCCTCCATTAGATTGTCTGTAGGAGAGAGCAAAGTGTTTTCTTGATTAATGATTTGTATTAGAGCATCCACATCACAGTGAAGAGTCTTGAGTTGTATACAAAAGTAGGCTGAGCAAGATTTAAATAGCAATCCAGCAAGCAGCGTTCTATGTTTTCTGATTCAATTCCTGCTTCCACATTCCTCACCTTGAGTTTATGCTGTGACTTATTTTAATGGATACAGTGTGACCCAAGTTATAAGATAAAATATATCCTTTCTTCCCCATGTAGCTATTTGTCCTGGTATTTTATCACAGCAATAGAAACATGAAGTTAGAAATTAGTACCAGGAGTAAGAGATTAATGTATTGTTTAGAGAAATATTGTACAAGGAGTTTAGAATTTTGAACTAGAAAAAACATTGGAGTGTCTGGAGATTAATGTAGGAAGTGGGAAGATAATGCTCAAAAACAGCACAAATGATAGAGGTATAACTCATGGGACATGCTTCCTCAGGGTCATGACATAGATTTTGTGGCCCAGAGAAGGTCAAGGGTGTCCTTTATGATGGTAGCCAAATTTGGCAATGTATAAGAGTTTGCAAGGTGGTATTAGTTTTGAAGGCATGAAAAGAATAAGGGAGATCAACTGAGATTTGACATTCTGAGAGACTAGGAGAGGCCATTGGTGAAGATGAAACCTTAGTTTATTAGAGGCCCCACAATTGTAAGAGTCACAAGATAAGGTAAGCCATGGAATAATATAGTAGAGCTGGGGTCTCTGAAGAAAGCTAAGGAGATGTCATTGGTAAAACTGCAGTCCAGTTTCAGTGGCAATAACATAGAACAGCATTAAAGAGAGAGCAGATATGAAATGGAGGCAGCCAGCCTATGCCTATGAGACAAGCTTCATGTGTTATGAAGTCAGAGGAGTAGAGATTCTTAGGCCCTTTACAGCTCAGAAGCTCAGGTGTCCCAGACACGTATCTCTGAGCTTTACTCTATTGAACTTGGATTTTGTTTTGCTTTGAATGTGACCATGCCTTGATTGTTGTGTCTTAGAATAAAAAAGGTAATTAGCTTGTTTTCTGGATTTTACAACCCATAGTTGAGATATTTGGGATATATATATATATATATATATATATATATATATATATATATATATATATAAAATCATTCAGTAAGAATTTATTTCCAATAAATTCTTTCCAACTTCTGCTATATGTCTGTGTTACCAGGCAGAAAATCAATTTTTAATAATTTGATTGCTTTGTGAAGACTTCTTTTTTTTCAATTTTTATTAGATATTTTCTTCATTTACATTTCAAATGTTATCCAGAAAGTAAGTTCCCTATATCCTCCCCAATCCCTGCCCTGCTCCCCTACCCACCCACTCCCACATCTTGGCCCCGGCATTCCCCTGTACTGGGGCATATAAAGTCTGCATGACCAAGACTATGGATTTTTTGGAAAGATTTTTGTATATTTTATATTTTGAACTTTTGAAGATACTTTGAGCATATCAAAGGAACTGAAATTTTAGAGTGATTTATTTTTTAAGACTGTGGAAGTTAGAAAGTTAGAATATTTTATATAAAAATTTGGACTTAAACAAGAAAGGAAGGGTTGTGTTTTCATTGAGGTGTCAAGAAGACAAGAGGTCAATTGTCTTCATTGTTTCCTTGTCAATTTGACCCAAGCTATAAGTATCTGTCAAGAGAAAACGACTTCATTAGACTAGACGCCCATAGGCAAGTCTCTGGGTAATTTTCTTGATTAATAATTGGTTTGACAGGGCCAGGTATAATGTGGGTGCTGGACAGGAAGTCCTGGGTTATATGAGAAAGGAGGCTAAGCAAACAATAATGAGAAATTACGGAAGCAGAACTCCTCCATATCATCCTCTTTATTTCCGTTCTCTAGGTTGCTGCCTGGAGATCCTGCTCTGGTGTCTCTCCATGATGGAATGTAACCAGAAAGCTTTAGGATGAAGTAAAACCTTTCCTAACCAAGCTGGTTTTGGTCATTAATTTTTATCACATTAATAATAACTCTAACCAAGATAGCACTTATATTTTAATTGCATTTATCCATTACTAACTCAAAGGAAGAAAGTTACCCTCCAAATTTAGACTCTTATTAGTGAATGTAATTTTGAGGTAACATTACTTCACATTCTGTTTCCTTTCCATAGCTTCCAGCATACAATTTTCACTGACTGAAGCATGCTAACCAGAATGTCCTTGTTTCTTTGTCTTCCTGTCTTATTTTATTTATCTTCTAGGCCCAGCACAGATGTCACCATGATGCAACAGATCTCACAACCTTCAAGGACAATTTTTCTTCAGGTATGTATCTAGAGAACCCTGCTTTGTCTCTTAAATTGCAATTTTTTTATTTACTCAAGAACAGCACAAAATATGGTAAGCAAGATAATACACCAATGGATTTTTGTCGCTCAACACTACTCTATATATTTGTAAACTATTTTACCATTATAATCCATAACACAGCAAAATATCAACCCAAGTATAGTAATTTTTTACATTGAAGTAAAAGAATGATATATTTGGTAACCTAAAACAAAAATTCAGGCACAGTGCAGCTGGGCAGCCTTATAAAATCATAGCACTTACAGTTGATTCATAAACTGGATATATTTTTCAATGCTAGCAAGGTTAAATACTCAGTTTCTGACTCTGACCACTATATCCCCTTAGGAACTACTTCGTTTGATCATGCGTCAATGCAGCACTGATTAGAGACATTAATTACACCTGTAAAAGTTCTTGCCATGGGCCATTACATAATCTTGGGAATGATATCCACAAGAGAGAATAGTAAGAGCAGTCTACAGGGAGAAACATTTTTAATAACATTGTCGACCATTGCTCCCTCCCAGCAATAATATAAAAAATGGCTTTCACTTTGTTTCAGTATGATTTTTTTATTCTTTTTAATTTAATTTTATTTGTAATTCATTTTTACAGTCCATATTCCACTCCTAGCCCCTCCCCAGCCAGCCTCCAAATGCTCCACATCCCATACCTTCTCCCCACCCCAGCCCATCTCCACATGGATGCCCCCAACCCCCACCCTACCTGACCTCTAAACTCCCTGGGGCTTACAGTCTCTTGAGGGTTAGGCTCATCATCTCTGAATGAACATAGACCTGGAAGTCCTCTATTGTATGTGTATTGGGGGCCTCAAATCAGATTGTGTATGCTGTCTGTTTGGTGGTCCAGCATTTGAAAGATCTCAGGGGTCCAGATTAATTAAGACTGCTGGTCCTCCTACAGATTGCCCTTCCTCTCAGCTTCTTTCAGCCTTCCCTAATTCAACCACAGGGGTCAGCTGCTTCTTTCCATTGGTTGGGTGCTAATAACTGCATCTGACTCTTTCAGGTGCTTGTTGGGTCTTCCGGAGTGCAGCCATGATAGGTCTCTTTTTTCACAAAAACATTCCATAGCCTCAATAATAATGTCAGGTCTTGGGACCTCCCCTTGAACTGGATTCCACTTTGGGCCTATCTGGACTTTCATTTCCTCAGGCTCCTCTCCACTTCCAGCCCTGTAATTCTTTCAGACTGAAACAATTATGAGTCAGGGGTGTGACTGTGAGATGGCCACCCCATCCCTCACTTAATGTCCTGTCTTCTTGCTGGAGGTGGACTCTATAAGTTCCCTCTCCCTACTGTCAGCATTGCATCAAAGGTCCCTCCCTATGAGTCCTGGTAGTCTCTAACCTTCCAGGTCGCTGGTGCATTCTGGAGGGTTCCCCCAACCTCCTATTTTCTGAGGTTGCCTGTTTACATTCTTTCAGGCTTCAGTCCTTTTCCCTCATCCAATACCAGATCATGTTGGATATGATGGGGGATGGGCCTATCTCTTGGATGATAGGTAGAATGAGTCTTGGCAGACACCTTTAGATTGATTTTGTTGCAGACAGGACTTATTACATTAAGCCTAGGCTAAATAATGTTGGTTGGGAAGGAAATATAGGTGAGAAAGGTTATTGAGACTCACTAGGCTTTTCCCTGGAGAAGACATGTTGAATGGAGAAAGATGCATGTAGAGTAAGAGTTGGAGATGATACTGGGCTACACCAACCAGAAGGATATGAGGTGTGGTTGGGTGGAGAAATATATGAGGTGGAAACTCAAGGATTCTTTGGCAAGTCAGTTGTGTTGAATAGTGTTTCCTAGGGCAAACATGTGAAGGAGTGTTTTCCTTTAGTGGACACTGGTGAAAGTCTAAAGCAGTCTCATGAAGGAAGGTTTCACTGAAACAGACACAGGAGAGAGGATGTTCAGTTAAAGCAAAAAACATGATAGGACATGTCGTGAAGGATTCTTAGCTAATAACATGCATATATTGGTCTGCCTTACATTGAATAATCGGGACTCCATGTGCTCCAGCTGAGTGGATGAATGTGCTGAGGCAAGACACATGTTAAGGCAAGACCTATGCTGAAGCAAGGCACATGGAGGGCACATGATGTTTGGAGGGTATAAATAGGACTCTATGCAGTGATGGAGACAGAGCACTACCTGTGCAACAACTGTGGCTCTCATGTCTTCACTGATCTTTGCTTCCCTGAGAGATGCACAGCTGAGAACTTTACCTGGCATTCCTGCTGGTACCTTCTGTTGACTGGAACAAAGGCTGAGGCCTGGCTTTCTCTGCTAGGTCATTTCACCACTGTTGCTAACCCAACTCTATTGAATTAGACTGCTGGTATATCCATAAAGTGATTGGCAGAAGATCAAGCTGCCACTGCTAACCTGTGAACTGAACTGCCGATTTCCAGAAAACACAGAAGTTGCTTTAAAGAACCTTTTTAAACAGGTCCATTTCCCTCTGTATCTTTTCTTTTCCACTACTTCTAGTGGGTGGTAGGTGGTGGGAGGTTAAAGCATTTAAGAACCATCATTAAGGCGGGCAGTGGTGGCACATGCCTTTAATCTCAGCACTTGGGAAACTGGGAAGGGGGATAGCATTTGAAATGTAAATAAATAAAATAAGCAATAATAAAAAAAAAGACTGTGAAGTAAATGCCAAGGAGCAAAACTGGCCCTCCCTGAGCACATGTCTCTGAAACCAGAGCACAGAAGTCCCTGAGCCCCACTGGCATCAAGCAGGGACTACTGTTTTCTTTCCTTTTACCACTTTGAATGGTCTTATTCATTGCATTAATCACATCCCACCATTCAGTACTGAAGATGTGGGAGGCAGGCAAATGGTCTTTTTGTTTTGCAGATCTTCTGATAAAGTAGCATCTTAATTAATAAATTTAATTCACACATGGACTGATGTGGTGATAAAAGTATATATTTTAAACCTGTTTTGATAAAAATAATGATTCAAAGCACTGAGAGTCTTAAAAGTAACTAGGTATATTTTGTATTGGTATGGAAAGGGACAATTGTGGCCCACTAGAGGAATATGCCAGTGAGTCTCCAGGGGTACCAATAACAAAGAATGACACTTCTTAACACTCACAATTTTGTTTGACACTTGCCACATTGAATTTTAGCTGATGCCTGACAAATACAGAAATGGATGTTCACAATCATCCATTGGACAGAGCACAGGGTCTCCATTGAAGGAGCTAGAGAAAGTACCCAAGGAGCTGAAGGGGTTTGCAGCCCTATAGGAGGAACAACAATATTAACTAACCAGTACCCCTAGAGCTCCCTAGAACTAAACCGCCAATGAAAGAAAACACATGGTGGGAGTCGTATTTCTAGCTGCATATATAGCAGAGGATGGCCTAGTCAGTTATCAATGGAAGGAGAGGCACTTGGTCCTGTGAAGATTCTATGTCCCAGTATAGGGGAATGCCAGGTCCAGGAAGCAGAAGTGGGTGGGTTGGGGAGCAGGGCGAGTGGGGAGGGAATAGGGAATTTTCGGAAAGGAAACTAAGAAAGGGGATGACATTTGAAGTGTAAATAAAGACAGTATCTAATCTAATAAAACAAAAAATACAAATAAAATGCAGCAGAAATTAAGCTCTATAATTTCTAAGGCTATGTATGGAAAACATTGCAGCCTCTTCCTGCACCTTTTGGGATGTTTACCATTAGCATACTTCATTTAAGCATCCAGAACCATGCTGTGAGAAAATGAAGTATAAACTGCATAGAAATGTCAAGTGCAGGTGTGCTGGTAAACAGTCCCAGCTGACTTCCCAGGGAACAGAGAAGCATCATCCACTAGCCACATGAAACAACCATCAGTCAAAGTCAATGGATACACTTCCAATATGAAGGGAAGATCAGATGAAATACACAAAGCAAAAAGCCACTGTACACATAGAATTATGCTAGGATCTGGTTAACAGATTTTTATTTTAACCCTATATACAACATACTATTTTCTTCTCATGGATACAAAACAAGTATATTCATCATTGATAGCTGAATACTATGTTTTGTCTTGTTTTTTTTTTTTTAAATCAAATACTCCTCTTTTAAAGATTTATTTGTTTTTGTTTTATGTGTGTTTATTGGCTCTGTTTGGATATGCCTGGTATTCAAGAATGCTAGCAGATTACCCAGAACCGTAGTTACAATCCACTGTGAGCTATGTGAGTGTTAGTAACAAAAGACCAATTCTGTACAAGAAGAGCATGTCCTCTTACTGCATAAGCCATCTCTCTAGATTCAGACTGGAGAGATTACTCAGTGGTTAAGAGAATATATTGCTTTTACATATTACTTGAGTTCATTTCTCAGCACTTATGCCAGCTGACTAACAGCAGATTATAACTCAAACCTCTGGCCTCCAACACATATGCCCCAATGGACATATACCCTCACACAGAGACACACTCACATACACATAATTAAAAAATCATAAAAATAATTATTTCCCCACATAATTGCTAGCATACATATAAAACAGGACACAGAATGGGCTTGGCCTATAGGCTATAACTTGTGTATCACTGTCTTAATCTGCTAGATATACATGGGAAAATTAACATGAAATGCTGTACAAAGAAGTGGCATGTTCATCATAAGTAGCTCCTGAGAATTAGATACAAGTCTTCAGTTGCTCTGCAGTCCCACCCTCTGTAGCAGAGTGCCTATGCTCTAAATACATTACCCTCAATATCCTTTAAACATTGTCCAGTCATATTTCAATAATAACTTTAAATATTTTAAAGAGGGTTTCTAGAATAGTTTTTATTCAATGAAGATATATTTCTTTATGAAATCTATCTGGAATATTCTCAGAAATGAATTTGAAACAAAAACATTCTGCCACTGGCTAGCATATAAAGTGTGGTATACCTACACAATGTAATATTATACTTCAATGAAACAATGAACTTAACCACATGAGTATTCTAAAATGGATGTTACAGTGGCTATATAACTTTATAACTTTATTATATTGGTAATTACAATCCAATGAAAGATGTAATAAAACAACTTCAGTTGTTTCTACACATGCATTAAAATTCAGTATTTTGACTGTAGTAGTATGAAAGAAAAACTTTACATCAATTTAAGATATTAAAATATTTTATTACAGTGATGTATCCCATAAAATATTATTCAAAATAAATTTAGTCTTCTTTATAGAAATTCCTCATACTTCCTTTCAGCTGATATATCCTACACACTTGAAAAAACATCACCAAAAATGTTGTGAAATAAGAAAATCTTTCAGTCTCCTATAAAAATATTCTCCAGATTCTGAGTTTGTAAAAGGACAGAACTTGTTGATGTTAATATGAAATTACTCTCTAAATACAATTTTCATTTATTCTATAACCAGTAATTCTCAGCTATATTTTAAAGTGATAGCAAGGAATAAATTTCTACTGAACATTAAGAAGTAGGACATCCCTCCTCCCCCCCCCCCTTTTTTTTTTACTTGAGTAAAAAACCTTAACAATCCCTGAAAGGTGGAAATAGCTTTGAAATTAACACTTACTAGTAATTTTTCTAAGGTTCATGACTTTACTAGTTCTAGGCCCATTGGCTGGGTTTCTAGGATCAACCGTGATAATATCACTGCAGATTGGGCCTTGAACGACACATTGCAAATGGGGCAAGTGAAGAGGGTTAGGAATATTAGGTGTTTTACTATTTTTAAGAGGTCAATTGTATGCTTCAGGAAAAGAGCATAACACAAAATAAGAAAATAATGAAAGTAGAGGCATGTTTCCCTTTAGTGCATAGAAATAATAACAGACTTATTTAAGGTGCTTAAATAGAGTGAAAACTTACATAGTATGATTGTGTATGAAAAATAATTTAATATGAAGTTATTGATTAAAGTTATTCAGAACTTGAGTTATAATTTTTTGAAAATATACTGTTTTTGGTTTTGAAATGAAAAATTAATGCAAGTATTAATGAGCTCTGAAATCAAACTCTTTGACTTGTGGTATAGTCAAAAACATCAAAAATAGTGATTAACCAACTGTATGTATCTAATTAATTATATTTAACAATGAAACTTAATTTCACTTTTCAGAATATATGAAATATAATTAAGTGGAAAATACCATGTATCAAAGGACTAGCATTTAAAATCATATTGAAATACATTACGTGTGTGTGTGTGTGTGTGTGTGTGTGTGTGTGTGTGTGAGAGAGAGAGAGAGAGAGAGAGAGAGAGAGAGAGAGAATACTACAAATACATTGTTTTCAAACAAGTCTCACTGTGTATCCCAGGACAACTTAGAAATTTTGTCCTGCATCACAATCCTCCAGGGATTACACTTGTGTACCACATTGCCATACCAAAGCCACAGATAAATATTCTAGTGTGCAGAAGGACAGTAATTCTTTTATCTGTACTTACCAATGAGTGATTGCTTCAGGTGTGTCATTTTGCAGCTTTCTTGGGCCTCATATCTTGGGTGACATATGTGGGAGTTATACCTTAAGAGTATTGAACAACCTTGATGAAACCAATACGATCACACACCTACATATCAGCATTCCTTCAATAGCAGACTGTCAATTAGACAGTGGTGCAATTACGATAAAGATGAATCATGTCTCTCCCCAGTGAGTCTATAACCATCACAGTGCTGTAACAGCATTACTCAGTCGTTTGTGCTTCTGACAGAATCAAACCTACTACACTGCCAATCAGTAGAAGCACAGTGCATAAAATTATTGACAGTAAATAATAGGTGATAATGATAATAAATTACTATGCTTATGGCTGATATTTCTACTTTGTACATTTTTATTGTTCTTTTAGAAAGGACAACACTTATAAAACAAAAAACAAATATTAGTGGAAAACTGTGTCATTCATTTCATGTGGGCCATTTATACCAAGTCATTTGACTACATCATAAGACATGAAGTGGCTAATGTCCTTGTGTGTATGAGTACACACTGATGTTTGTATAGTGATAAAACTGGCTAATAATGTATTTCTCAAAATATGTCAATGTTGCTAAAAAAAATGTGTGATTGAATCTCAAACTTGTTAGAACTTGTTTATTAACATAGATAATTCATCAGTCTCAAATATTTGATTATTTTAGATTTTGGTAAGATTGCAAGAACAATTCTAAAAACTAAAAATGCAAATAAATTATTTATTATGAATAATATCCATTCATTTCCTATTCTAAAACAAATGAAGCAATAAAGGATTTTGTTTGTTTGCTAGTCTTAGTGTTCCATCTTCTCTCCAAACCGTAAAAAAATTATCTGAAGAGACCCAGATTAACATGGCAACATGATGAATTCTATGTGTCCATTTCCATATTGTTAATGAAGTATATGTGAGACAGAAAAGTAAATATAAATGAATAAATATATCCTTAAGATTAGAATGAAGAAAATATATTAAAATTTAATGAATAACTATCCCTAACATAAAACTAAATATGTATGATCCTTGATACAAGGTCAAGATTATCATCCAAATTCAAAGAAACAGGAAACATTTTCTTAACTGTCACTGCACTTTCTAATTTTGCAAAATGTAAGTTCCAGCAGGGAATATACAGATTGAAAGATGTAAATAAAGAATCAAGGCATAAGATAATATGGAAAGTCAGTTTTAATGAATGATGGGAATTCTGATTCTATGGAATTAAAACAACACAGCACAAGTAAGTACATATGATATAGAAAAGCATATTTAAAGCTGTGGCAATAAGTATAAAAATGCACATACTTATATACTCCCTAAATGCAGATAGAACTAGGAAAATGCAACATTTAGCATTTGACAAGTTCATGTTATGATTTAGACAGGTCAAGCTCAGATTATTGATTTAGTTCTTAACTATTTATTCTCCTCCCTAAAAAAAATGTTTGACAATATGTAGAGACAATTTTGGTCTGAAATTGAGTAGAGAAATTATTGGCAATTAGTGGAAAGAGATAGACATATTAAGGTGTGTGTGTGTGTGTGTGTGTGTGTGTGTGTAGAGAGAGAGAGAGAGAGAGAGATTATAGATGTATAATATATATAGAATATAGATAGATTTATTAAGGTTTATGTGTGTGTCAGGTAAGGACTGAATGCACTGAGAAAATAGAAATTAGCAAGCTATTATTACCAGTTATTTGCCTAAAACCACTTTCTATAGCTCCAAAAGTAAAAGGACAGAAACCATGCTTTCCAGAGAAACAACTACCAAAATAAAAAGATACAAAAAATTACCAAAGCTTACCCAAGGCCAAGAGTGGTCTCTTTTCATATCAACAATATCAGGGTCTCATAAAGTACAGATCAAATAAAATTTGCAAAAGGCCATGATCTTCACAGTGGAAACTACACCAAAATATAAGTGTAATCAACTGTCTTCAAGATAGTTACACTAACAAATCCAAGTAGAACAAATTGAGTGTTACTGACACACACAACAAATCTCTATGAATAGCATTAGTACAATATCAAAAGAAAAAAAATACAGAACCTTATACAACAATCTGTAATCAGAATAAAAACTTACCATGGAGTAGAACCATGAATGACTTAACTAATAGAATTAGGAAAAAATGTTGAAAGGATCATTCCAATATCCTTCCCAAGTCAAAAATGATGCAAATGGCCAATATTAGGAAATAAACTGAACATGTTTTTTTTAAATCTCCAACTAATAATAATAATTTAATAATATTTAATAATTTCAAGATATTTAATTATTTAAAGTCAAACAATACACTTAGCATAACATAATATATGCATTAGAATATAAAACAGTGTTAGAAACATTACAGTACATCCCATGAAAATTTTAATGAAAATAAGAGGTTAATTTGTTATATATTACTAAACATTTGAAATGTAAATAAAGAAAATATCTAGTAAAAAAGAAAATATAATATATCATGCTTTAATTTCTGAACATGCTTTTAAGATCTGAATGGAATTTCTAGAGATTTTTAAAAAATTAGAATTTGCAAGGGAAAAATTGGCTCATTGAATTGAACAGTATTTTAGAAACTTTAAAGAGAAGAATTAGTAAGCTTGAAACAACAGGCAGTCCACACATAAAATACAGAAAAAACCTCTTTAAGCAGACTGAAAAGAAGGTGTCAATCATGGAGTCATAAACAAAGGTGTTTGATGGAATAAAGACCAAAACCATAATTTTATTTCTTAAAAAAAGTTTTCTACATATAAAAATATACATAAAATAATAAACAAACTGCAGTAAGCTTTTCATAATTAAATTGCTAAAATTTAACTAGAAGAGGCAAACCTTCAAAACAGATGAGGGCATGGTGGCGCTCGCCTTTAATCCCAGGCAGAGGCAAGCGGATATCTGAGTTCAAGGCTAGCCTGGACTACAAAGTGAGTTCCAGGACAGCCAGGGCTATACAGAGAAACCCTGTCTCAAAAAAACAAAACAAACAAACAAACAAACAAACAAACAAAAAACAGATGAGGATAGACATCAGATAAAACAATATAAATAAAATTGATCACAGACATATCAAGAATAAATCAAACATTAAGACAACAAATAATGTCTTTTATGTTCAAAAATTATAAAATCATGTTTATCAAAAATCATACATTCAAGAAAAGTATTTCAACACTAAGTGGGAAGCAAAAATATATTAGACAATGAAAATATGATAAAACTTGTCTTCAAAAATTTGCATTGATGTGTATTAAGGGATGTTTTTAAAGCAAGGAAAATTAATATTACAGAAAACCTGGATTTACCAATGATAACAAAGAACCAGGATATTGTATGTATGTTATTAAATTTAAAGTTTTCTAATTTCAAAATTGTGAAAAACTTAGTTGATCGTTTCTAAATATAGTTTATTCAAAAGCTGTGAATATTGTACACCAGAAAATATGTAAAAAAAAAAAATAAAACAAAATAAAACCCTTTAGGATAGTAAAAGCACAAACATAATGAGAAACTTTCCTGTATTGTACAGATGTGATACTAACTCCTCTATAGTCAATTAGTAATACAATAAATAAAACAAATAAAAGTATCAATAATGTAAAATTTAAAACAAACTCCAAACTGTGATGTAAGAGTGTATATAAGATTTAACTTTAGGAGCTGGAGAAATGGTTTAGCATTTAAAGGTACTGAAAGCTCTTCCAGAACACCTACCTTCTATTTTCTGCTTACAACTATCTGTAACTCCAGCTCCAGGGATCTAATGCTATTTTCCTATTTCCACAGGTACTGCATACACTTGGTATGAAAACATGCCAGCAAAATATGCACATATAAGAAAATGAAGCACTGAAAATTTTAACTTTAATAAAAAATGAAAGGATAAGATAGTAAAATTCATTCATATCAGTAATTACACTAAGTGTAAATGATCTAAAGAAAAAGAAAAATAACATAGTGTAAGACTAGATAAAAAGCAAAATCCAAATGTTTTTTTTGGAATTTGTACATAAATACATAGGAAATTATTTTTGCTTCTAATATAGAAATAATATTAAAAAGAAAATTATGAGTATTTATTTATATCATACTGTAGGCTTCAAAACAAAGAATATTGTCATAGATAATGAGGGAAAACAGTAAGCAACTTTACAAGCCAGATTATATGACACGATTGTATGTGTTCCAATGCTTGAGTTTCAAATGATTTAAGAAACAGCTTAGAATAACCACTGAAGATTTCCCGTCCTCATAATTGATGGAGTGAATAAAGATGTGGAATAACTAAGCGTCACTGTGAGCTAGCATTGACAGACACTCATTGAACACACCGCAAAGCAAGCGTTCAAAACATTAAACTGCAACGGATGTTCATCACATTTTGAACTACACTAAATGATAGTATGGAAGAGAATTGAACTTAAAAACACAGAAGAAAACATAAATTTAGTATCAATACTACAGCTATTAAAAGAAAAAAACTATATCCAATGTCTATATTAAGAATAAAATGTAGAGATCATAGAACTCAGCTTCTACCTCAGTAAAATATTAAATAAAACTAATTCAACTCAAGCTGAGTAGAAGTGAGGAAGATAAGCACAGTGAGGAATGAGCAAGAAGGGGAACAGCACTTGTCAGCACACTCATCAGAGGAAAGACAAGGGGGTCTCATGAGCATCCTAACACTGAGCTCAACAATGTAATTGAAAGTACCTGAAATATTGACTTAATCTAAAAACTAGTAGGTGGATGGTCTTATTTCTTTACAAAGTATGAAGTAGAAAATGTGCATATGGGCTAATATCCACTTATCAGTGAGTACATGAAATTCAAGAAGAAGAAAGACCAAAGTGTGGATAATTCGATCCTTCTTAGAAGGGGGGAACAGGATACCCATGGAAGGAGTTACAGAGACAAAGTGTGGAGCAGAGACTGAAGGTATGACCATATATAGACTGCCCCACCTAGGGATACATCCCATAAACAACCACCAAACCCAGACACTATTGCAGATGCCAACAAGATTTTGTTTACAGGAGCCTGATTTAGCTGTCTCCTGAGAGGCTCTGCCAGTGCCTGGAAAATACAGAAGTGGATGCTCACAGTCATCTATTGGACAAAGGACAAGATCCCCAATGAAGGAGCTAGAGAAAATACCAAGGAGCTGAAGGGGTTTGAAGCCCTATAGGAGGAACTAAAATATGACCTAACCAGTACCCTCAGAGCTCCCTGGGACTAAACCACCAATCAAAGAAAACACATGGTGTCTCTAGCTGCCTATGTAGCAGAGGATGGCCTAGTTGGTCATCGATGTGAGGAGAGGCCCTAGATTCTGAGAAGGTTTTATGCCCTAGTATAGGGGAATGCCAGGGCCAGGAAGCAGGAGTGGGAGGGTTGGGGAACAGGGCAAGTGGGAAGGGGATAGGAGATTTTCAGAGAGGAAACTAAGAAATGGGATAACATTTGAAATGTAAATAAGGAAAATATCTAATTAAAAAAAAGAGGGAAAAAATAAAAAGAAATGTGAACTATTGTGTCCAAACTCCCTTATATGAAGCCTTACATTTGTGTTGTAAGTCTAAGCTGTTTCATCAGTCAAAGTGACATTAAAAATCTGAACAAAATAGACTATTTGGTATATAATGATGCAATTTCAAATAAATATGTTTCTAACATCGAAATAATTTTTATATGTAATAGCCATCTTATTTTCCTGGTTTTATTGAAAAAAATTATACAGTATATTCTGACCAGTTTTCCCTTCCTCATCTACTCCAGTATCGTACCTCCCCACCGATGTAACTCCAAGCCTTTCTTTCTATCTCTTAGAAAACAGGTAAGGAAAAAAAAGTGAAAAAAGAAAAGAAAAGAAAAGAAAAGAAACACACCAATCTGCCCCCCAAACACACAGACACATACAGACACAAACACAAAATCAGAAACCATAATATACAAACAAAAGACCAGAAAGACAACGAATATCCAAACAAAGAAATATGACAGAAAACAACTGAAAAGATAGCATTGAGCTTATTTGTGTCGACCATTTATGGTTGGGTATGGATCCTACCATTAAGTGTGATTAATGTGCCCATTAGACTCCATTGGAGAAAGTCATTTTTCCTTTGCAAGTGGATGTCAATTGAAGATAGCTTCTGGTTTAGGGATGGGAGCTCATGTCCACTTTCTACTCTCAGTGGAGAAATTTTGAGGAGCAACATTACTCAGTGAACAACAAAAAAACACGTTATAGTAAGTTTTCTACTAACTTGATTTTATCAGACCAATAAAAGGACAAATATTTTTAAAGTCTTCATTGTTTTCTTTTGACTTACTGTATAGCAGATATATGTTGACTAAATTTTTATACACCTGTTCATAGAAAGATGAACCTAACCATAGCTAAAGATTTGTCGGCAGCATATCTATCACTTTCAAATAAAGGTAGGGCAGAAACTAGATCTCAAGCTATAGTCTCATTAAGCATTCATATGTTGAGTGTATGGAATAATAGTAGAATATAAATATATTTGGCCTCTATATATGTATTTTCAAAATGGATAGGGGCATGATAAAATCACAGAGGAAAAGAGATTGCTTGAAGAAAACCTGGAAGGAAGTGAAATGATAAATATCCACACAAAGAAAGTATCACTTGTTTTGTCTCATAACTTAAATATAGGGAAAATATACATGAGAATAAAAAGATGACTATAGAGGATATGCAAGAAGAAAATGAGGTTGATAGAGAGTAAGACAGAGTAGTGGGGGTAAGCATGATCACAATGTATAATAAAAGTGTATATAAACATTATGTTGAAACATCTTTGTATGTTAACTAATGCTAGTAAAAAGAGGAGAGTATCCTAAAATTGTTCCCTTATGCCGGAGAGATGCCTTACCTTGTAAAGGAGCTTACTATTAAGTCTGTGAATATGGAACTTGAGCCCTAAAACCAAGACAGTAGAAGGAGAGAACTGACTTCCACAGTGTCTTCTACTTCCACCCCATATGGTTCAACCTGCTCACCAATGCTAAGTAAATAAATGAAAATAACATTTAGTTATTTTATCTTCTAAAATCTAGTATTTTTCTGATGGTCTATCAAATGATGATAAAATCCACTTAAAACTGTTCTTAAAGTGAATTATCCAATTCTTATTCAGAATATCCATTGCTTAGATAATTTATAGATTTTGTGTAACACAGAATCGCTGCATCCTACCAACTCAACCTAATGGAACTTGTGCGTAAGACATTCTTTTTATTTTTTTAATTTTTAAAATTTTTTATTAGATATTTTCTTAATTTACATTTTAAATGCTATCCCGAAAGTTCCCTATCCCCCCCCCGCCCCCGCCCTGCTCCCCTGCCAACCCACTCCCACTTCTGGGCCCTGGAGTTCCCCTGTATTGGGGCAATAAAGTTTGCAATACCAAGTGTCTTCTCTTCCCAATGATGGCCCACTAGGCCATCTTCTGCTACATATGCAGCTAGAGACAGAAGCTCTGGGGGTTCTGGTTAGTTCATATTGTTGTTCCTCTTATAGGGTTGCAGACCACTTCAGCTCCTGAGGTTCTATCTCTAGATTCTCCATTGGGGGCCCTGTGTTCCATCATCACTGTGAGCATCCACTTCTGTATTTGCCAGGCACTGGCATAGCCTCATATGAAACAGCTATATCAGGGTCCCTTCAGCAAACTCTTGCTGTCCTATGCAATAGTGTCTGAGTTTGGTGACTGATTATGGGATGGATCCCCTGGTGTAGAATATCCAAGATACAATTTGCAAAACACAAGAAAATGAAGAAGGAAGACCAGTGTGTGGATACTTCATTCCTCCTTTGAATAGGAAACAAAATACCCATGAAAGGAGTTAGAGAGACAAAGTTTGGAGCTAAGACATTCTTTGTAGTGCTGTTGATGGTCACACTGCAAAAACTAGATTTTTATTTTAAATATTTTATAGTCCATTCTCATGTAGACCAACCATCACTGTGTATTTTAGTTCTGCTAAATGTTGGAAATTTTATTCACTTCCATTTTTACTAGTGATAGCAGACACTTTTTGTTTTCTAATTTATCTCAAAGTCTGTGAGATATAGAGGTACCATTTCAGTAAAATACAGGATATAAAATCAATATCCATAATGAATAGCTTTTCTATATAATAATAATGAATACTTTGAAAAGAAGGAATGAAAAGGATCCTATTCAAAAGAGCTTCAAAAATATATGCTAATCAAGTCAACCAAGAAAGATGACTACGCTAAAAACAAAGAAATGCAAAAGAAATGAATCCATGTTAAATGATTAGCAGAATTAATATTGTGAAATGTCTATACTAACCCTCCACAAGTCATCTACAGGTTACAGATGTAATCCTTAAGAAAATGCCAATGACATTCTAGACAAAGATAAAAAAATTAAAAAAAAAACATAAAATTCTTATGGAAACATACAAGATCCCGAATGAACAAAGCAATCCCAAGAAAGAGGAACAATGTTGAAGGTTCCACCATATCTGACATCAAACTATACTACAAATAATACCAACCAAAATCACATAATACTGAAAAACAGGGATGTATACAGAATAAAAGAAAGAACCCAGAGCCGAACCCACTAAGCCACAGCACACCTAAATTTTGAAAGGGCTTTCAAAATAAATATTAGAAAAAAGATAACACTAATACTTTAGCACTAGTATTTGAAGCACCACATCAAGAGAAAATTTCAGACTATGAAATGAAGTTAATGGATTTAGATGTTGAGCAGCTTGGAATCCCAGGAGTCCAGCTGTGTAGTAAAGATGCCATTTGGTAAATATGCACATATATGCCGAGAGCTTAGCCATATTGGAGATGGTGTTGTGATATCCTGTGCAAAGGATGGGGTGAAGTTTTCTGCAAATGAGAGTTTGGAAATGGAGAAACATTAAGTTTTCACAAACAAGTAATGCTGATAAAGTAGAAGCTGTAAACACAGAGATGAAAGAGCCAGTTCAGCTAACCTTTGCTCTGAGGTATCTGAACTTTTACACAAAAGCCACTACACTGTCTCCTACAGTAACACACGGTATATATGCAGATGTACCTCTTGTTGCAGAGCATAAAATTGCTGACATGGTACAGTAAAAGTATTATTTGTCTCCGCAGATCAAAGATGAAAAGGGACCTTAGGCATTGCCAGAAACTGAGAAAACTAAACCTTTGAGGATTGCTTCTGAGAGATGCCAGCATGTTCTAAAGTCTTTTCTGTCACCAAGTCTGTACCTGAATATTCTTAAATATTAAAAGAAGATATGTAAATATCTTCTGTAAATAACCTACTTTCTTCTCTCCATTCTCCACAATTGGCAAAGAATAAGCTGTAAAGTAAAAACTGGTTCTGTTAACATGTTTCTGCCTTAGAAATATTGGTGATTTTCTTTTTTTAATTTTCATTTTTTTCTTTTTTATTGGTTATTTATTTCCATTTCAAATGTTATTCCCTTCCCAGTTTACCCTTCACAAAACCCATATTCCCTCGCCTTCTGCTGCCTCTATGAGGGTGTTCCCCCACCAGCACACCCATTCCTGCCTCAGGACCCTAGCATTCCTGTACCCTAGGTCATCAAGCCTCCACAGGACAAGGGGTTCCCTTCCCAGTGATGCCTAATAATGATTTTGCCTCTAAATGCAGTTCTAAGAAATGGCTAATAAACACATAAAACTATTAACCATCATAGAAATGCAAATTGAAATTATACAACTGGTCAGAACAGCTAACATTAAGAAACAATCAACAATGCTGGTGAAAGTGACTCTTTGATCATTGCTTCTGGGAAGGGTGACTTGGGCAGTCACTAAAGATATTACTATGAAGGTTTCTCAAGAAAAAAAAAAAACTCTGAAAATAGAAGTATTACATGAAAGCACAAATACTACTCCTAATTATAAGCCCAATGAAAAACAAGACAAGTTACCACAGAGATATTTGTCCATCCATGGTTAGTTATTGTAGCAGTATCAACAAGTAAGTCATGGAATCAACCTAGGTGTGCATGAACAAATGAACATACAGAAAAATCTGGAATATATACATGAAACTTGTATGCAACTTAAAGCAGAATAAAGTAGTCATTTTTAAGAATATGGATGTAGCTAAACATCAATATTTTAAGTGAATTAAGGTAGGCTGATATAAATATCAAATACTTTCTGACATTATTTTAAATGTTAAATGTTAGTTTTATATAAATACATAAAATCATTTAAATATATGAATAACATAGAGGCAGAAAGGAGAATAGGTAAAGGAAGAAGACTGGGACAGGAAGGAAGCATTGAAATGAATCAGAGTGTGATGGCAGAATATAGCTAATATAATAAGGATATACTTGGAAGAGTTGCCTTATAAAGCACATCACTATGAAATATATATATATATATATATATATATATATATATATATATATGCCATAAAACTATTAAACATGAAATTGTAGCAATTTTTTCTAGAAGAAGAAATAGAAAATTATACTGTATAGGAGGCATCCCCAAAGCTGTGTGAATGGTACACATAGTTCAATAGTAGTTACATGCATCTTTCAATGAAAGTATCACATAATTATAAACGCTGGCATGATGTCACATGCCTATAATCTCAGGACTCAACAATTAAGACAGGAGGCTTCCTATGAATCAAAAACTGGCCTGAAGCTCATAGTGCATTCCAGGCTAGCGTACATTACAGTAGAACTTCCTATCTGTAAATAAACAAACATTAGCAAAACCAATAAACATCATAATAACTTCATATTAAAGAAATATTTCACAATAACTAGGTTTTTTTGTTAATTTCTAATGCTTAGAAGTATTTTTAATAATAAAATTAAGTTTGGTTACTGTAATTTATAATAAATAATTGAATTAATGTTTTAAATTGTGATTTATATGTTGAACCAATTTTATTACTTGATTCTTAAGTGAAATTCAATTTTACAAAATTTATACATTATACATAATGTTCGTATAATTGTTTAGTATTTAGGAGACCTTGTCCACTGAAAATTCAATATTTAAAGAAAAAAGATAGTACACCATATTTATACATGACAGTTTAATTTTTTGAAGTTCTAAAAAATCTAATTTTCATCTTTAATATAACTAAACATTATTAAACCATTTCTGATAGTGATTATAAAAATATATTGCATTTAGATTTAGATCTTTTAAATGTTCCCAAACTGTAATCTTAAGCATTAGCTTTTTGTTTAGAACTTCAAGAGATGAAAATTTCTTAAAACAAAACACAAATATGTATGTGCACAAGACCACTCTCAAGAACAGATGATCACACACACACACACACACACACACACACACACACACACACACACCTGTGCACACATTCTGTCTATAAATATTTATGCAAGAAATTTGTATATTGTTCGTTAAAATGAAAAGAATGACATAGATATCAGTCATAAGTAAAGGTTACACCTTACTTGTCTAGCTATTTTTATGGGAGTAAAAGGGATAGGCACAGAAGCTTTAAGAAACAACCTGATTAGTCATAATAATGTCTCTATACATTTGCAGCTTAGCACCCTAAAGCGTCCCCTGCTTTTCCATGACTTATAACTCTCCTTAGCTTGTCTCACATTAGGAAAGAGTCTCTGTGTTTGTGTTACAACATTTCTCAGAGCCAGGGGTACTACTTGAAGAATTCTTGGAATAAGCTGGAACAGGTTTGGGCTCTTGAAAGATAGCCAGCAATGCAGAAGCCCTGCACAGGGAAGGAAGCACTTCTGTCCACCTGCACCTGTGGTGTCTGTGGGTGTCCTACACCCTTAACTCCTAGAGATAAAGGAAAACAGTTTAACCAGCAAGACAAGTTTCTTTTAACATCAGGAGCAGACATGAAAAAAGTTATGTGCCCTGTATAATGAAATTGCTGCAAAATTTACATAGACTTTCCATTTTAGAAATCTTGAAGGGAACAATTATATGTTTGGAAATTGAATGTAAAACTCACCTTGCTGTCTCAGGATGGATTGGATACCATTTCATGTCAGAAATACTGCAGCTACTTAAAAATAGGAAGGGGTCAGAATAGGTCCATGATTCACTAAGGCTCACAGACAGTGCTAACTACTGTGCAGGGATATATGAAAATGGCATTAGAAAGGTTATTTTTCTTAACTTAATGATGTATGTGTATTAGGTTCTAATGTTTCTGTGAATAAATGTACCTTGGGTCGGGTAGGAATTTAGAGAGCTGAAGGGACTGCTCAGTGGTTAAGACCATCTGCTTGCTGTCTTAACATTCTCAGCAGTCACATGGCAGTTCACATTAGTGGCATGCTCTCACATCTACTTTCTGCAGGGACTAGACACATATATGGCACTCACACATAAACATAATAATAATAATAATAAATACATCTTTTTTATCTTTTTATCTCAATTTAGGAGCCGAGTGCTGTGGCTTATGAAACCTTCACCTCAGTACTCAAGAGGCAGAGAGTGACCAGTGGATCTCTGAGTCTGAGGCCAGCTGGTCTGCATAGTGAATTCCAAGTCAGCCAAGGCTACATATTGAGACCTTGTCTGAAAACAAAATCAGTAGATGACACAGAAAGACGTGCTAACGTGGTGTGGGAGGTGAATCTGTTAGTTCCCCATCACTGGAAGAAGTATGAAAGCTACTTTTAAGAGAATGAAAATTAGTCTTGCCCAGGGATGAATCTCCAAACTGGTTCTCCAATACCAAATAGTCAACACTGAAATTATTTACATATAAGAAACACTAAATGGACATATTAGATTGCATTTATATATTTATACATATGTATGTAACAATAATCATTAGTGAAAAAAGAGACTTGAATTAGAAAAGGCATGGGGACACAGGAAGGGTTAGTGGAAGGGAGCAGTGATATAATTATATTTTAATTGAGAAATTGCAAACTGGGCAGAGATGGCACATGCTTTTAATCCCAGCAGTCAGGAAGCACAGACAGGCAGATCTCAGATTTGAAGTCAGCTTGGTCTACAGAGTAAGTTCCAGGACACTAAAGGCTACACAGAGAAAACTTGTCTCAAAAACAGAAATTGCTTCAATTTCCTCTCATATATTTTTATTTTTATATGTGTTTACTAAGTTATATGATAGTGGATTTCATTATGGCATGGTCATATTTGTATATATAAATATGAGATATATACATATATATTCATATATGTGATATTTTTCTCAATAGTATTCATACCCCACATAGCATAGTCTTTCCTTGCTCCCCCCACTGGTTTCCTTCCTCTTACCCACATCCTACTTCCACATTTAAGACTTTTATTTAATCTATGACTCCCTTGTAAGAGAACAGACCTGATATTTGCTACTTTGAGACTATCATGCTGCACTGAACATGAACATTATCATCTCTAGTTCTATCCATCTTCCTGTAAACAACATAACTTCAGTGACTGAATAAAACATCCTTGGGATATATATCACATTTTGTTCGCTAATTTAACCATTTCGGGACACCCAGGCTGAATCCACCTCTTGGCTATGATGAGCACTATCAAATAAGCATGAGTCTATGTACTATACGCTGACTTTGACAAGTTTTATGTTTTAATCTAAGAAAACCTTTGACTCTCTAGCAGCTTGTTTTGTGTTTTTTTTGAGAAGTACTATTAATGAAACACATGGTTTGTCCTTTTGAACATTTAGTGTTTTGTTTCATTGTGCATTGCCATTTCTCAGAATCCCTTTGGGAGAATGTCATCCCAATCTGGAAGACAAAAGTTACCATGCCCCCTTCCATTTATATTTTTTCATATCACTCACAGATGACCTACACATTTTAAGGAAAATATTGGTGCTCAATGAGTTCCTCCCAATTCTGACATGCAAAGCAATAGACTCTGCATGTTACCATCCTCAGAAAGCTTCTTTAGCAAAATGTCAGAGCAGCACACTTTTCTGGTGAGTAGACCCGTCTACCTTTCTACTAAGATACTATTTGCTCACCCATTTGGCAATTCATAATTGATTCAAAAGTATGACACAGAGTAAGACACAGTGACTCACAATCTTAGTGCTCAGGAACTGAAACAGGAAGATTATGATTTGGGGGGCCAGCCTGAGATAGGTGATATGTTTATGGCCAACTTGGGCTATAGAATGAGACACTGACTCAAAAATAAGTGAAAACAAATTCTGGTACTGGGTGCATTCTTTGTTACTTGGTAATTATCACACACTGAAAATGTTTGAACTATGGTCCCTTAGGAGCCTGTTTGTCTTCTAACGAGAGTCAGAAAGGAGGTGGATCTGGGGGGAGGTGGGAACGGGGATCAGAGAAAGGAAAAAAATCATAATCAGATTTACTATATGGAAAGCAAAATACATTTTCAGTAAAAGAAAAAAAAGAGTATTAATACATAAAAAGAATAAAAACCTTAAAAGGAGAGTATAGTGCTTGAAAATATTACACTATTTCTAATTTACTTTTAAGAATTATATATACTTATTAGTGATCTCAATTCAGAATCCTTTCACCAGAGGTCTTTTCAACTGTCCACATACATTGAAAGGCCACAAATATCAACCAAAAGAATGGCTGTTCCAGGGCTTCTAGAATTTTGAAATTTCTCATCTTTGCATTATAAATTTGTCAAATTAACATTTGGGGCTTTGGGATGCAAGCTGGGTCTCATTCTGCATCTGCCTGCAATTAGAAGATACCACAGGGTAGCCTTGTGAAAAGTCCTTTTTTTGGCCCATTTTCTTTTCCTTCTAACTCTTGTTGTACCACTTGCTCCCAATAGTCTTGGTTTCATAGTCTGTTTTCCTCTGAATTATGCTCGTATCTCATTAAGGAGCAGCTGGGAGCCTGTGCTAACAAAATAGACCATTACAACAGCAGAACAAAGTTACAGTCTCTCAGATGCCTACTTCTGACTCCACAAAATGGCAAATTAATGCTCCTCACGTTCAGACCTTAGATACTGTTTAGCACAGATTGCATAACACTTGAAATGTGGTTGTTGTCTTTAATGATATGTATTACTGATGTCAAAATAAAAAACTTCCAGTCAAGCTAGCTAAAGATTTTGTGTTTGTTTTTTTTTCACTTCATAGTAAATATTTTTCTTTCAGTCTATCTTATCTATGATCCAAGAAGAGCAGCAGGCATATGAAGATGCTTAAGGAACACTATTTAGGAGGAAACTAGAACACATGCAGTAGAGATGTTTAAAAGGCAGGATCTGTTGCTGGACCCTCTGCCCATCTTTCTTTACAGCCATTAGAGCAAAGAGGCAAGACAGCCAACTCATCACACTGAGCAAAACAGAGGCTGCCTTCCTTTGTCTTAATAAATATCAAAGACTTCTTCAAAGATGTCAAGGACCTAAAAGAAAATATCAGCCCCCTTCAGATCTAAAAGCTGTAACAAGAGAAACTGTCCTACCATTGCAACATAGACCAAACTCCCTTTACTTCTCCTTAGTGGATTTCAGGGCCCACTGTAAGGCAGCCACATCTTCAGAGTTACTCTGTCTCATGCATGTACACAAGCCTTTCAAAACTCAAGGTTTGTTTTTCTTTCTTTTGCAGTTTTTAATATTTTTAATGTTTTTTTGAGATTATAATTACATCATTTCTCCCTACTCTTTCCTCCCTCTACACCATCCCCAGATACATATGCTGGCTTTCTTTCAAACTCATGTCCTTCTTCCATTAATTGTGGTTGCATACATATATTCAGTCTTCCCTGAGCTGCCTAGGATCACTTTGTTCTACTTCCCTGAAATTTTTGAGTAAATGAGGAACGTCTCTTTGGGATGATAGTAGTCATTTTTCCCTTGAGTGCTAAGCAGACACAAAGGCAGGCAGCTCCAACCTGAGAATTAGAAACTTGCAGCTCCAGGCCTTAGACACAGAGCCATTTAGCTCAAGGTTCTCAGGTTAGAGACTTGGTGTTCTGGGTTCCAATTGCCAGTTCCCCGGGACTGGTAAAAGTCTTGGCACTGTGTAGCAGCAAGTGGTAGCAGAAAACAATTGGCATATGTTCACCTATTTTGGGTATTGAACCCTTTACATTACATAGTATTGTAGCTCCTTAGGCTGAGTACTGAGCCCCTCGGCCTTCAAGTTTTGTTGGTTCCAAGTATGCATAGTCCACCACATTCCCCTCTACAGTCACTTTCTATAGTCTTGCCTCTCTGCCTTCTCTACTTTCTGAACCTTCTTTTTTTGTTTTATCCACCTTTTTCCCCATCACTTCTCCCACTGAGTGTTCTCTGGATCTTTATAGCTGCCCTGTATCACTACCAGCACCAAGAGAGCACTCTAAATTAACTAAACAGAAAGGAGTTTGTGACACATCAATAAAGAATTGTATTTGTCCCAATCAGAGCACCTTTTCCACTTCCTCCAATCACTGACTTCTTGCTGAATTACTGAGGACATGTTTCCTCTTCATTTCCATTGCGGGATCCTCTGAAGCTCAGACTTACATTGGTTGGTATCTGTCTTTCCACGGCTGGTGCAGGTTGCCTAGAGAGCTGTGACTTGAGCAAGTATTTCTGGAACAAGATCTTGGCTTTAGTTGTAGTAGCCCTTGAAGCTGGAGTGATTGGGCAATATCCAAAATAGCCTTGCTGCCATGAGGACAGTGTGACTGACTGCTTGCTAGAGAAAGGGCTGCGTAGTTCACAGTTTCCCATTCAAGCCTGCCAGCATAAGGCAAATGTCTCTCCCTTGACATCAAAAGGTGAGAAGAGCCTTTTCTGGGTATGCATATATACACCCATTCATAGAAACTACAAAGACTTCAAGAAGGTGTCAGTACAAAAGAAGCCTCTTGTAGAAATGCTCGGCAGCCCTGAACAGCGCATGCGCACCTCTGCTTAACCTCTGCTCCAAGGCCCTAGGGAAATGTGTCCTTCAAACACATCTCACTCCTCTGACACTGAAATTAAAAGCTGAAGAAAAATAAAGCAAAAGCCATCTCAATGTTAGTCTTTTCCTAGTTCACGTGACACCTTAAGAACTTTAATCTGCCTCCTTTACCAAAGATCTCTACAACCTATATCAGATTTTGCTATATTTTTCTATACCTACACATATGTGCTCCACCAGAACTGACAGTATTGTGACCCCCCCCACACACACCATGGGATATCTAACAACAATCTTTTATTCCATGTGGAAGAACCCAGGATTTCTCAAGTTTGGCATCTTGAAAAGTCCGAGGGCAGATAAAATTTGACCACATTCTCTCCTCATCCACTAGAGAATTACTTTTCAAAACTTACTTTATAACCAACACAAAAACAACTCTCTGAGAGAGGGCACTTATGTGAGGCTCCATTTGTGGCAAACCTGATGCTCTAATTGGCATGTTCATTTGGATCTCCAAATAGCAGATCCACCTGTTTCAGTGTGTGAAATAAATAATTACATTACTTCCAACGCATTTCCATTTTGAAGACAACTCATATGGTCGTTTAATTCCATTGCAAAATCCTAGGTGCCAAGGCATTGACTTTTATTGACTGTATCAGATGTATTTAGTTTTTAGAACCACTTCAAGATCTCTAAAATCTTACTGCCAATTTGACCTGAGTGGAAGAAGTGGAGAGGAGAGCAATGGGGAGGAGATAATATTTTACATCAAGAGGAGACTTTGAAAAAGTATGTCAACAGCTTCCTGAGAAAATGGATAGGAAAATGGATTTACTGCCTGAGTAAGTCTGACCCCATCCATCACCTTCCTATGAATGATAGATCATTTGATAGGTGGTGTTTGCTTTTTCTATGTTCCCATATTTGACACTTAAAGGAGACAGGAAAACATAGAAACCCTTCAAAGACTAACCTTTCACTATAGAAATTGCTTCTGAAATATATGTGAATGGCAGAAAGCTTGCAAGTAAACTTTCTGAAAAGAGTGTGGCCTTTTGTAAGAAAACTAGATTATGAAGAAATTCACTTACCTCAGGTAAATTCCAAAACATTGCCACCGTCTGTATGGTGCACTAAATTAAGTATTGAACATACTGCTTAAGTTTTGAAAAACTTATACAAGATGTACAAGTTAAAATGCCCAAAAATATAGTCTTGTTTACAGTATCAGCAAGATGATTGAATGAACATGAGTGGAATTATACAGACTCAGTAGAGTTAGCACACAGCATTTCCTTGGTACAATAGTGGCTTCACAAATGTACTATAGGAAGATGGCCTTCTGTATTTTCAGCTGAGTTTCTCTAATGGACTTTCCAGTGGTGCTTTTCCCAGTAGTCGAATTTCCTTTAGATTTTAGACCATGTTTTATGCATGCTTTGTTCTTAGTGCTATTTTTTTAAAAGTTGAAGTTTTTGAGGACTCCCATATGGTAGTGAAAATTCATAACATATTGCTTTCTGCTGCCGACCCAGCAGCCTCTAACTGTAATGTAGTGTAAAATTATTACTAAAAAAATTCAATGTTTAGAATGATGGTCCTCATTAGAATTTTCCTGACAGCAAAATCTGTGACAGGGGCGAGGACACAGGTTATTTAATTTATATGTGGATTCAGGAAGCAGGGGGAAGGAAGTGTAAAAGCAAGAAAAATGAAGCATGCACGATGGAGCTACTTACTTCTGTGAAGTGTGGGGTCTTGGGCCTCCAGAAACCCTTTGAGGGATCCTATGGAAAGGGCCTCAGAATGATCCTCCCGAAAGAGGGAAAAAGGAAGAAAGCCTTTAACTCACAAGACTGTCCTCCCTGGAGTCATAGTTACTTTATAGGCAGTTCTCACCCATATCAATTCATCCAGGCTGAGCTAGCTCCCATGGCTTCAGGGAGAGCCTGAGGCAGAAATAAAAAAAACAAGAAGACAATCAAGGGGTGACTGCATTCCTGAAATGCTCTGCCTTACAAGCTCAGCCTGACATGCAGCAGCAACTAAGTCAGATTCAGCCAAGGGTTCGTTGCCAGGCTGATGGCAGGATCTCGGCTAATCAGTAGACCCCTTGCTTCCCCTTCCATGTGTTGTTAAGTAGGACAAGCAAGTGAATTTTAGATATAAGATTTTATGCTTCTATCAGAATAGTGTTTGAAACTAAATTCTAACTTTCAACATAAGGAGCTTAGAGAGACTCCCATATCTATCTTTGCAGGTTCTGATCAGGGTCCACTGAGTTCAAACATGACAAGACTGGCTCCTTATACTCAAATGCCCGCGGCAGTGGACTGCCCTTGGGCAATACCAGTGATCTGCATTGTGCTGATTCAGAATGGTTTATTTTTTACTGCCAGAATGGTAGTAAGTGATTCTCTTGCCCAGTCCACCTATAATGGTTAACGTTTCACTAATTTGGAAAATTCTTTATTCTTTTATGGCGTCATGCTTTCTGGTGCCACAAAGTTTGCTTTGCCCAGTTTTCTTAGGTTGAGTAATCACAGAGCTTTAGCTAGGACTCACTGGAGAAAGAGAACCAGCAATTTTCTCCCTTAGATCCACCGAGATTTTAAATTTTCATTCTATCTGTCAGTAACTCAAGAATGATTTCCTACTCGGCTTAAGTGAGGCATGTCTCTAAGAAGGCAGAGGCAGGTGGACTTCTACAGGTATTCAGAGGCCAGCTAGGGCTACATAATTAGTAAGGCCCTGTCAGGGATGTGGGTAGAGATCCTTAATTGCTTATATTAAACTAAAGCAGCATGAGGGAGAGCATTCATTCACATGAGTCCTCCTGTGTAACACATATGGTTCTTACCACCACTAAAAGCTAAGGACTGATGGAAATATCTGTCTTGTTTTCTAGGACTCTAAATATTTCTTAAACTGCAGCAATATGCACTAATTCTCTAGTGTGTAATGTAATACACTAATTATATAGTGTATAATATGATTATGCACTAAGAGACTCCGATACAATTTTTAACTCTCAACCTTATCTGTAAAGCAGAGATCCCATAAACCTTTGGCTATTCAGAACATTTGCAATGTTATGCACGTAGGCAGTTCAATTATTAATTTTTTTTAAAAAAATGTGTATTCTTTCTCACATCAAATACCTGACAATACAATCTTTATTTTTAAGTCTAAAGCACATTGTATAACACAGTTAAAACTTGCAGTGATTCATATCACTTATCTAGACACCTCGGTTCAGCATCACTGTCCCATCCCCCTGTGGAACCCACACCAGGAATAACCTTAAGGCATTGTTGAGGAGAGAAGCAAATTCAGTGGGAACTCTGACTGTAGCTTTCCTTAATGCCTCTTGTGATTCAAGATGGACTAGATTAGGCAGAACCATCTCCTTGGGCCCCAATTCTTTAACTAGGCCACCAACCTTTTTTTTTTTTTTTTTTTTAATAGATGCTCTTTCTTCAAGAGCACACATTTTCTTCATTAATTTATTTACTTGCTTTACATCTTGATTGCAACCCCCTTCCCTACTCTCTTCCCAGTCTCACCTTTACAAACATCTCCTCCCATAACCTCCTCCCTTCTCCTGAATGGGAAGTCCTCATGGATACCAACCCACCCCAGCACATCACAACTTGGGAGGAGAACACATTCTAATCATAAAAACACAGCGAATACCAGGCTTAATTCTTGTGCCACTCATCAGTGGTATTCAGAATTCCTTAGCCTAATACTTCATGTGCCCGCCCATCTTTAAATTAAATAAACATCTATAAAGCTCCTGACTATGGTCCTTTGTTCTATATCCTCTAACACATAAACATTCACCCTCTCTCTTCTCTATCTTTCTGTTGTTGTTATTTCCATCCCCCTGTCTAGTCCTCACTTGCATTTATCTCTATATAAATTGCTGATACCAATAAAACTTAAATAGACTTTTGACTGAACCCTTTCCAGAATTCCATCATGAACTCTCTCATTGCTTACAGATCCCTCTGTATCTTGACTCGCTTGACATTTATGTCTGATGACACTTGATTTTTCTGTTACTTTCTTTCATTTTCAATATGAAAATGTATGGCCTAAATCTGTTCCTTGTTTTGTTTGGGATTATTCACTCTATTTCTAATTCCACGGAAAGTAACCTGTAGATGGTAAGTTATTGACAGATTCCTAGCTGAGGAGCTAACTGTCAAAATGACATCTGACTTTCCTAACATTGTTGTATCAGGGGAACTAGTATGGAATCAGGCCTGTGGTGTCAGAATTATCAGTGTTTAACCAACGACAGTCAAATACTTCCCCCAGTTCACATGCCTTAGGCAAATGTTTCAGCATAGAATTACATAGAGGTATAGAAGAAAATCTTCTCTCAGGATATTCAGAGTATTTCTGATTCATCATTGAGACCATTATTTCATTCTAGGTATTATTGAGAAACTATTTTACATGTAATGAGTACTCAACAAATATTTATTCAGTTAAATCAAGTGCTTTATACATTTATTTTTTGCCTCAGACAAGTCAAAGAACAAAATATGTTGGTATTACTCTGCATTGATTTGGACTCTACAGAGACTGTAACTTTTTATGGAGGCTATAATCATACTTGGTTCTGTGCTGGAGCCTGGACAATCATAAAACACGAGATCACTTTGAAATCAACCAGCTTTTCCACACAGCTGCTGTCCAGTCTTGTGAAATATTTCAGATGTGGGGGCTATTCTGTTGGAGAGAAGCAGAATCCATCAATTGGTATAATAAAAATGCAGATCACTCCCAAAAATGCCAAGGAGAAAAAAAATGTTTCATAGTTGCAAACAACGTTGACCGAATCATACTGTCTGAAAATACCTACAGTGGTTGGCAAAAATGATTGGGATTATTTCAGACCATTAGAATGCACAGAAGATCAACTCTGCTACAAAGAAAGCAACTTCTCAGACTAAATCCACCCTAAGGCAGCACTTAAATATCTCACAGTTAGCCCGCTTGTCCTTCTGCATGAAAGAAATAGCTAGTATGAGAGCAAGACATGAGCGTTGGTGCTTATATAAAGGGCTGGCATGAAGCTTGGTGGTTTAAACATAGTTCTTACTGGTTCCTCAGCCCTTTAGCCACCATTGAAGCATACAGAATACTTCTACAACTGCCAGGTTCTAGTATTCAGATGTCTTTTAAAAACCTTATGGAAGCCGGGTGTGGTGGGGCATGCCTTTAATCCCAGCACTCGGGAGGCAAAGGCAGGCGGATTTCTGAGTTCGAGGCCAGCCTGGTCTACAAAGTGAGTTCCAGAACAGCCAAGGCTATACAGAGAAACCCTGTCTCGAAAAACAAAAACAAACAAACAACAACAACAAAAAAAACCTTATGGAAGACTATAATTTTTCATGTAAGGAATCCTTCTGAAATGTGTGTGTATCAAGGAGAAAAGTGACCAAGAACTCTCACTAAACAAGTGAAATATCTTTATGCCAATAATTTTAAGTCTCTCAAGAAAGAAATGGATGATCTCAGAAAATGGAGAGATCTCCCATGCTCATGGATTGGCATAATTAACATAGTATGTTATGTTATTCCATGTGGTCATCCTACCACAGGCAATCTATAGATTCAATGCAATCCCCATCAAAATTCCAACACAATTCTTCAAAGACATGGAAAGAGTAATTCTGAAATTCATCTGGAAAGGCAAAAAACAGAGATTAGTGAAAACAATCCTCCCAACCCACCTTGGCTCATGGATGACCTTTAGTTGTTTTCTTTTTTTTTTCTTTTTTTTATTAGATATTTTCTTTATTTACATTTATAACGCTATCCTGAAAGTTCCCTATACCCGACCCCGCTCTGCTCTCCTACCCACCTACTCCCACTTCTTGGCCCTGGTGTTCCCCTGTACTGGGGCATATAAAGATTGTAAGACCAAGGGGCCTCTCTTCCCAATGATGGCCGACTAGGTCATCTTCTGCTACATATGCAGCTAGAGAGAGGTAGCAAGATATTGCTGAAATGACCCTGGATATAGTGGTCTCGTGTGAGGCTATGCCAGTGCCTGGCAAATACATAAGTGGATGCTCACAGTTACCTATAGGATGTAACACAGGGCCCCCAGTGGAGGAGCTAGAGAAAGTACCCAAGGAGCTGAAGGGGTCTGCAACTCTATACGTGGAACAACAAGATGAAAACAATTCTTAACAAAAAGGACAGCTGGGGAAATTACCATCCCTGACTTCAAGCTTTACTACAGAGCAATAGTGATAAAAACTTCATGGTATTGGTACAGAGACAGACATGTTGATCAGTGGAATAGAATTGAAGACCCAGAAATAAAACCACACACTTATGGTCACTTGATCTTTGACAAAGATGCCAAATATATACAATGGAAAAAAGAAAGCATCTTCAATAAATGGTACTGGTCTAATTGGCTGTCTGTATGTAGAAGAAAAAAATAGACCCATATTTGTCACCTTGTACAAGGCTTAAGTCCAAGTAGATCAAGGACTTCAACGTAAAGCCAGATACACTGATTCTAATAGAAGAGAAAGTGGAAAAGAGCCTTGAACTCATTGGCATAGGGGGAAGTTTCCTAAACAGAACTCAAATGGCTCATGCTCAAGCACACACACACACACACACACACACACACACACACACACACACACACACACATGCGCACCACAGCACACCATATAGCCTCTGAAAATATACTTCAGGAGTAATACCATTTCAATTTTACTTTTCCATAGTCATAATTTTCTTTACATAATTTCTAGGTACTGCTCTGTACTGTAAACCTGAAATGCAGAGGATTCTGTGAACACCAGACACTTCTGGTTATTCTTTTTTTCCTATTGACATGAGACCTAGTTAAGGCCTTATGGTCTCAGAATTATACTGCGTCATGTTCAGTTATTGCCAAGTAATTGTTTTAATTCAATTATTTGTTATAGATCCTTCTCTGGTTCTAAATTCTCTAACTACTGGCATGCTACCTTTATGTTGGACATAGAACTGAAAATATCCTGTGATTCTAAACACAAAGAGAATTCTCTTTGAAGAGGGAACAATATTTATCTTTATGTTTCAGAATTAAAATTGGGATAAGGCATGTAGTCAACATCCTCGCTTAGTTTCAACTATTTTAGTGAATATTATTTTTAAGCATAATAAGATACCCTCAGTGATGGTCATGAAATGGCCAAAGAAAATTACATGAATAATAAAGTTCAGAAGCTAAGTAAGAGACCACAAAAGCTATGGTATTCTGTGGGTTATTATGAAATAATATAAAACACATAGATCATTAATTCTGTTTCATGGGACTTACTAATTCCAAATGGAAAGAAAAAAGACTATGTCATCCCCCAACTATTCATTTTAATGAATGTTTATCACATATTTTTTGCAAGCCACTCTCCTCGACTTTCTGAGTAAACAGAGATACCACTGACCAAGTGGGGCAAATGCACCTGCTTTGTGGTGCTGGTTTTCTAGAGAAATAATGGTTGTAAGAATGTACTTATAAATAGTAACATAAATAAAGTGCACACTAGGTTATAATTATCAAAACAAAATGGGAAAAAAAAGATTCTATGAGGATGATAGCAGCTCATAAAGGTGGAATCATTGGTGTGATTACCAGGAGTGTCACCGAGGAGACTTCTTGGTGACATATCTGCAGGAAGAGTAAGACCATAATTTAGACACAGCATGGCATATGCCAGTAGTGATGGCCTGGGCCCTTTAGCAATAGCACCAGGGGTCAGAAAGACAGTGAAGAAATTGTTTTGTTGTTGGGAAATGTTTTGTTCTTTATAACTGCTAAGCTGAGTACTATATGTCTGCCTATAGAAATTAAGTAAAAGGAAAATAAAAGACAACATCCAAATTAGAAAACTATAAAATTTTCCCAATTCACAAATGGCTTTATCTAGGTTATAGACAATCTTGGAAAATAAACAGAAAACAACTCCAGAAACAATAAATTCAGTACTATACAAGCAATATGATACATATACCAAACAACTTATTTCTATGTCCTGGCAATAAACAAAGCCAAAATAACTTTAAAAAACTAACTCATTTACAATAGCACCAAAAAAAATTTAAGGTTAATGTGAAACGTCAAGATATAAACACTGAAATCTCAAAAATAGTACTGAAAATAATTACAGAACTAACTAAATGGAGAAAGATTCTATGATAATGATCCATAAGGAAGTATTTTTACAAGAATAAAATACTTTTAATACTGCATTCAACTGTACCTAAGTGAAACTGAGAACTTATAAGAAATTGATATTTTTATAAGAAACTGTACAAAAGACAAGCTGACAACAGAAAAAACAGAGTGGTAAGGAGTCAGCCAAGGAAAATCACTAGGCCTCTATAGCTCCATTGGAGTTCATTGTTATTAAAGCTGTACCCATCAAAGAGTAAGAGTAAGATAGTCTATTTATTGTGGGGCAGTGGGTTGTGCACAGACAGCCTGGTCCCCAAGCAAAGGTCTGGGACCCCAGTGATCTGCTGGGTCACCACCTGCATGGGAGGGCCGGTATTCTGCCATGCCTCTTGGGTCCCTGGCTCCTGTCAAGAAGCTACAATCTCCCACAGCATCCCCACCCTACCCACCGCACAGAGGTATGTGGCCATTAGTACCAAGCCCTCCCACATGCAAATAGGGTTTCCCCAAATTTCTCAGACCAAACCAATGACAAGTACCTGTTGTCAGACCCTTACCCACCTCAAAACTTTATCTAAGAATCCGATCTGGAAGGATTAAAGGCGCTAGAACTACTCTGTCATCTGAGCCTTCTGTCCTTAGAGCTGTAAGACTTGTGAAGATGTCCGCTCTCCGGAAGCGCCACCGGAAGCTCCACTGCAGGCCTCATTGGCTAGCTGGTCTCTCATTGGCTCAGCCCCACCCGACTCAGTACAGAACAGTGCAGAGTAACCTGGAAGGCATGGCAGAGAAGGAGGTGTAGCTAAAGGCAGCAGCAGAAGCTCTGACAGAAGTGACCTCCCCTCCCTGCCCCCACTTGCTTCCCTTCCCTGGAACTCTTGCATAAGGCCTTGCCAGAGATCTCTGTGGAAAGCCTCTGGTATACAGGCCCACAATTTACTTACATTTCATAGAAATAAAAAAGAATATACAAGTTTCCTCATAAAGTCAGTACATTTTTTGAAATTAAAAAACCCTACAAATATGGTCATTTGTAAATATTAAGAGAAAATACTAAACAAAATATAGGCAAAGATATATAACTACATTACAAAATAATCATGACAAAATGTAACTATTATTTCAGTTATTTAAACACATTTTAACACTAGGAAAGTCTTTGATAAAATTCATCATATTAATTAACTTTTCTTCATACATGAATAAAAGACTAGCCAAGTTCAACGTGCATTTTGTGATCACAATATGATAGGTATTTCCTTGTTTTTAGTTTGAATTTTCATTACGTCCATTTGTATTGTACATTGTAGTGTGTGTGTGTGTGTGTGTGTGTGTGTGTGTGTGTGTGTTAATACAGAGGATTCTCCTTTTCTACCTTTATGTGGATTTGGGGATTGAGCTCATGTGAGGCAAATGTATCTACTGATCCATCTCACCAGATTAGTACCAACAACAAGAACATTAACATCTCTCAGTAGCAATCAGGTGTCATTCCAGGACTTCTGTTTGCATTTGTTCTGTATCTTCATTTAAATAGTACAATATTTACATATATCCTATGAATATCTTATTTCTCATATAGTTTAAATAATCTCTAAGGTGTTTTAATACCTAATTAACATAATATAATATAAATTCTAGATAGTTGTTATGTTGTATTGTTTGTGGAAAGATTAATAAGAAGAAATCTCTGAGTATTTTCAGTAAAAAATGTTATTTTTCCATTTCTGTGACGAATAAGATGGGGATTGCTCTGTATCTGTAAATAAATAGCCTTTGGTACTGGAAACTACTTAATGTTAGTAAAGTTATGGTTATAGGAAGAGAATCTACAACCACTAATTTACCAACTCAACATAGTCCCTAACAACAATCTGTAATCACTTGTCCTTATACCCACAGACGAGTGAAGTCTTGACCCTTCATCCAAAAACAACAACAAAAACACAAATAACAACAACAAAAATCCTTCTCTTTACATCAGAGACCATTTCACAAAAAAACACAACCAGTCAAAATGCAAAGTTGTGGAGCCCGTTCCCAGTGAATACATCTATTAACCACTCTTCCACCTAAGGTTCAGGAAACATTTTAGAAGGCAAGGGTGAAGACTGTAAGTACCAGAAGATCAAGGAGTCTCTTGTGAGATTATACCTCTCAGTGATGTCTAGAGCTACATCCATAAAGTTTCACTAACAAGACAGCCCAAATGTGAGCTGAACAAGGTAACACTAACTTGGACTCAGAAAAAACAAAAATTCCAGCAGGTCTCAACCCTACAGAAAGATTTATAGGTAACTGAGAAAAGCTGAGATCAGGAGGGATCATATTCCCCAAGGAAGAGTACAACTACTGCTTGTGCAATACCAAATGGTCAGACCTAAAAACATACATGCAAGTAGCTTTATGTGGACTGAGCAGGTTACATTTAGAAATATGCAAGCATTAATAATTTAAAGCAAGAAGAGGCCATAAATTTGAAGAAGTGTGGGGAGAGGTATATAGAAGAATTTGGAGGTGGAAAAGGAAAAATACATGTTGTAAGTGCATCATAATCCAAGGATTTTTTTGAAATGGAATTTTGTGTTTATTTATCTATCAATTTACCTGTCTGGGTTTTTTGTTTGTTTGTGTGGATTTTGGCTTGTTTGTTTGTTTATTTGTTTGTTTGTGATAGGGTCCTGCTATCTGCCATTTAATTCTGGTTAGCTCCAAACTCATTACATACTCAAGCTAGCCTCAAACTTAAAGAAATGTTCTTGTCTCTTAAGTGTTGGTATTTCTGAGCATAATCTTGGTTTCAAATGTTTTCAAATATGTACTGTTTGAATCCATGGATACACAACCCTCTAACATAGATAAATGTTAAATAGAAAAATAGATGATTGATAGATACATAGATAGATAGATAGATAGATAGATAGATAGATAGATAGATAGATAAACAGATATTATATAGGTAGGTAGATAGATAGATAGTTAGATGACAGATAGATAATAGATAAAGATAAAAATTAAACATATATATAAATACATAGATATGCCTCAGTCTTTATTGATATATTGAACATATGGCAAGTATATGAAAACAAAAAGTATAACAAAAAGATGAGAGAGATTCTAACTGAAAGGAAATACTAATATACTGAATCAAATAAATATTTGAACCTTATACCAGTACACTTTTATTCTACTACAAATAATTATAAAATTAGTAAGTGGCAAGCTACAAAGTCAGCATTAAGAATTAAAATCTCCATATATGCAAAAATGTTAGAGAGAAAATACAAAAGGAAGCTACATTTGTCCTAGTGAAATAAATATGTTGTATATACATGCATGCATACATATATACATACATACATACATACATATTAAACATACATAAAGACACACACAAACAAAAATGGATTTTCCATTCTCCTGAGATTAGATGATAGTAAGATAAAACACTATTTTCCTGTCAAAATGTATATCAAAGACTTAATATCTGAAACTTCTGAATTAATCTGGCTGTTTTTTTGAAATCACAATTTTAATGGATATAATCAAGGAGTCTTTTTGGTTGATTCTAAATAAAACTAATGTCCTCCTACAAAAAAGACCTACATTAATCTACAACTACAGAAACTTCATTAATCTACAACAAAGGGAAGCATCTTAAGGCTGACTAGAGAGCAGCAGAACCTAGGAGGAAATAAAGACTTATTGTAGCAGCTACAAAGGGATGTAGACCTATCACTATGACATGGTACAAGGACAGTAAGTTTCTGTGTCTTCAAAGACAGAAGCTACTGAAGATTGTTAGGAGAACACTATGAAGTAATAAAGATAAAAAGCTTTCCTAAGTGAATATGTAATCACAACAGCAATCAGACTGAGACAAGACAATCATGAATTTGAGAATAGCCTGGGCTAAAAAGAGAGACTATGTTTCAAAAATAAATGAAGCCCACCAAATAAAAATTACATAAAGAAATAAAATCCATCTTAATAAACGTATACAGATTTTTTTTGCTTGTGTCTTATGTAAGTGCCTTTTATATACACATGTGAAATGACCGGCAAATTAGAAATAAATTGCATATTATATTAGAATGAATTCTATGATCAGGTACCTCAAAGTTCAGAAAGTCAAGTGGGTATGGAGGTAGATATGAATTCCATCCCTACAGCAGGATTAATAATCAGTAACTATGAACAAAAAAGGCTGAGAAACAGAAACATATCACCAAATTCATCTCACCATAAGTGTAATGCAAACATGCTTGGGCAACTCCTGAGATGGAAGAAGTACAATGAAGTGGACATATATGTGATGAGTCAAGTACTCTTAACTTTTTGCAATGTGAGTAGTTTGTATTTGAAAATGTTCTTTAAAAAAAAAAATCCAACCATTTGGATTGAATGAATTACTAAGACATCTCTCAGGAGAAGTAAAATTATATCTGGGAATAGAATGCATAGCACTAAGAAAAAAATCAGAACTTAATAAATCATTTTGGGATGGTCTCATGGAATATAGGTTATCTTAAAATCTTGTAAAGACTGGCCTTCAGCTCCTCAACCTCCCCGCCCTTCCCTTTCAATGCTGGGAACACAAAAAAGCACTACTATACCTAGATTAGGAATAAGAAGTTTGTGATTTTGTGCCGGGTGTTATAAATGGATCTATTTACATTTTTCTAAATGTAGACATCCAGTTAGAGCATTACCATTTGTTGAAAATGCATTCATTTTTCTATTATATAGTTTTGACTTCTTTGTTAAAAATAAAGTGACTATGGGTGTGTAGTTTTATTTCTTTTTTTTTTATTTTCTTTTTAAAAATTAGATATTTTCGTTATTCACATTTCAAATAATATTCTGAAAGTTCCTCATACCCTCCCACCACTTTGCTACCCTACCCACCCACTCCCACTTCTTGGCCCTGGCATTACCCTGTACTGGGGCATATAAACATTGTTAGACCAAAGGGCCTCTCTTCCCAATGATGGCCGACTAGGCCATCTTCTGCTACATTGTGGTATCCCTCCCCCACCAGCATAGCTGGTGCAATGACCAGAGCTGAGCCGCACCCCGGCGGCATCCATTGTCTAATTAATTAGGCTTGACAGCCCGGTGACAACCGGCAGTCTGTTTTTCCAGGTCTCCCAGGTCCCCCGGCTTGCCCAGCTTACCAGAGGCCCTCCTACGACCAGCCCACCTGCTCAACCTGTGAGATGTCACAATACTTCAGGGTTCCCACCAAACTCCAGAATGCCTGCGCAGAAGACTGGGGGAGGGCCTTCCCTTCCTTTATCCCCAAATGCTTGTCCACCATTAAAGAGTTGTTCTAAGCAGAAGCAACCATGTAGCCTTGGAGATCTTCTTTCTTCCCCCACTTAGTTTCATTTCAGCTTCGGGCCAATCCTCCAGGAACCCAGTCCACTGCGGGCAGTGGACCCCAACACTACATATGCAGCTAGAGACACTAGCTCTGGGGGTACTGGTTAGTTCATATTGTTGTTCCACCTATAGGGTTGCAGACCCCTTCAGCTCCTTAGGTACTTTCTCTAGCTCCTACATTGGGGGCCCTGTGTTCCATCCAATAGATGACTGTGAGCATCCACTTCTGTATTTGCCAAGCACTGGCATAGCCTCACACAAGACAGCTATATCAGCAAAATCTTGCTGGCGTATGCAATACTGTCTGGGTTTGGTGGCTGATTATGGGATGGATCTCCAGGTGGGGTAGTCTCTGGATGGTCTTAGCTTCAAACTTTGTCTCTGTAACTCCTTCCATGAGTGTTTTGTTCCCTTTTCTAAGGAGGAATGAAGTATCCACACTTTGGTCTTCCTTTTTCTTGATTTTCTTTTTTTTTTTCCAATTTTTTTATTAGATCTTTTCTTAATTTACATTTCAAATGCTATCCTGAAAGTTCTCTGCCCCTTCCCACCGCCCTGTTCCGCTGCCCACCTACTCCCACTTCTTGGCCCTGGTGTTCCCCTGTATTGGGGCATATAAAGATTGCAGTACCAAGGGACCTCTCCTCCCAATGATGGCTGACTAGGCCATCTTCTGTTACATATGGAGCTAGAGACACGAGTTCTGATATGAAAATTGTATCTTGGGTATTCTAAGTTTCTAAGCTAATATCCACTTATCAGTGAGTGCATATCAAGTGACTTCTTTTGTGATTGGGTTCTAAGTCTTCATTTGATTCCATTGATCAACCTTTCTGTTTCTGTACCAATACCATGAGTTTTTATCGCTATTGCTCTGCAGTACAGCTGGAGGTCAGTGATGGTGATTCCCCCAGAAGTTCTTCTATTGTTTAGGATTATTTTGTCTATCCTGAGACTCTGTTCTTCCATATGAACCTGAGAATTGTTCTTACAAGGTTTATAAACATTGTGTTGGAATATTGATGGGAATTGCATTGAATATGAAGATTCATTTTGTTAAGATGGACATTTTCACTATGTTATTCCTACCTATCCATCAGCATGGGCGATCTTTCCATCTTCTGATACCTTCTTCAATTTCTTGCTCCAGGGACTTGAAGTTCTTGTCATAAAGATCTTTCACTTGCTTGGTTAGAATTATACCCATGTATTTTATATTATTTGTGACTATTGTGTAAGGTGTTGTTTCCCTAATTTCTCTCTCTCTCTACCCATTTATTGGTTGTATAAAGGATGGCTACTGATTTCTTTGAGTTAATTTTATATACAGCCAATTTGCTCAAGAATCTCAACATAAACATCTATACACTAAATCTCAGAGAAGAGAAAATGACCTTGAACTCACTGGCATGGAGACAATTTCCTGAAAAGATCACCAATGGCTAAGGCTCTAAGGACAAAAATTGATAATAGAACCTCCTGAAACTGTAATGCTTCTGTAAGGCAAAGAAAACTGTCAATAGGACAGTTGGGGAAAGATCTTTCTACCTCTACATTTGCCAAACGGCTAATATCCAAAATATATAAAGATCTCAAGAAGTTAAACTTCAAAAAAATTAGATTACCCAATTAAAAATGGGGTACAGAGCTAAACAGAGAATTATCAACAGAGTGGACAAAAACCACTTTGAGGTATACTCAATATCCTTAATCATCAGGAAAACGTGAATCAAAACAACCCTGACAATCCACCTTACAACAATCAGAATGGCTAAGATCAAAATTCAATGACAGCACATATTGGCAAGGGTGTGGAGAAAGAGGAACACTCCTGCAGTGCTGGTGAGATTGCAAACTTGTAAAACCACTCTGAAAATAAATCTGTCAGTTTCTCAGAAAATTGGAAATAGTTCAACCTGAAGACCCAGTTATACCACTCCTGGGCATATACCCAAAAGATGCTCCACCTCCATTTCACAAGGACACATGTTCCACAATATTCATAGCAGCTTTATTTGTAATAGCGGGAAACTAGAGACAAGCCAGATGCCCCTCAACAGAGGAATGGATAGAGAAAATGTGTTTCATTTACACAATGGTATACTCCACAGCTACTCAAAATAAGGACATCATGAATTTTGCAGGCAAATGGATGGAACTAGAAAATATCATCCTGAATGATGTAACCCAGACTCAAAATTACATGCATGTGATGTACTCACTTATTAGTTGTTATTATTCATAAAGCACAGAATACCCATGATACAAGCCCCACAAAGCCAAAGGAAGTAAACAAGAAGGAAGGCCTAAGTGAGAGTGTTAAATCACACTAGAAGGTGGAACAAATTAGTCATAGGAGGCAGAGGAAGGAAGGGAACTGTGTGAAAGAGAGGAGAGGATGGAGAGGATTGCAGGTGTGCGGAGATACCGAACAGAGACACACAGGACCAAAAGATTAAATAGAAATCTGCAGCTTCAAGGGAAGAAAGATTTCCCCTGAGAGGGAAAAGAATCCCAGAAGTCAATGGGGTAACCTTTTCTGAGATGCTTAACAATGGGGACATGTAACCTGAAGATGCTACCTCTTATATCCAGGAAGGACCACAAAGGGAGGGATAAGGACACCAATCCACCCACAAAACTTTTGACCCAAAATTTGTTATGTCTAAAAGAAATACAGGGACAAAGATGGAGCAGAGACTAAAGGAATGGCCAACCAATAACCTGTCCAACTTGAAACTCATCCATGGATAAGCACCAAGCCCTGACACTATTAATGATTCTCTGTTATGCTTGTAGACAGGAGTCTAGCAAAACTCTCCTCTGAAAGGCTCTATCCAGTAGCTGACTGAAACAAATGCAGATACCCTTAGCTAAACACTGGACAGAGGTTGGAGACTCTTAAGGAAGAGTTAGTGGAAAGATGGAAGGATTGAAGGGTATGGGAACCCACAGAACCACCAACAAAGTCAAGTAACTTTGCCTTTGGGAGCTCTCAGAAACTGAGCCACAAACTGAAGAACCTGTCGACAGGAATGAGGCCCCCTGCACATGTGCAGCAGATGTGCAGCTCCGTCTCCATTTGGGCCCCCCAAAAACTGGAGCAGAGTCTCCTCCTAAAGGTGTAGTCTGACTGTGGTATCTGTTCTCCCACAGGGCTGCCTTGTCTGGCATCAGTGGGAGATGAGGCACCTTATCTAGCAGAGACTTCATGTGCCTGGGTGGGGGTGGGGATATTCCCAGGTGGGGAACCAAACCCTCAGAGAAGAAGGGGAGGGGTGATGGAGAGAAGGTGTCACTGAGGGAAAACTAGGAAGGGGGGCAGTGCTTGGGATGTTAACTAACTAACTAATTAATTAATTAATTAAAAAGTAAGAATATATTTAAAGGTAAAAGTTGATTATATGGTACAGGAATAAAATTACATGGAATCTTATATGTGCTATCATGGAATATGCTATAGTAAATACATTAATGTACATTATAATTTTCAATGAAAAAAGATTAATAGATTTCTTTTTTTAATTGTATTTCTGTGTGTGTGTGTGTGTGCATGTGTACATGTGTACATGTGTACCTGTGAGTGTGTGATGCCTAAATGGGAATCTGGCAGCGAAGGAGTCCAGAAGAGGATATTGGATCCCTTAGAACAGTAATTACAGGTAGTTGTGAGACAGCTTGTGGATATTGCGAACCAAAACCCAGTCTTCTAGAATAGCAGTAAGTCCTCTTGACCTCTTAGCCATCTTTCCAGTCCCAGCAATCCAAATTTTAATTCTATTGCTTTTATGTTCATGAAAATTCTCCTGAAGATATCAGGATGTTCTGTATGAAAACTTCATTTTTGTTCCAATTAGGGTCACCACAAAGCCAATGGATATGTTGATTTCAGGTCCAGGGTAAAAGTGCAGAATCAATGGAAAAAAAAAAAAACAAGCTAAGAGAGAAGACAAATAAATCTGGAATGGTGATTTTAATACTCAAAAGTTAACAACAGTATTAAAAGCAATGAATTTATGAAATTCTTGGGCAAATGGATGTATCCTGAGGATATCATCCTTAGTGAGGTAATCCAATCATAAAAGAAGTCACTTGATATGCACCCACTGATAAGTGGATATTAGCCCAGAAACTTAGAATACCCAAGATACAATTTGCAAAACAAAAGAAAATCAAGAACAAGGAAGACCAAAGTGTGGATACTTCATTCCTCCTTAGAATAGGGAACAAAACGCCAATAGAAGGAGTTGCAGAGACAAAGTTTGGAGCTAAGATGAAAGGATGGACCATCCAGAGACTACCTCACCCTGGGATCCATCCCATAATCAGCCACTAAACCCAGACACTATTGCATATGCCAGCAAGATTTTGCTGAAAGTACCCTGATATAGCTGTCTTGTGTTAGGCTATTCCAGTACCTGGCAAATACAGAAGTGGATGCTTACAGTCATCTATAGGACAGAACACAGGGCCCCCAATGTAAGAGGTAGAGAAAGTACCCAAGGAGCTGAAGGGATCTGCAACCCTATAGGTGGAACAACAATATGAATTAACCAGTACCCTCAGAGCTCGTGTCTCTAGCTGCATATGTAGCAGAAGATGGCCTAGTCGGCCATCATTGGGAAGAGAGGCCCTTTGGTCTTGCAAATTTTATATGCCCTGAAAGAGTAGTACATAACCAAAGACAAAATGGAGTCCCTTGTGTCAGGAGGGAAGGTGAACTTTTAAACTAATATAAGTAACTGAACCATTGGCCCTCTCTAGGGGGCAAGCTTTTCCTGGAACCATCACAGAATAGTCCAACGCCCTCTGAATGTTCCAAAGCCCTCTGTGGAATGTTTCAACGCCCCAGGAGGTTGCCCAAGGCAGCACATGACTTAACTGTTAGGTAAATTACCTCCCCCTTCACACCCCCCCTGAGTTTGTGGTTTTTGCCTTTATAAGCTTTGTAAAATTTCAGGTCAGGGTCGACTCCACTGTCTCCTGCGTGGGATACAGGGTCGTCCGGAGCTCTGATTAAAAATCCTCTTGCAGTTTGCATCAAAATGGTCTTTCGTGATTCTTGGGGTGCGCGAACAGCCCCTGTTTGGAGTAGGGGTCTTTCTGGTTTGATCTTACAGCCCCAGTCCAGGGGAATGCCGGTCCAGGAAGTGGGAGTGGGTGGGTAGGGGAGCAGGGCAAGGAGAGTGTGTAGGGAACTTTCGGGATAGCATTTGAAATGTAAATAAAGAAAATATCTAATAAAAAATTCTTCATTTAAAAAAAAGTTAACAACAGTTTAGACTAGGTCATTTGTTCAGGGTTAAGAAGAGAGGAAGCCCTTTCCACATCTCCTGTCTTAAAACCAGGCAATGACAACAGCCTCTTCAGTTAAATGTACCTGGCATAGCATAGAGCATGCGTTCTGAACTTCATAATTTTCAAAGATTCATTGCAGTATCCCTTTCTTAGAATATATTTCTTAACATTGTTTAAAGTGCATTTGTGAAATACTGATAATTTACAGCTCTCTGTTTTTCTGGTCTAACAAACTAAGCACGTAGACTGGGAATCATTTCCTACTTTAAATGATGTGATTTAAAATCGTTCCCAACTAAATCACCCAATAAGCGAATATTGTAACCTTATAATATTACATTTTCCTAGATCAAATCCCTAGGCAGGAAACAATAAAATATTACAAAATTAGATTAATACACAAGCTAAAAGAATTTCTGTTAGAAAAAAAAAAAAAGGCAGAGGCCTCGTTTCATTTCCTGCTATCAAACATGACTGCATAGCCACCCACTCAGTCTGCATCTAAAGTTTCAGCACTGCAGATTTTTGCAGCATGCACTAACCTAAACAAAGCTGTTGTTTGCCAGCTCCATCCACACAACAATGAGCTTCTTCGGAGTTTAGAGTGAACATCTCCCATTATCCTCACATTGGCCTTTTTACATGTCTTTTATGGATGTAATCATTTCACAGTCCATTTGGTTTGACTTTAGTCAAGAGACCTATAGCTGGCAGCCCCTTATTTCCAGAAACATCTCCATTCTTAACCCAAATGAAGAGCTCATGTTCTCTAGTTTATAAAGTGAAATTACTGGAGATGCAGAAGTTTGGGGCTACAAATTCTGACTTCATCACTCCGACTATTTTAAATCAGAATAAAGGAAAAAGGTAAAAAAGAAATTCTATATTATATTCAAATGCTAATCTGAATTTTGAAAATCAGAAAATGTGGTTAGGTGGACATAGTCTGTATTTATATTATGTTTAGAGACTTTTAAAATAATGATAATAAAGATTAATACTAAATGATTATTCTTGTTAATTTCCTCTATAGCTTATATTTTTGCTTGTGAGCCTAGCCTTTAAGAGCTGAGCCAAATCTCCAGCCCAATTTCCTTTATAGATTCCATTCGTATTTCCACAATTATCATTTTGAACAATGAAGAAATCATTACAAATAGATATTATTTGCATGCATCAACTTTAAACTGTTTTAATGTTTGCATAAATTCATGTATCACTAACACGCATGTCTGAAAGGTATTTTTGTAAATGTCTAGGAATGAATTTTATACTCCATTCTGTGTTGATACAGAAACCATGTATCTACTCTTTCTATTATTGGCACCTAGGGTCATTAACCTGATGCCTGCCAGTAGCCATCTGAAAAAATAAAATAAAATAAAATAAAACTCCCTTTAGGTGGACTCTCAAGGAATGAAAGGGATGTCATCTCTGCCTTCCACCATCTAGCATCTGTCATAGACTCTTTGAACAAAGGGAACCATCACATTAGAGGTACATACAAAAACAGTCAATAAAATATATGGCAAAAATATCAATGCATGTGACATAGAATTAAGGGCTAGAAATATGGATTCTTGACCCTGACATAGGCTAGTTCAATAGGCTTTCAACCTCTTGTCTGGAATCCCCTTATGCTCTCCAGATACACTTGGGTTCTTCAGTTCCTGTGCTTTCTCCTTCTCAAAGCATCATTCCGCACCATTCCATCAAGTCTGTGTCAGTGTCCACTTAATCTCTCCAGCTGGCAAGATGCTCTGATGTGAAATCTTTTTACAAGAACTTTAAGAAGAAAAAGAAAAACACCCAATCCTTCCCTGAATGTAACCATTTCTGGCCTGACATCATATTTTTATTTGGAAAAACAGCCTAATAAATCGGTTCCTGCCTGGAGACACATACATTCATTCCTTCATGTCTCTGACATCCTCACCTCTAACCATGTGAGAGTACAATGTCTACTCAAAAGAACAAATAACATGCAAAACATTCAGTGCTATATATTCGGGAGAGATACTGTTTCCTCATTGCAATGAACTCTGGAATATCTCGTGCTATCATGGCAGAGACCATTTCTGAACTGGGGGGGGGGGGTGTTAGTTGAAAGATAAAATTTTGTTTGAAATTTCAAATGTCCGTTCTGTCCAGAAAAAAATGCATCACAAATAGATTCAGAATTTTTCTTAAAGAGAGGAATGAAAATGTTTCACTCATTTCCAAACACAGACACGGAGCATCGCATGTTACCTGCAGAGTCCATCTAGAAGACAACCCTCCTGGATAACGGTCTCCCAGAGAATTCACGTTTAATTTCAGTTTCCCATTGATGTTTTTTCATTGAAGCTGCATACATATAGAAATCTCTCTTGATTAGAAGAATTCTGTCTTATGTTTATTATTGTAATGTTTTTGAATATCTACTCATAATACAATGGTTAGTTGGGCTGAGTAATGCCTAGATCGATAAAGTATGACATAGGTGTGTCCAAACTCGAACAGACAATGAGGACTCGGAGTTAATCCATGGTTTAATCCAATGGTAAGTTCAAAATGTGAACATATTGTTGGGAAGATGTGAAACTGCCAGGGATGAGAGGCCTGGTTTTCAGAGCATCCCTTGGAGCCATATCTTGCTCTGACTTCCTTCAGCTACTGTCCCTCTTTGCTTCTATTCTTCCATGATGAGAGCTGCCCTTCCACCACGCCCCCTTGCCATAATGGGCTTACGTGAAACCGTGGGCAAAATAAATAGTTTCTTCTTTTAAATTGTTTGCGTCAGGCATTTGACACCTCAGTGAGTAGCTCAGTAGCCCACGAGTGCAGGAAAAGAACAATCCCTAAAACCAGTAGCTGGTTTGATATTCTCTGGGAATCTTTCACTCCACACCTCTAAAAAAGTCAAGGATTTTGTTGTCAGGCGGGTGCCACTGTGAAACTTTCTGTTTCCAACTCTGCACTGAGATTAAGCACTTCTGGTGAAATGTATCTCCATCTAGTCTCTCTAAGCAGAAGTATTTCCTCCTCAATCCTTCCCTACTCTCAACCTTCACTCCTCTAAGTAAAAGAAATGTTCTTATTTAAAGCTATACTGATTACCATCATAATTACTCTCCCATCACAGTTCCTCACACCACTGCAGTTACTTATATTACGCCTTAACTACTGAACATATTCACATCACCAAAAAACACTCTTAAATGTGCAGAATCTCATGAGATTAGGTTTCTTAACACTGTTCTGGTCCGAGAAAGTTTCCCTTCAGCTCACTCAACACTTCTGCAGTGTCTTTGCCTTTGTCTTGTGATTCTCACACATAAAATATAATTATAGATAAAATTCGTCCTGAGACTAGCTTTTCACTGTCTGACCAAAGTACATTTTGCTCAAGCATTAAATCACATCTCTGCTCATCTCCCAGCACTAACTACAACTTGAATTCTTGTTTTCTAGTATTAAAGTGGCCAGTTTATATTCTCACTATTAACATTTCAAATTCAAGCTAATTCTCCTTGAATCTTTATAAAATCATATTAAGTCTTTGATATCATGAGTAACTAATAGACATCATCAATTCATAGCAAAAATGTTGCGTGAAATACATCATTTGGAAGCTAAATAGTTTATTTAAGAGCATTTAATTCTGAACATTTAAAAGCTATTTTGTTCTTCTTGTATGCATTGTTTCTGTCAATTCTGTGGCTTTTAGCAATAACCTTCTGTTGATTTTCATCTAATCCATGATAATAACTGTTTTATCTTCTTGATATAAACATCTGGCCCTTGAATTTTTTAGCTCTCATCACATGATATAAGTCTCACTCAATATGCCCAAGTGACATTTACTTCTTTTTTTAGTGCATTTGTTTTCTTTCAGTAAAATAAGAATTTTAACAAGAACAGGTGTGTCAAAACTGTGATCTTTACCTTTTGTACTAAAACTGTGCTTAAATCTTCTGCAGTTAAGCTATCTTATGAATCTGGGAAGTCTGGCTGATTTCAGTTTCTAAATGTTCAAGTTACCTTAAAGCACTAAGTCTTTCCTTTTCTCCATTCCTTCTTTCTAATCATCAATCCATTTCCTTCCAGCCATCTCCCTCTGACTATATATTTGTGAGAAGTGCATTCTTTATCAGTAACATAGTAGCTGCTTACTCAAGCATTTTAATTTGTGGTGGGATGCATATTTATCACGTATAATAGTCAGAGGGTATGAACAGGTATGACAGTAGTATGCTCTTACATCACAAGACTTTTCCTGGGGAGACACAGCAGACACATCCCCAAATAGGGAGACCACAACAGACCAAAGTATGGATATTACCAAAGTCCAACATGGTGAATCAATGAGTTTTATTGGGGTTACCTACAGGAACAGAAAAGACTCAAAGGCAATTGCATTACATGAGCCCACCCTAATATGGGTGACAGTTCACAAAATCTGGAAACCTGGAGTGTAGTGCACAGCCTACAGGCATATCAACAAATGGGATAATGTCCTTTTCAAGTAACTCAGTTGTCTAAAGCTCTTTTAGGCAGCTAAGCTGCTTTCTGTTTCTCCCAGGCAAATAATCTGGTCTTAGAGACGTCTGTGCAGCTCCGCTCTCTCACATCTTATGAATACTCTCAGTCTTTATTGTGTATGCTGGCAGGGAAGGGCCTGGTGAATTTGCTCAGTTTCAGTGACATCCTAAAACTATTTTGACTTCTTCGCCTTCCTATTTAATGAGCTTACCTGCAGGATAGAACATTTTGATCTCCAGGGAAACTCTCACAACATATACTCAGGTTACTCTCCGTACCTGTAGAACAAAACAGTTTTATTTTACACACACACACACACACACACACACACACACACACACACACGAAAGAGAGAGAGAGAGAGAGAGAGAGAGAGAGAAATGGACAGATGGACAGATAAAAAGACAAGAGAGGAAAAAGAGGGAGAGAGAGAGAGAGAGAGAGAGAGAGAGAGAGAGAGAGAGAGAGAAGGAATAGTGTACTGAATCCCAGTGTTGTATCATCCAAAAGGGTGACTTTTGCTTGCTATTCGGAGTTCATCTATGCTAATGGTGTCCATGACTAGATTATGGAAATTGTACTTTCCTTCCTACAGGCAAAATGTCATCCCCATCTGTCAATTTCCAACTTGCCTTACAACAGTGGAAATGGATTGACTGTTTTCTAACTCTCTGTAAAGCCTAGAAGAGAGGAGGAAGGCAGATATTCATAATATTGTGGATTGTTTTGGCAGTCTGAGAAGCCAGCTGTTGATTGGAGTTCCACAAAACCAGCCAGGGATGTGAGTAGCTTTCTCTGGCATCTGTGTTGTGAATGGCATCTCTGGATGAAATCCCCCAATAGCTTCTTGGCAGCTTAAAATTTCCAGACTGAGATGAAAACATGGCTCTCGATATCTAAATGAGGTGTTAGAATATTTTGATCTTGCCTGAGCCAACATGAGAACTGTGCACATCTCAGAATTTCAATCTAAATTTGAACTGATATTCAGAACCTAAGAAATAGTGGCTCATAGTGAACAGAATCTTAATTGTTTTACAGACACAACACTCTATGGATTTGGGTGACAGGAACCTGTAGGGTTTTTTCCCCCATCTCTAGCCTTCCCATGCTTCTTTTCGTCATCAGAACTGGCTAGCAAGAGCTATTACCTTATACTGTTTGAATTAGGGTTCAGACTGGAAGTAAGCAGAAGGAAATTATCTTTCTCACTATTGAATGTTGTTTAAATTGCAAAGATTGTACAGAAAGACATGCCCTGGTTCTGTTTGTAGCATTTTATTCCTTTGCAGTGCAGTACCAGTCTTGGATATTATATCACATATCACAGGTTTTAAAAAGCAGCAAAAACAGATTGGGGATTTGTTGCTACTGAGATGGAGAAACAACAGTTGCTAATAGAACGTGTCTAAAAAGAGGGCAGGAGATAAATAGGTGAATTAAGCTACCATATGCCCAGTCAATTAAGCAAAATCCTAGTGATTAAAAAAAATGCTGATCTGATTTAAATAGAAAATGCTTTGCCTAAGAATGTAAAGAAATCAAACCACATGTTGCTGACTAGTTATAGAGACCCAGAAATGTTTTATAACTACTGTAAAAATAGAAAAATTCAGGAAACCAATGGAATTTCACAAATGGTTTTGAAAATTCTTTCTTCGATGTCTTATGAAAACCTATTTACAGTTATAAATATTAAGAAGTGTTCATGCATGCATATATAAATACATTTGAACATAGGTGTGTAGATTGCTAGTAAAGGCAAACATACATTATTGCTCAGCATTAATGCTTCCAATATAGAAAACAATATTCTTAGAAAAGTCATAGCATGATGGACAATATCTTCTACAATATTCATGGTCGAAATTATATATCTTAAGAGAAACATGGTAAAAGTGTTTTGGGGGTGGAGAAATGATACTTTGAGATTTAAAAGTTTTTGCTTCATCAAATTTCATATAGCATAGAAGCCATTTGATAATAGCTTAAGAAATCACATTTTGTTAATAAAATACATTTTGTCTACTGACTCTGCCTTTCGATTTTTCACTCTGTTTGATTTTAATTATAATCTGATGATGGTTTTTACAAGAATTTGTTTAGCACTTACTATACCAGGCATAAGAAAATTATGTTATAGCCTTTTTACCTTTACACAATCATGTAAGGTACCATAATAGTTCTTTTTTGCATAGTGAAATAATCTAAATAAAGAACGATAAAAAACAGCCCAATTGCATACAGTTAATTAGCTAACCCTAAATATCATGCTATGAAAAAATAAATATTTCTATCATTCTATTACATATAATTAATGCCACAGATTGTCTGTTAATTAGTGAACAAGTATCTCTAGCATCAATAGTTTATTTGGATGAAGGGAAGCCAGATCCACTGTGAGGCCTGCTCCTTTTCTTGACAATGGATAGATGACTCAGAGAAACAAATAATGATTTATCACCTGGTTACTTTATAGATAAAATTGATGTATATCATTTATTGTATGGCTGATCAATAAAGAGAAAGTCAAGAGCAAACATCTCAGCTGTTTGTTTAACTCCCCATACCATGATCTGTAAAGTCAAGGTTGCATATCCTTGGTGGACATGAGTCCTTGGTGACTCAGAAAGGAGGAAGGGAATACAATCGTTCCCAAAGAGACCAGGTCCTTTAAACTGGTCACTAGCATCATCCCAACTCTCCTTTCCTGGGTTCTTTCTCTAGGACTCCTTCCACCTGTATTTCATTGAGTACAATACAAGAAGATTTAAATCAGCAATTCTTTAATTACAGAAAAAAGGGTACAGTAGAAATCGCATAGCCCTTGAAAATATAGGCTTGAGTGGCAGTTAATTAAATAAAGCTAAATAACCCAAGATACTAACTTAATAATAAATGCTTTGTTTCATAACATTTTAGAATAACATGATGCTGGTAGATTACAAACTGTCAATGTTTTTAAAGCTAGTATTAACACAACATGGCAGATGCTCAAAGATGCATTAGCAATTTTTATGATATCAGTTGTGCTCATATCTGTCTTAATGTGAACTAGAGGTATTTTACTGTTGAGAATAAAGCCTTAATTGTTAGAAGCAGACAGAAGGAAATTATCCCTTTCTTTAGCAATTATATGTGTGTTTGATGATTACAGGAGTCATATTTCATACATTATCTTCTTTGCCAGATTAAAGATTCATCATACTCAACACTTTTCATTAATCTTCCTCAAATTTCATTGTAACTACAGAATCCTGGGGGAGGCAAATATTCACTCGCTTCTGTTGATAACCTAAAAACATCATTCTCTTTGTGGAAACAAAATAGAGAAATAATTTCAGGTTATAAAATACCTTTAACGTAGATGCTGACCTTTTCCAGTTCCTAGAATAAGGAACAGTCAGAAGGAGTCTCTGATACTGTTTATAGGAGTCACTATGATTTCATCCTATGAAAGCTTCACACATTTTTTTCCGTTTTTTTATTTTCTCTTTTTTTTTGCGTGTGTGTTTTTAAGTTTGGGTTTTGTTGCTGTTGTAGCTGCTTCTGTTGTTAAGACAAGGTCTTATGCAGCTCAGGATGACTTTGTTGTTGTTGTTCACTGTATAGCATGGGTACCTTGAACTCCTGATCCTCCTGCCTCCATCTATAGGGCTGGCATTGTAGGTATGAGACATGAAGCCCAGAACTGAGCTACATGCCCAGCCCTAAGCAATCATCTGCATGTAATAGAGGAAAAAAAATTAACTATCACAATATCAAAAAATTTTTCTATTAGAAAAATATATAACACTTAACCAAGTATATACTAGTTCCTAAAGGAGTCACTCCATTGTCCAATTTAGTCATTAGTGCTATTTTTAACAATCTTGAATTTTATCACATTTCAGTGGAATATATTAAGTTAAGGATAACTGCTCTGGCTCACACTCGTCATTACAGTATTCAGGAAGCTGAAGCAGCAATATGGGAATATTTGGGTGGTTTTGAGAGTGTCACATACCTGTAGATGGAGGCAGAAGGACTCTTGTTACATAGTGAACAACAACAAAACACATCCTGAGATACATGAGACCTGGTGTCAAAAAATAGCAGCAACAACAACAATAAAACAAATACAGAAGACATTTTCTCTGCGGTTGGTATGCTTGGCTTGCAAACTTGGATCCCAGAAACAAGGTAGCTGCCATAGCTACCTTGAGCTGATGGAATTCAAGTACTTGTCTCTCAGATTTGCACAATGAAATTCATAGACCACAGACTGTAAATTTTGGAAAATATTTTATTACAGAGAGCTTAAGAGAAAGAAGAAACACAAAAGTCCTATGTAGTAGGGAAGGTCTCCTAGAGGCAATATCTTTGAAGGTCATGGAATTAATAAGGCCTTACTAGATGGAGAAAGGGAGCTGGCATGACAATCCATGTTTCATTCCAGGAGTCCTAATATCTTATTGTTTCAATCACATCCTCAGTATAGTATCCTGGAAAAGGGTACTCCTTCAGGGCAAAAAAATAAAGAGAAACAAGACCCTCTTCCAACATTTCTAGCCCCTGGCTATGACAGAACCAGAGAAACAATACTTCTGATATCTCTGAACTAGAGCAAGAACAAGATTAAACAGAGGTCCAGGGACAAACTGAACACTTTTCAGGGTGCTTTTACTTTAAAACAGAGGTCCAGGGACAAACTGAACACTTTTCAGGGTGCTTTTACTTTAAAACTTCCTAGGCAATTCCATTCTCCTGCTCTCATCAGCAGAGAGATTATTGTGAGTTCAATGTCAGTCTACACTACCTGGTGACACATCTTCTCCAACACTGTCACACCTCTGAATCCTTTCCCCAAACAATTTCACCAATTAGGTACCAAGTGTTCAGATACAGGAGCCTATGGGGGCAGACGAACATGGCATTCTCACTTAAATCACCACAACATGTGAGAGAGAACATGCAGTATTTATCTTTCTGAGGACAGACCTTCTCAGTCTAGTTCTATTCATTCACCTTAACATCTCATAAGTACATTTTTCTCTAATATGAATTAAATTTGATCATGTATATGTAGCCTTGTACAGAATTTTTTTTTTTAATTTAAACATTCCTTCTAGAAGGCAGGGGCAAGTTCAAGACAATCGTGGAGAAAATAAAATATCATGTGTCTTGAAAATGGAAACTTAGAAGATGCTGAAAGTCATCTCCTGTTTTATAAAATGAGTAAACAGCTGCTTACAAAAAAACTCTAACGATCCAAGCTGCAAAGAGGAGGTTCTTCAACTTGTCAAACTACCTGAAAACTGTGTAGAGTGTCAGGTTAGAGAAATAAGTTATTAATCATATTGCTATAGGTTTTTCTGGTGATGCAGCTAATTTTTAGTCATACCTACTCCTGTAAGTAACTTCCTCACTCATAGTCCTGTTAGTAACAGCAACAAAAGCTCATTAAGGCTCATTAAGTCCCTAAGTGAACTTTGTTACAATTTTTACATTGGTCTGTTTTATGAGTTCTCTTTATATGATGAGGTGTGTGTGTGTGTGTGTGTGTGTGTGTGTGCATTTGTGTGTGTGTGTGAGTGTGTGTGTGTCTGTGTGTATGTGAGTGTATTCATCCATCAGTTGATGGACATCTCAGCTGCTTCCCTTTCCTAGCCATTGTGATTAGAACAGCAAAGGGCATGGATGTCCTGGGATCCCTATTGTGGAATGTAAAGTCTAAGAATGGGATTGCCCTAGTCATGATTTCTATTCCTGCACAAACATGATGACCAAGAAGCAAGCTGGGGAGGAAAGGGTTTATTCAGCTTACACTTCCACATTGCTATTCATCACCAAAGGAAGTCAGGACTGGAACTCAAGCAGGTCAGGAAGCAGGAGCTGATGCAGAGGCCATGGAGGAATGTTCTTTACTGGCTTGCTTCCCCTGGCTTGTTCAGCCTGTCTCTTATAGAACCCAAGACTACCAGCCCAGAGATGGTTCCACCCATAAAGGGCCTTTTCCTATCAATCACTAATTGAGAAAATGCCTTACAGCTGGATCTCATGGAGGCATTTCCTCAACAGAAGATTCTTTCTCTGTGATAACTCCAGCTGTGTCAAGTTGACAAAAAAGTAGCCAGTACAGGGATCCTTTATATTTACTACACAATGAAAAGAATATAGTTTGCAAAATTTTTCTTACATAGAAAGTACTTTAAAACCTCTCCTCTAATCTATAGTTTCTCCAATCTATATGTCTTAAAATACTACAGAGTCAAGGCCTGCTGTCAGCCCAGTATAAAACAGCAGCATCATAGAGAACAGCACAGGTTAGATCACTGGTCATCTCTAGGCTGAAACCATGAGAGTCTTAAACTATCCCACCAGCAGTCATGAAGGAAAGCTTACAAAGAAGGAGTTAATTCAGAGTGCAGTCAAAGTCCTCGTGGCACTGTGATGATAACTCCTGCTTTAACCCTATTTGCTATCGTTTTGTAATATGCTGTGTGTGCTTTCAGATTGCATAATAAAACCATTGGAGGATTTTCTGAATATATTCATACCCTTCAATTAGATGAGCAATTGAAAAAGTTATTCCTCTAAGAATGGATTTGATAGAAAATTTTACTTGTTGGCTTTTCATCAAAAATACCATTGCATTTTCAAAGCAATTGTTTGAAGCAATCAGTTAAATATCTAAATTTTATATGAAGTTCTCATCTTTTGTTGCTCAAGGGAAGGCTAGATACAGTATCCTGCTGCTCTGAAATGAACAGAAGCAAGAAAATACAAAGGTAATTTAACTTTAAATAAACCTACTGCTCCGCAATGCTCAGCAGTTATAAATGAATACATTTTAGGAGCTATGAATACTTTATCAGAGCCATTGTTCTTTTTCATGTATTTCAGAGGCATTCCAAGTATCATAATCCCCAGTGATCCACACGTAAATTCTCATCAGATGCAGTTTGCCCTTAAAAGCCTGAGGAAAGGTTGAGATAATCATGGTGGTCATTATGTAACATTTTGCAGCATAACAACACAAAATAATAAATTCTTGAATTGGCAAGGTCTAAGCACCTGAGCTAGGTATACATGCCAAAGGAATCAGGATTGCCTAGATGCCCAGAAAAGTCCAAAGATTTAGAACTAGATACTAGATATTAAGTTTATTAAGCCAAAACACTTCTTATATTTATTTTCCTCTGGTTTCCTGCTTGTATACTATAAATGCCTAACACTGTGTCCAAAAAGTAATACTGCAGTCTTTTTTACCTTGTCTCCAGTTTATGCTTCTAAATTAGAAATGATGGTAAAGATTCTGCTTCAGAGATGCCTGTGCATTGAAATCAAAGTTATTTAGGAGGCACTGTTCATCTGTCCATTCACTTGCTCGTTCTAAGGACCAGTGTGGAACACTGGTTATAGTGAAAGTATTCTCTTGGTCAAAACTGAGTTCTGCCACTTGGACATTTTGTGACCTTGAGCATTATGTATGCATCTCCCCCTATATTTCAAGTTAAGTCATCATCAAAAACATTTGGCAGTAATAGAACCTTCCGCAGAAGGTTCATTGAAGGTCTGAACAGAAATTCCAAGCCAGTTGGTATAAGCTTATACTCTGAATTTCTTGGAGACAGAGATGTAATGCTAACTTAATCCTTAGAAATCCAAGGTCAGCATGGGTAGTATGGACAGATATAAGGCATACCAAAAAAAAAAAATAATGTGTTTGGATAATATTCATTGAAAATAAAGATTAAACAAAGACCTCAAAGAGTATTATTTTTAATTTTAAAGTCTATACTTAGTACTTGCTGTGTAAAGATGCTAAACTAAAAGATTTAGGTACAGAAACATATGGTGGCCCTTCACTTACTAAAGATAACTTAATGAGGAAAACAGGCCAGTAATTATAATAGAAAACCTGTCACAAAAATGTCAATGTAGTTTTATAAATGTCTGTTGCCTATGCAGGTGAACATAGGAATTGTTTCCGTTAGAAGACACCATCTGAGCCAATTTTTAAACATAAATTATTTCTAAAGAGAAATTTCTTTTAATTGGATCATTTATTGATACAAGAAGGCATGATCCATTCTACCTTTTTTTTTTTGGTCATTAGTCTTACACATTTGTGTTTCTAGTAGCTGGGAAAAAAAAAACAGTGTTCAAAAGAGATGCAAATAACACAATACAATAACTGTAAGATATAACCATTAAAAAGGCCCAATATACCTTACAAGGAAAAATCTAGGAAAAATATATGAAATTTTATTTATAAGCCAAAATTCAAAGATACAAAGAAAGGTTTTGTAGCATAGATTTAGAAAAAAAGTAATTAATAATGCAGAAAGCCTTGATGCCACATACTCTTAATTCCAATTGTCCTGACCTTTAGAATACTGTTTTAGTTCCCGATGTCCCTAGGCCAATATAATTGCCAGTCATAATAAGTAAGGAAGAAACCACCAATGTTACCTGTGTCAACATTAGGAATGCTATTTCACTAACTACATGAAAAATCAAGGGGGACTCACAAAACTGTACAAAACTAACCCACAATACAGAGCAAATGCTCTGGGATGGTAAGTATTTAAGGAAAAGCTCAGTATTTAATAAGGACTCTACAAGCTACCATGCTAGATAGAGACAAGAAAAGGAATAAACATTGACTGATTCATGTTTAACTTTGACCTGGTTTGCCATAAAACTCAGTCTTTAACCATCTGGCAGTGTTCACTGCTATATGGCATTTATAGAATCTCTTCTGCATTGCACAGTTGAGTCAATATCTGGCATTGATAGTTCTATAGTTTCAAAGACTAAATCTATTCTCCATATAGAACATCATGCAGGCTAATCTGATGTTTGTTTTCATTTTACAAATAGCTGTCCTAAATATATATTTAAATAGCTTTCTGTTTCATGACAGCTCATGAACTTTGGAAAATTTATAAATCATTTCTTACTAGCCAAGTTGATGGCTGATAAAGAATGTTAAAATATTATCAAGGGGAATTTTATAAGATATTTATATATTATATGAAAAAAGAGAGGAAGTATAAACACACACACACACACACACCCCATGGTAAAAAGGGGTAGAAGTGTAGACCATGGTGTGTGTGTGTGTGTGTGTGTGTGTGTGTGTGTGTGTGTGTAAGGTATTTGAAAGGACCAAGAAAAAAATACAAAAATGTTGAATGAAAAAATAATTCTCATAATAGGAATAATCTAAAAAATAATATCTAAAGAACAAAACATAAAGAAAATTTCAGAAGCAACATTTCAGGCTAAAGAGAGAGTATAGCAAAGAGATTATGGAAAGAAATACCATGACATAATTATTAAAATACAAAGTATCACTGAGAACACAGAAACACACACACAACACACACACACATTAAAAAAACACTAAAATCAACAATGCCATGACCAAAATTAACACACATATTTAAATAGTAACTTTAAATAATGACAGCCTCAATTCTCAAATCAAGAGCTACAGACAGACTGAATTATCCTGTGAAACAAAATTTATCTATCTGTTATCTATAAGATACACATCTTAATTTTAATGATAGGTTCCAACTCATGCCAAAGAATAAACAAAATATTCCAGTCAAATTGGGAAATAATCAGGTGTCACTAGGCCAATATCTCACAGAATAGACTGCCACCTAAAGCTAATCAGAAGAGATAAAGAGAGACATTGCATTCTGATTAAGGTAACAGTTAACAAAAAATGAAGACATATCCTAAACACATATGCTCCAGTATCTGGATTACCCACTTTCACCAAAGGAATGTACTATTGATTTACTGTTTATCTTCTTGGAAAATATAGTAGAATTCTGCTGGGAGTCAACCTGGACACTTAGAATTTGGTTAATATATTTTGATCATATTCACACGCATGTTCTTCCCCTAACTTCTACAAGATCCCTTTCCTTCCTCTATCCCCATCACAATTTTACGTTATTATTATTATTATTATTATTATTATTATTATTACAGTTCAGTGAGTCCGATTTGTGCTGCTCATACATCAATGTGTGTTAAGATTGGTCTCATAGGGCATGGATGACCTAACCGAACCATATACTCTTAGGCAAAACTGAGTCTCCCTCTCTAGAAATCATCCACTGTCAACAGCTCTTCAGCTAGGGATAGGGATTTCTGAATCCCCTTTTCTCTCCATGGTGGAGGGTTGATTGGTTTGATCTTGTGCCGGTGGCATACATGAAACTCAGCTGCTATGGGTACCAAATTGCAGTGGCCTGGTCCAGTCCTCCCTGACCTCTGGCTCTTACAATCTTTCTTCCCCTCCTCCATGATAATTAGGGAGAGACTTAATCATCTGCCCTTCTGAGAATTATGGAATTCTTGGATAATCAAACTGTCCTTGAAGCTTATTGAAATGACATTATTTGTTTCTAACCACATCTATTCTATGTCTTTAATGTTATGCAGAATTTTTAAATTTTAGAATATGGTAAGTGAGGTGTTCAAACACTTCCCAAGGTAGATCAGAGTTCTCACACACCCTCCAATTTCCTTTAATGTTAACATATTTTCATGCTACCATAATAAATTTGTCATAGCCAACGAATCAGCCTTACTGCAGTGTTATTGGCCAAACTAGTCACTATATTCATTCTTTCAATTTTTAAAGAAAAGCGAACTTCCAAAATGTTCCAAAAGGAACACATCTTCCAATATCATACAAAAAAAGTACACAAAATAAGCAAGGATATTTCAGTAGCTTTATTCATTTTTTATCATACGTGCAAGGGTGTGCCCAGGTTTATACATGTGCACTACATTTATGATGCGCCTGCAGAGGTACCTATAAAGTGGAGTCACGAGCTTCTGTGAGACGCCAATGTGCATGCTGGCAATGGGAACGTAGCCCAGGTCCACTTAGAGAGTAGCAAGTGCTCCTTTTATGAAGCCATCTCTCCAGCCCTGTAGAAAGTTGATTTTTAGTGAGAAATCGTCTCAAAAATGCCAAGAATTGCCACAGAAGTCAGGAGTGAAGCAGGAACTGGATCAAGAGAAAAAAAATTACTCTAATTTTCTTTTTTTTATGAACTAAGTTATTAAGAAAAGATTGGCAGTTTCTTTGTTCGGTATGTTCCATATTTTAATTAATCATTTTATTTTTTTTATATTCAAATGTTTTCCTCTTCCCAGTTACCCCTCCACCATTCATCTACCTCTCCTTTGTCTCTATGAGGGTGCTCCTCCACACATTCCCTGACTCCTGCCTCAGCCCTCTAACATCCCCCTACACTGGGGCATCAAGCCTCCCTCCCCTCCCACTGATGTCAGATAAAGCCATCCTCTGCTACCTATGTATCTGGAGTCCTGGCTCCATCCATGTATACTCTTTGGTTGGTGGTTTAGTCCCTGGGAGCTCTGAGTAGTCCAGTTACTTGATATTGTTCTTCTTATTGGGTTGCAACCCCCTTTAGGTCCTTTAGTCCTTCCCCCTAGCTCTTCCATTGGTGTTCCCAGGCTCAGTCTGATGGTTGGTTGTATCTGAATCTCTATCAGATTGTTTTATCAGATGCTGGTAGAACCCCTCAGTGAACAGCCATACCAGGCTCCTGTCAGCAAGTGCTTCTTGGCATCTGCAATAGTTTCTGGGTTTGGTGTCTGCAGATGGGATGGATCCCTAGGTGGGACAAACTCTGGATAGCCTTTCCTTTAGACTCTGTTCCATTTTTTGTCCCTGTCTTCCTTTTGGACCAGAACATTTCTGGGTTTAAAATTTTGAGATGCATGGATGGCCCCATCCCTCAACTGGGGTCCTTGTTCATCTACTGGAGGTGGTCCCTACAAGTTCTATCTCCCCTTTGTTGGGTACTTCAGCTAAAGTCATCCCCATTGGATCCTGGGAGCCTCTCGCTTCTCTGGAGTCTGAGACTTTCTAGTGGCTACCCCCAGTTCCCCATCCCCCTCTGCTACATGTTTCTATTTAATTTCTCTGTGCTTCTCTCCTGTCCCTTCGAATACCTACTCCTGCCCCCTACACCCCTTTCTCCCTTCCAGTTCCCTCCCTCTAGCTCCTGTTATTATTTTGTTCTCTGTTCTATATAGGATTGAAGCATCCATGTTTTTGTTTTCCTTCTTAAGCTGCATATCATTTGTGGGTTGTATTGTGGTTATTCTGAGCTTTTGGGCTAAAATCTGCTTATCAGTGAGTACATACCATGTATGTTCTGTTCTGTATGTTCTGACCATTCTTTACAAGGTTTGCTAATCTTAAGAAATTCCAAAATGATTTATATAGGAACAATCAAATCAAAGGTCAATATGAGCCCTTATGACTAAATAGGCTTCACTCAGAGCTGATCACGGGGCAGCCCTTCCTGTACCTACCTATAAGCTCACTGTTTGTTTTGTTTTGTTTTGTTTTGTTTTGTTTTGTTTTGTTTTTGTGGCTGACACTGAAGAATGCTACTAATAAGCCAAATGTTTATGATTATCATACTCATGCTTGTTATTTCAATGTTCCCAAATTCCCCTGCCCACCACCTAGCAACCATGCCCCTTACGCCCCTTACTTTATTCAGGAGCAATCGGATTAAAGGTCAGCTAATAACACATTGCCTAATAAGCCAACTGCTCTGCTTCTTGCCTTTACACTTTTTTTTTTTCGAGACAGGGTTTCTCTGTGTAACCCTGGCTGTCCTGGAACTCACTTTGTAGACCATTCTGGCCTCAAACTCAGAAATCCGCCTGCCTCAGCCTCCCGAGTGCTGGGATTAAAGGCGTGCGCCTCCACGCCCTGCTAGCCTTTACACTTTTTAACCTGGTTGATTCTATAAACAGCCTACCCTGAGAGCAAACTAGTACCACAGTTAAGCTTTCAAGTCCATTTTGTGGTGTTGAAAATTCAGTATTAAGGTGTGTGTTCAATACACTATTCTATTAATTGCGATCTGTGTTTGTATGGTTTGTTTTGAGTGGCATTTCCTGAGCCCTAACATCCTACAAACATATGTGTCAAATGGTTTTTATATGGTCACAATTCAATTAAAATGTAAGATGGCTTTGGGGTTGGAGTATGGATATCTCCTCTAAACTCATGCATGCTAGTGTTAGATTTGTTTTGTTTTCCTCTGATATGAGATAGAGATTTTGGAATTTCCTGTAACAAGATTGGCAGTTTTATGATATAGTTTAAGAGGAACCAATGAGAAATTTCCCATTTTCCACACAGAATGATTTGACAATGTGTCTCAGTATTACAAATGCATAAAAACCCTCACCTGTTATCTTGTCCCATAATTATACAAAAAATTATGAGCACAAGATTATGGAATTTTTATTATATTAATGGAAGAAGGCAAACAGTTTCTAAATTAACTGTAAATAAATGAAAAAAAACTATCTTAAATCAGATATCAGAATACTTAAATCAGAATCAGTATTAAAAAGGATTCCCCTATGATACTTGAGTTTTTTTTATCAAAAATATTTATTCCCTATGCCCAGCCTCTATAAGCATAATAACACAATTATAAAATTTGATTTGCTTATAAGATTTAAGCAAATATAAACAAAAGAGCAAAAATAACCTTTTAAAATACAGGATATTGTTTTTAGAGAAATAACTCTTTAGATTCTTAGATTTCTAGGGCTTATGTAACAAACATTACTAACTTAAAACAATAGGAATGTATTCTAGGTTCATGGGCCTGGAAGTCCACAACCAAGGCTGGTTCTTTCTGCAAGCTGAAAACCAGATATATCCCATTTCCCTATCTAAGTATCAGGTATTTTATTGATGATCCTTGGTATTCTTTGGCTCATAGAATCTTGGCTTTTGCCTTTGTCTTCTCTCAGTGTCCTTTCAGGGAATGTCTTTATATCTGAACATAACTTCTGTATGAGGCAATGACCACATTCTGTTTTAGTTTATATGCCACTGTGACCATTGTCTAAATTACTTACATCTTCAATGATCCTGTTTCTAAATAATATATGCCAGTTTAGAAGTAGAAGAGGACAAAATTCAACCCCTTACATGTATATTGTTTTTGAATGGTGGTTGAGACTCTGAGAGCTCCAAGTGGAAGATATTCCTTAAACATGATATAATTATATGAAAAATGAAGCTACTCAATTAAAATTAAGAAGTAATGTTCACAAAAAGGCCGTAAGAAAGTGAAATAATACCTAAGCCTTAAAAATAATCTGTAATAAAATGCATTATATAGTTAAATAAAAAATATATTTTTTGCAAACTGAAATAATAAATGCAGATGATATATAGTAAACAGACATAAGCCATATACAACTAATAAGTATATTAAAAGCTATTCAACATATTTTATAATCAAATGCACATTATGACAATTAGGTTCTTATTTTATACCAGTAAATAGCCAAACTGTGACAAATCCAAGCGTTCATAATGATTAAAATAATTACAAACATTTACATACTACATGAGTTTATGTACATTGTATACTTTAGTATTCACCTTCCTTTGGTATATGCCTTAGCAAATGTCTTTACTAAATGATTAGGGACATATAAGAACCTTTATAGGATTTATATAAAAATTCAAACAATGCAAAAATATAAAAACTTATACTCTCCAATTCTATGAATTACAAAGATTAACTAATGTCAAATTCTGTGAATGAAAGTCAAGGTATATAAAAGTATATCTGGTGTTATTACATTTCCCAGGTGTCTAGGGAATATAAATCATATAACACACACACACACACACACACACACACACACACACACAGGTGTACAACTTGCAAACAGTGATAGAAAATAGAATATTTTCAAAATCCCATCTGCTTATACTTAAGAAATTATAGGGAAAGATGAAAAATCAAGAAGTAAATACTGCATGACTTACTAAGGCACTCCTCTTCCACAAATACACTTTGAAATTCTCACAACTGTTTTAGAAAAATAGTCACAAAACCATTGTCCCTGAAATGTTTTTTTCTTGACACCATCCCACGGTTGTGAAATTAGATTTATTTTAGGTCTTTGATTTTAAGTCATATGTTTATATTTTATATTTTTGTTTGTATTTCAAGTAACTCAGAATGATTTCTTTGAGTATATTCTCATGAATAAACACTATGCTCAGATTTTTAAAAAAAATTTTTTTAGGAAGCAACAGAAGGGTGTTGATCTTAGTGGGAGAGGAAAGGAGAGGAAATGGGAGGAGTTGGGGAGACCAGACTGTAATGAGAATATACTTTATGAGGAAAAATATATTTTCAATAATAGAAAAAAAAGAAGTAAGTGCTACATTTTATTTTCCTCATGTTACTTTGGGTCAGTATATCTAATGTATTTTTGTACAATCTACCAATCAAAATTCAGCCACAAAATATATTCCACAGTCTTTAAAAATGTATTCAAACCTAGTCCATAGTCACTCCCTATCATCACATCGGAAATTTTGTTCAAATCTCTACAATGTAAATGATGATTTTGATATATAAATCAAGTAATGTTTTAAATAAAATTAATAAATAAAATATTTTAATGACATAAACCAGAGATTGTTTAAGGAATGGGGTTGTCCATTTTAGGGATTCATGAGTTTTAAATCCATAAAGCAGCCTGACAGGACTTGACAGGAATTAACACTGTTGTCTTGAGGCAGAATTTCTTCTAGAAAATTGAATTTTTGCCCTTCAGACCTCCAACAGATTGGATTATGTGTGCTCATATTATGAAGACCAATCTCCTTTGCTTAAAATCACCTGATCAGAGATGTTAAACAAGTCTTCAAAATACCTTCATAGCAATTCTAGATTAATGTTCAATTAAATCATGGGGTAGGATGTCCTTGATAAATTGACAAACAGTAGCCATCTCAGCAGGACATACAACCATCTACATCTCATTGTTCTGGAAAAAAATACAGATACAACCAGAAGGGAAAAAAGAGAGATGAAAGAGATGAAAAGAAGAAAGAAGATGGGGTAGAAAGGCAGATGGATCTGAATAAGTTATGAACATCAATATTGTATGGTTATGTATTTCCCCTGTAGGGTCTTGCAGGTTGGGTCTGCACTGTATGACTGAAACTATATCCCCAGCCTTCAGTATTTTAAGCAATACACATTGATTACCAAAGTGATCTAACCATATAAATTGTGGCTGTGGAGATGGCACAGTGGGCACTGCACATGCAGTATAAGACTGAAGACAGTTCTGATCCCCTGCACTCAGGGGAAAAAACTGGTTGTGTCTAGGAATGTAACCCCTGCACTGTGAGGTGGGAGGTGTTATAAAAAATCCCCAAAACTTGGGTCTCATGCAACTTAAATGAAAGAAGGGCAAGCTCCAGGTTCAATGGGAGACTTTGTTGGTCTCAAAAGAGTAAGACAAAACAATAAAGTTGGCGACCTAAGCCCCTTTAGGAGATATTAATATAAATTTATATGTTTGAACATCTATAATAAACATGTTCAAATACATATTGAATATTTTCATAATATTCAAACATATTAAATATTCAAACACATACATTTAAATTATTATTTAAATATCTATAAATTAAGTATATACATATAAAATATACTAAATATGTACACATATACACATGATCACAAGTGGATGCCCTCAAAAAGTATAAGATAATAGATTTCTGTCTCTTAACAGAGATCCTTAGCATTTTTTTGAGCAAAATTATTTGATAATCTCATTCCTGTAAACAAGGAAAACTCAAATGTCTGCCAAATTCTAGAGAATACATTGCTGCCATCTACAGAGTATGCCAGACTCCACTGTGTATCTTCTTTCCTGGTAGAAGTCAGACTGATAGAGGGTTAGGTAGGAAGGAGAAGATAGCAACCTCAACTACACATTCTATCAGAAAATAATTGGCTGGGCAGTGGTGGCGCACGCCTTTAATCCCAGCACTTGGGAGGCAGAGACAGGCGGATTTCTGAGTTCGAGGCCAGCCTGGTCTACAGAGTGAGTTCCAGGACAGCCAGGGCTATACAGAAAACCCTGTCTCAAAAAACCATTTAAAGAGAGAGAGAGAGAGAGAGAAAGAGAGAGAGAGAGAGAGAGAGAGAAAAGAAAATAATTGAAGAAAGCTTGACTCCAAGGTGACAAAATGTAATACCAAATGACTACTTCTTCAGGCTAAATGACAAGGATAACTTTGTGGAAAAGAATAACATCCTCTAAGAACTTAACATCTCCATTGTGTCCAAAATTGCCCTTCCCACAGCAAAACAAAAACTTCCATGCAATTAGTTAAAATGATGGATTCTGTTTCTAGTTAACTTTATGACATTTTCATTATTTCTTCCCTGCAGAAACGTGAGATTACCAAAGCAGGACTTGAGTATCTCTCACAGTACTTCCATCTCATCTGAGTTGTCTCCCAGAGATGTCATCCTGTTAGCACACCACCTAGCTTAATGGCCTTTGCTTCAATAAATCTGATAGCCTAAACTTATTTTTTTAAAAATGGATTCCCTTACTAAATTTGAATCAGACAGCCCTTTGGTTAGCTTGATAACTATAAAGATGTTATTACGGAACCTCATCCCTTTATACCTTAAACCCAGGAGCTTCTGAACTAAAATTGTGCAAATGAGGAATACACAATTGAGAACAAAAATATAATGGTCTCAGTTAATCTAACCAAGTCCTTGGTGAAATAATCCTAATATTCAGAAGGGACTTAACTCTGGCATGTTATCTATTAGCCTTTGGAAGCAACACGAACTTCTGAGGCCTGTTATGTCCATCAAAAAACCACACTGGTACAGCTATCACTTGTACGGGTTTAAAGAAGATTAGAGGAACATGCTTCCCTGCCTCCTTTATTCCCTTCTCCAATATCCTCTCCAATATCCTCTCCAATATCCTCTCATCCTTGATCATTGACACAACTATTTATGTAGTTCAATCTGCATTAAATGATCTTTTCTATATTGAATCTAGTCTTATGGACATATTTTGCATTAACTTGACAAACTCAACAATATAGTTGAACATTCATTCTTCAAAATTAAAAAAACACATCACACTCTTGTACCTTATAAATTCTTAATTATAATCTTAGAAACTCTTGTTTCCCATGAATCAGCTCTTTAAAATGTATTGGTAATATTCTATTATATTCTCTGAGCATCTTATAAAATTAACCACCTTCACTTGGGAATAGCATTACTATAAGTGAAACTAAAAGCACCTAAGTATAAACTCCAACTTTATCAGACCTAAATGCATTATTTAGGCTACAACATCAGACAAGATGGAATATCTCATTCCCCTTACAGACTGGAAGCTATTGATGACTTTACCACCTGGATAATTGCTAAATGGATTTCTTGGTCTCATAGGATGATATAGATCTTGGATTACTAACTTTTCTGATATAATGACTGGAAACTTACATCGGTCTTTTTCTTGACTGGATATATACTGAAAGACTTGCCTTTAAAAGCCACGTCTGGACTTCTCAATTGCTGTTAACATTTCTATCCATTAAAATATGAAAAACTGCATTTATGGTGTTGGCTCCAGAGACCATCATTGGTCATTTATTTCTTTGTTCCCAGAGCAAAATCTTGCCTTCTTGTTCATATACAATGACTGTATCAGTTTTACCTAAGGTCTCCCATGACTTGTTTTAAAAATAACTCTTTGATCTCAGTATTCTGCCGGCTACTCATACTTCACTCCGGACTATAAATACCATTTTTCTTCTGTAGTGACTTCCTACTTAGAAACCCAAGAAGGGAGCTATTAACCCAGTCATGTGATCTCTTCTGCTCAGTCATGATCAATTCCATCTATTGCCTAAAGCCAAATGTGCAGAGTTGCTGAAAATGTAGCCTTCCTTGGACATTCCAGGCAATGAGAAAAGGAGGAAAATGTGTGCCTGCAGTTGAAAGACTTCGGGGTGGTTCACAGCTTTTATGTACCTTGGAGAGAAGTAATTTTCAAAGGCATGTGGTGCCACAGATATAAGATTAATATTGACTCCTCTTCTCCCTAGCTCATAGTGCTAAATTCTAGCAACTCATTCATCAGATCACACATCTCCCCAATCTAGTCTGTTACATGCAAATATAGCTTAATATCTTACATATTTACTTTCAACACTCAAGATTACCATCAATGTGAGTTTTCATGAACAAAACTGCCAGAGCCCCTGTGGTACCCACAACTTTGAAATTTCGTTTACTGGAACAGTCTATAAAGTTGCTCTTAAAGTTTACCACAAGAGACTTCATGTGGGACTGTTAGAGACTCATACTGCAATAGACTTTAACCATAGTCACCTATAGCCATGCTTGAATTATGTGTGTCCTGGACCATAAAATAAAGAAATCCTCAGAATTTTCAAGGAACTAAAAACAAACATTAGTTTCAATGCCACTGAAATTAAAAACAAACAAACAAACAAACAAATACATAGTTGATCTATCTAATCATTAACTCATAAATCATAGAAGAAATCATGACTGAAAATAAAATATAACTTTTAAAGGGACCCCAAATTTTTTTTTCTCTTTATTAGATATTTTCTTCATTTACATTTCACATGTTATCCAGAAATTTTCCCTTACCCTCCCGCGTCCCTGCCCTGCTACCCTACCCACCCCCTCCCACTTAATGGCCCTGGCATTCCCCTGTTCTGGGGCATATAGAGTCTGTATGACCAAAGGGCCTCTCCTCCCAATGATGGCCAACTAGGCCATCTTCTTCCATATATGCAGCTAGAGACATGAGCGCAGGGGGAACTAGTTAGTTCATGTTATTCTTCCACCTAGAGGGTTGAAGACCCCTTCNACTCCACAGAAATTCAAGGTTGAGGTAACATGAAGAAACAGCCATTGTCATTTGCCACATCAACACATTAAAGATGATGTCATGCCAAGTGTGACTGGATGCGGGAAAACATAAAAGAGAAGATTCCACATTTGTTGCTTATATCATCTAAAAGCCTTCTTGGTTAGCAATGTATCAACATGAGTTTGTTGACAGCAAACGTGTCACCCTTGGAGAATGCTGAATGGAAGGCACATGCTACAGACTGCACTATGTCCCTGCTAAATCCCTGCTATGTCCTTGAATAATTCCCATGCTAAAGCTGTACTCATAAAGTACTGGTAATTTAGATACCAAGCCTTCACGGGCAATATCATTTAGATGATAGTATCTGAGAACCTCAACATGGGATTAGTGTCTCTAGAAGAAAAGACAGAATGTTCTCTCCCTTCTCTTTACCTTGTGAGGATACAAAGAGAAATAGCCATTTGATAGCCAGGCCTGAGCAGTCACAAACTTGTTGACCACCTCAGCCATTAAATCTGCATCACCTGGATCATAGGCATCTCAGCTTTCAAAACTCTGTAGTTATTACAACCCTGTCTCATAGTTAAACCATATAGCTTATTGTATTTTGCTACAGTGATCAGATATGACTAAGACAGACAAAATAAATAAGTATAAATTTTATTTATATAAGATACCTATAGAAATAAATATTTATCTTGTACTTGGTGGCAAAATGTTGGCATTCATTTTCAATATCATACCCAACATTAGTCCACTGACATTCCTAGGCAATTGGTAAAAATAAATAAATAAATAAATAAATAAATAAATAAATAAATAAAACTTTTCCAGTTTGAAATTGGAAGATATTGTTATTATTTATAGATGATATAAGATTTTTGTGTGAAAATGACTTTTATTTTAGATATGCATTTTTAAGGTTGATATATTCTAAACTAATATAAAACAATCAATACTATTTGCATTTCTATAAGAAAAAGTAATTCTACTATAAGGAATCATTTGAAGAACATAAATACTATATGTCAAAAATGAGCCTATAGAGTTATAACATTTCAATATTTTACAAAAAAAAACATTGCTTACTAAATAGAAAGAGGCTATGGATGAATCAGAAAGCATACAAATATAATAATGGAAAATCTCTCCTGATTGACCCAGAAATCCATAAAGCCCACACAAAATCTCAACAAATTTTGTTGTCCTTGTTGTATGTGTAATGAAATAGTGTCACTGTGGAAAGCAATTTTAGGACAATATATCTTATGAAAACTATCAATTTCACTTCTCAGACTACCCGAGAAAAATAGTCAATATCATTGTACATATGAGCCAGAATGCTTGTTTAAACATGATGCTAGCATTTTTGCTCACAGTAGCAGAAATTTTCATATTGATTTTCTATTGCTGCTATAACCAATTACCATAAATATGGTGGCTGGAAACAATAAAGTTTAATTTTCAGAGTTTTCTTTAATGTCAGACAAGAATGCCAATTGTGTATGCCCATTCAGGCCAAAAACTCAAGCTTGAAGAATTCTCCTTCAAAAAAATAAGACTCAAGTAGGTCTTTAGCAGATTCTGGCACATATTAGGGGGAAATCATGATTCTTCTTACTACAAGTGAAATAATCAAATCAATGTGCTATTCCATGGCAATTTAGGAAAATTGAAATATATATATTTTCCAGAACACATTATTTATCATCATCATCATGTTTTATTATTGTTATTATTGGTGGTGGTTGTGGTGGTAGAGTATGTTTGTATGCTCAAAGGGACCAGAAGAGGGTGTGGAATAATCTTGAGCTTGAGTTACAGTCAATTGTAAGCTACACAATGTGGGTGCTGGGAGCCAAACATGAGCACTTTGGAGAGACCAGCAAGTACTTTTAACCACTGAGCCATTCCTCCGGGTCTCTAACATCCACTGACTAAGTTGGCTGACATAGAGAAGCAAAGATCTGCATGGGATTTGGAGAAAAACCAAAATAGTTCATGCAGAGCATGATGGTTTCCTAAGAAATGGAAACTGTGGAAGAACCTGGTGCACCTCAGCTTCCCCATAGTCTCTCCCACTCTGTGCCATCTGTCTTCTCTTTTGCTGTTCCATGCTGACTCTGGGTCTACCATCGAATGCTTTCTTGCTCCCTCCTATGGAGAGCTGTCTAATAACCTTTCTCTGTGGATTTACCTTGTATAATAACTTTCACGTTCTTTGCAACCTTTAATTTTCCAGTCATGTTCCTGTCTCAAGATGCATCTGATTAGTTCTTGAGCTCTATTCTATAACTTCACTCCTCCAGCTAACCCCACTCTTATGCCAGGTCAATTGCTATCTTAAAAAATATTTTATTTTCATGGTATACATAGTAGTATACTTCTCTGAAGGAACCTTTATTTAATATAGTTCATAAAATCTGAATGGACAATTAAATAGTGGAATATTCCATACATATATCTTCATAGGAAAGCAGATAGGATAAACGTATAATAATTCCAGTTAATGAAATACACACTTGTTACCCTAGGCTGATACAAATCTTTAGTCCTAGAAAGAATGAAAACTTCTCCATCTCTTTTACAATTATAATCCCTTGACAAAAATACCCAATGTTTAGTGGTAGACACTGGCCTTAGCTCCCATATATCCATCTAAAGAAACAAATCCTCGCTCTGACAGAATTCTCTTTACCCCAAGGAGAAATAAAGAAACTTCAGTAGATTTTGTGCCAAACCTCTAGAAACAGTGTGGGGGTCACTGTCATGTTCCTCATACATTGAGCTTTTACTAGTGTCTGACAGTGTGCTGAAAACCAATTCGTTTAATACACACACATACACACACACACACACACACACACACACACACACACTCAATCTAACAATGCCAACCACACACACACACACACACACACACGCACGCACGCACGCACGCACGCACACGCACGCACACACACACACACACACACACACACACACACACACACACACACACACACTCAATCTAACAATGCCAACCCGACTATCCACTTTACTTGTGTGACTAGCGCTTTAGGAGTTTAAGTAACTTCCTACAATTCACAGGTGAGTAGGGACCTGGGCAGAAAGCCCAGTTCTTGCTGAATCTGATGCATCAAACTAGTAGGGGATCCAAAGTTAAAAACAAAACTAAACAAATCAACAACACCCACAAAACATGTTTAAGAAAAGTATTGTGTTCTATGACACCTGACATTTGCTGTTTGGACGACAATTAACCTTCCTATTCAATCCGAACAATGCAGCTCCTATGCTGGTGAACAAATTCACGAAAGGTTAGACAGGTTGTGGAGAACATGGAGGGTCAAACACAGTATAATGAGGGTCCTGATTTTCAGCAGAGTAAGCCTCAAGCTCTGAAGGCAGGTAGATCTCAATTTGCATCAGAACTCCACGAAGTGATAAGGAAAAATACTTTCAATAGCTCTGATAATTCTATTATTACAACTGTAATACATATATTAAATTGATTTAAAATATGAAATTGTATGATTGACTTTTTTTCACTACTTAACAATGATGGGGGAAAAATAATGCTTTCTTGAATAATACTTCTACTTTGTATTTTATTTAACTCTCCATACTCCTATAACAAAAATGATTTTTGCAGTTCAGCTCAAGATGCCTTCTTCAAGAAGTCGAGATATAAACCCAGGTGTGGTAATACACACCTACACTAATATTCCAGCACTCAGGAAGCTCAAGCACAAAGATCTCACATTCAAAGATAGCCTCAGCTACAAAGGGAGTTCAAGCACAGCCTGAGCTACAAAGAAGGAACCTAACTCCAATTCTTTTGTATAGCTAAGGGGAGAATCAGTACCTACTATTAATAGGACCTAGATTCAACTCCTGTCACTGAAGAAAAAAGATTAATAATAATAATAATAATTAAAAAATCAATAATGCCAAGAGATTTTAACAGAGAAGTATTACCATTTTAGAAATGTCCCAAATTTGAATATAAAATTTCCTACTGTTGCAACAATTTCTGAGAGAAACCAAATCTAAATACTGAAGTATTTTGTAATTTGAAACCTAAACATGAAAGTCCTAAAGTTCAAATGCTTTGTGAGTTCTCATCTAAACAGCATACATCACCCTAACTTCCTGTTCTCCCTGGCTTCATCCAGCAGAGGTGGTATTCCTTAATCAGCTGGTGTTCTATGGTGATCACAGCCAGCACCACTGTCCTTAAGTAATTATTGCTGCATTGTTTAACAATAGGACCCTTGAGCTCAACTGTAAAGAACTTAAAAGGACTGTGAGGCAACTCACAGAATCTCTGCAGCCCTGTCCTCCCACCATTAAACTGTAAACCAAGGCAATTCCAGCCCAACAGTCATTATTAGAAGTGGGTAGGCATGTCATCAGAGTCAGTTGACATCTAGTCCTCTTTTTTTCCTTTTTGATCTAGTTCTGTGAACATAAGCCAAAATGAAATAACTACTTCATATTTCAATTATAACCAATCTGATAACCTTAAATTTGAAAAGTTAGACTTTCACCAACAGAATCATTTATTCTCTAAAAATACGGCACTGCAAATGTTACTATATTTTCTCAATTTGGAGGAAATTTACAATTTCTATTTTTTTCACAAGTCTCGTTCTAATTTAAAATGCATGTCTTTTGTTCAGCAGTATATATCCCGAACCGGTACTGAGTTGAATGAGAACAGCATCTTCTTGGAGGGGGCGCCTACTTTATTGTGAGCCAGCTTTTCCAGTCTCGTGTCACAGTTATTGTACCTCTTCTTAAAAATTCCTGAAGTATTATTTCCACTGCTTGTCAAAGTCTCCCCGTGGAGTTATCTCTGTGTCAAGCTGGTTGTTTTGTGCACAAACTGAGTACGTGTGTCCCGAGCAAAGCACGGTCTATCATATTTATTTCAATGAATAAGATTTCCTATCATAGTCACTGTATTCAATGGCAAGAAAAATGTCGTGACACACCAAAGCCAATGCAAAGCACAAGAATGTATGACAAAGCAGGTATTGCTTAGTCCTTTAACTAAGTAGTGTGAATACAAGATGATTTCCAGTGACCTCCAATCTCATAAGGTCATTTGAACCTGTCAACCTCACTATACCTATCCAACCTATCTATATACTATCAACTTCTATTACCAATTTACCCAATCTCTACAAGCCTCATAGGAATCAGCTGCCCTAGAAATCAAAACCGCATGAGCTGCTCTTCTGTGTACTGCGGCCTCGCCCCTATTGTTACAGACTTAGAGGACTGAGAGGCACAGAATACAATCCATTTTTAATCACAAAGTAAAGCAATTAAAAGCGTTGTCAGAATGCTTTGAAGAAAATGACATATAGTCTCCTAGGCATTGAGAGATAGGCCAACAGTCAGAGAATAGTCCTTTAAGGTTACATGAATCCAATAATGATGGTGCAAATCTGTTCTCAACATTTGAAAGGTAAAGGCAGGAGAATTAGGAATTTAAGGTCAGTCTTGTTTACATGAGGCTTTGTCTCAGCAAAGAGAATAAAACCATGTTAAATGGTATTCTGACAATAGACACTTAACCATAACAAGGATAGAGGCCCAGAGAATGAGTTGAGACTCTACAAGCATGGGGAAATTCAATGGCACAAGTAGGACAGATTATAGCCTTATAATATAACAGGTCGACAGTGGGTGTCCCTAGTTTTAGCTTTTACTTCTCACCATGTTGTGAAATATTTGATTGCTTTTGACTGAGAAAGCACACTTGGATTTTCTTCCCCTGTTGCTAATGCCTCTTCAGTGGTCTTTGTTAGCTCCTCCTCATCTGTCAGATTTTTCTTGTTGCCTTTCCCTACAATGACTCTGCTTTTCTTAGTCTCATCATCCTCTTAAGTTTTTTCTTCCCCTTAAATAATTTTAGATAATATTTATGTTGACAATCTTCCAAGTTAAACTCAAAGACTACTCAATTTGCTGTGACTACTGATTTGTAAATGGCTTGCCACTATATCCTAACAGCACCAAGGATAGCACAATTTCTACCCAGTAAAACATGCTTTTTCTACAGTGTTTCCATCTGTAAACTGCACACTACTTGTATGGTTTTCTAATTTCAAAACTATGATGACTCTTCCTTTTGTTTTCACTCCCATACTCAACAACTAAACAATCAGTAGCTCTATCTGCCTCTATTTCAAGTGTACATCCTTTGTGAGGTCAGTCTGGCCTTTTTCTATTGTTGTACCTCTAGTCCCCATCTTCCTCATCTATCCTTGGAAAGTTGCATTGATGTCTAATGGACCACTGTACTTTCATTTCACGCACAGGTCCTCTGCAGCCCTTTTCTGAGCTTTGGGTACTAGTTCCTCCATTTTCCTAAACTCATTATTGCTATTTCATTGTGACCATGGTGCAATGGCTTCCAAAACTCTACACAATCTGGCACTGACACATGTCACCCTACTAATCCTCTTCCATATTCTCTGCAGTCTGTTCTTTCTTTATTTCTGCCCGTCAACAGACAGACAAACAATTGTGTTTTTAAGTCTTTTAAGTTTGATATTGCTTCTATTACGGATGCTGTTTCTCAAGGTTGTGTCTCATTGTTGCACAATTAGTTGATACTATACAATTTTCAACCTTTCTGTACTGTTTTGACAAGATCACACACACACACACACACACACACACACACACACACACACACACACACGGAAATCTGAACCATTGTAGCCTGGATGTAGAGATTTGAATTATTCAATACTTCAAATAGTACCTGGCAACTACTAAGTACTCATTAAGTATTTCTGAACTGACAGATCTGGGAAAATCTGTCAATTTGAAAAGCACACCTAAAATTCGTTAGAACACCACTCAAATCTTGAAATCCTAAGGATGTCTATTCATTAAAAGTTTGGAAGTTTTATATACATGTTTTATATATACTATCATAGTCAAAAATGTCCATGCATCTTTTTGTCCATTCCCAAGTATAGCAGCTAATATTCACTGTCAATTTAAAGATCAAAAGTAGCCTATGACAAAAGCCTTTGGTCACACATGTGAGGGCTTTTCTTGATTATGTTAATTGAAATTGGAAGATTCACCCTAAAGGTGTGTAGTGGCCTAGAGATGGAGGGTCTTAGGAAACAGCTTTGCCCTCTTGCCTTGGTGACTGAACTCCTTCACACTGCTGCTGATGCCTTGCTTTGCTGACATCACAACCCAACATTCTCTGCCTTCTAATGTGGACTGAAGACCATTGGCTGCCCAGAAACCCTCTGAGCCTTCAGCACCAGATTGGAACTTCTGGGACATGTAGCTTTGTGGAATAGGCAGCTATCCGGTTCTGAAACTGTACAGTCTAAAGACAGCCACTGGTATACTTGTATGTCAACCTAAAAATGCCACCTTTTATGTATTCATTCATTCAGTTCTGTTCCTCTAGAAATATAGCACAGATGTTTTCTCTTTCATTTTTTTCTTTATCCAGGTGTAGATAGTTATATGTCCTCCAGATCTTCTTTTCTAATAATGAGTCTTTGTCCTCTTGATTCAAGCACAACTATAACCCACTCTTGCCTCCTATATTATTCCTAATAGGTGACCTTTGAGAAGTATAGAAATTAAGAAAACAAGTGATGCATGACTGTAATCCCAGCCCTCAGGAGGAAGAGGCAGGAGGACCCCAAGTTCAAGGCCAGTCTGGATTATATAGTTAGTTCCAGGTGGCCTGGCCCATGTACCAAGATCCTCTTATAAATACGATGACAAAAGAGAACAAATGGGAAAAGAGTTCTGCTTCTCCTTGTGCACCCACATCACTCCATTCCCTGCCTTAGCAAAGAAGACCAGGAGCCAGTTATATGCTTACCACACACCTTTCCCCAGCTCCTATCTACCACATCTACTTTATTGAGCCTTACAAATGTCCCCAGGCACACTGGGAGGTTAATTCCACTTTTGACATTACATTCCTTAAAGGTGGTTTTTCATTACGGGTGTGGGGGACAGCTGACTTTTCTAAAGACAAGACATAATATATGGAGATAAATTCATTTCTTTAATTCTTATCCACTTAAGTGAAATGTGTTATGAGAAAGTTATACCACCCCTTTTCTTCTTTTTCTTTAGTCCTTGGTTGTTCTTCAGGGATTCTTTTGGAAAATGTATAAACAAGAGTGTTCCTGGATGCCAGTGAGATACGTCAGGGAATTATGGTGCTTGTCACCAATCTGATGATCGGAGTTTGAACCTTCGCACTCACTATGTAGAAGGAGAAAACTGGTTCCTTCAAGTCATCTTAGTAAACAAAAGTAAGTAAATGTAATGAATTCATATGGAACACTCTGTAAGAAGTATGTAAAGGGTTCAAATTTATATATGATAGCATTTTACAGAGATCATTCCTCCTGAGTATATGACAATAGATCAGAGGTCACTAAAGAGCTGAGACAACACAGACTGTAGAACTTCTGACTCTGACAATTTCCCCAAGTGGTTTGCAAAAATGTGAATCAGGATTCTGAAGAGGCAATGGTACTCTCTGTGCTCAACGCAGTGGTTTATCAAGATACCCAAGGTGTAGAAGCAACCTCAGTGTCTATGAACAAATGAGCAGATACAGAAAGAGTGCCATACAATGGAATCCTATTCATACTTCAGAAGGAAAGGAATACCCATTTTTTTTTTATTAGAGAGTTTCTTCATTTACATTTCAAGTGTTATCCAAAAGTCCCCTATATCCTCCCCCCGCCCTGCTCCCCTACCCTCCCTCTCCCGCTACTTGGCCCTGGCATTTCCCTGTACTGGGACCTATAAACATTGCTAGATCAAGGGCCTTTCTTCCCAAATAATGGCCAACTAGGCCATCTTCTAATACATAAAAAGCTAGAGACATGAGCTCTGGGGGTTCTGATTAGTTCATATTGTTGTTCCCTCTATAGGGTTGCAGACCCCTACAACTCTTGGGTACTCTCTCTAGCTCCTACATTGGGGACCCTGTGTATTGCCCTATAGATGATTGTGAGCATCCACTTCTGCGTTTGTCAGGAGCTGTCAAAGCTTCCCAGGAAAGGCATACTCTTATATGTAGCAACATTCAAGAATTTTGAGGCTATGAAGCTTAGCCAGCTGTAGAACACAAACACTGCATGAAGTATCCAAAATAATCTCAGGAAAGCAGAGCGTATACGGATGATTTCCAGGGACTGGGGTAGGGAGAGAAATGAAAAGTTATTCATTGGTGAGTGTAAAATGTACTGTTCATGAGAGAGATGCTGTGTAGTATAGCTTATCTTTTGTGTTAGTGCAATAAGCATAAAATTGCTGAAACACCATGTCTTGTGTTACATGATTTTATCACAATACTGTGTGTGTGTGTGTGTGTGTGTGTGTGTGTGTGTGTGTGTGTACATGGTTTAGCCTATCTATCAGCAGTGAACAGTGAGGGGGCTTTTGCTTTATTCTTTTCCTTTTCATTTAATGACATTGCCTTATTGGCAATAGAGTGTGACCAATTTACATTTTTCTAGTTATGTAAGATGTTATATGTGTAAACCGGTCTTAAAAAGCTCTATAACACTTTGGTGATATTCTAGCTTCTTTTTCAGCGATGGTGCCTTGAGAAATTGCTACTTGGATATTTTGTCTTGTCCACATCTCTGGCTCAGATATTGCCACTATGTCCAGGAGTTGCACCATCCACCACAATTTTGTACTTAGTATATGAGGTTCCCTTGGGCTTGCTGTACATTGCTCACCCTTATGCTGTAGTTTCTGGTTTGGTAATACCACTCTCAATGGACACATTCTGCCCATTTGGTATATCTAGTGTGAAGCTGGGAAGAACTAGATCAAAACACAAGACCTTAACAAGGGAGAGAATACAAAGCCTAAAGAATACAAACAAGAGGAGAGAATACAGTCTCAAATGAAAGCCCAGAAGGATGTGAGTCTGGAAACCATGAGAACAGAGGGACATGGTATATATAGGAGGGTTTGATGGAGGACACTGATTGGCAGTCAGTGAATCAGGCTGAAGGGGTCTGCAACTCTATAGGTGGAACAACAATATGAGCTAACCAGTGCCTCCAGAGCTCATGTCTCTAGCTGCATATGTAGAAGATGGCCTAGTCGGCCATCATTGGGAAGAGAGGCCCCTTGGTCTTGCAAACTTTATATGCCCCAGTACAAGAGGAATGCCAGGAAGTGGGATTGTGTGTGTAGGAGAGTAGGTCCAGGGTGGGGGTCCGGTATAGGGAACTTTCAGGATAGCATTTGAAATGTAAATTAATAAAATATGTAATAGAAAAAATAAAAAAGTATTTAAAAATCCCTGATATGATAATATGAGACATGGAAATACTGTCCAAAAATGCCATTGAGCTCATGTTCTGTTGGCCATCTACTGCTAGGCAAGTAGCATATCCTTACAAATCATTTGTTTTCCCAGTTGCAGAAAATGAATTTTTCATTTGCAATTAATTATCTTTTGGACTTGGCTTCCAGGTTAGGGATCAGTGTTTGTGTCCCCTTCTCCTTTCATCTCTAGGACTCCACCTGGTGAAGACTCCATGCAGGCTCTGGGCATGTTGTCTCAGTCTCTGTAAGTGCATGTGTGCATGGATCCTGTTGACTTAGAGGACCTTGCTTTCTTGGTATCCCTGATCTCCTCTCACTCTTTCAGTCTTTCTACCTTGTCTTCCTGAGCTCTGAGGGGAGGAATTTGATAAAAACATCCCCTTTAAGGCTCAATGATCCAAGGTCTATCACTCTGTATCATTCTGGTTGTGGGTCTCTATATTTGTTCCCATTCTCCTTCTCTGATTGTGGCTGAGCAAGGTACTGATCTATGATTGCAGCATTATATCATTAGAGTCATTTTTTATCTACAATTCTTTAAGTAGATCAGTAAATTTTTTGTTTTAACTTAGGACCTTGGGCTATCTAATCTTCAGTTCTTGGTCAACAAAGCAGTGTCAGGTGTGGGTTCCATCTCATAGAGTGGGCCTTGGGTCAAGTCAGATATTTGGGAACTCTCACAAGCTTTGTGTATATCTTGTAGGGGGATCACCACTATATAGAGTTCTACTAATCCCAGACCATAATAAAAGTATCGTCTTAGCCTTTGTGTTATAATAAATGCTGGGATGGGAGAGATGGTCCAATGGTTAAGAGCACTGGTTGCTCTTCTAGAGGTACTGAGGTCTATTTCAGAGGTCTAGTGTCCCACATGGCAGCCACAATCATCTTCTGCTATAGTCCCATTTGATCTTATGTCTGCTTCTGGTGTGCAAATGTTCATGAAGACAAAACATGCATTTACATAAAATATATAAATAACTAAATTCTTGTAATACTGCATACCCTTCATTCTTATTAGCTTCAGTCCTAGTGGGTCTAAATTTAGTTGCATGTACACTTAAAGTGTACTTAGTTTTATTCTTCAAGGTATAAGGTAAGGTTAAAGATAATTATTGAAAACTGCATTACAAAAATTACTATATACATGGTGGATAATGGATATGTTTTTTGTGTGGCAATTATTATAATAAAATATGTTATTTTATTAATATGAGTAAGCTTAAACTGGATGGAGAGAAATTGATTAAAATGACCCATCTATGGATAAATAATCATAGTTATTTATTATCAACACTTGACCAGTTTCATGAGTCTCTGTACTAACCTTTGTCCACTACAAAGAGAAACCTCCCTGGACAAAGTAGGGACTATGGCTATAGACTAAAATAATTAGAAGGCAATTGGTTATCATTAGCATTTAGTGAAACAACACATTCTCCCAGGGTTATCTCCTCAGTCAGTATAATAGAACACAGGTGACATGAAATAGCAAGGGAGCAATGCTAAGGGTTGAATTATGAATTTAATTTTCAAAAATATCCCTTAAAAATATGAGAGACTATCTAGTTTACTAACACCAAGAGTATCACATGTAGCATTCTCTATGGAATAAATTTTATTAAGGATAAACTAATTTCACATTGATTTTTAACCTATCAATAAATCCATAAGGACTTGAGCACTTTAACCTTCCTTAATAGAGCAAATAAGATCAAAGTATTAAAAAACATAAAAATATTAACAATTCTATATTTAATATTTGTAAAGCAAAATATAAATGGGAAATCATTTTTGTCAGGAATTTTTCATGAGCAAACGAAATACCTTATGAAATGACAGAAAAATCAAAATGTCCCTAACACCGTGTAAAATTCTTAAAGCTTTAAAAGTAATGCTTAATTATGAAAAGCACATCAAGTGGTCTATTACTTAGTGCTTAACCAGTGAAACAATTCTTGCTCTCTGTACATTGTACTGTTAACAATGCAGTGCTGTTCTGAAATAAATTATTTCTGCATAGAAACAGCTGTCAGTCACTAGTTGATGAGCAGGCAGATACAGAAGCTTTCCATATTTAGTGTTTCCAAGGAAACCCTTCACTCAGAATATACTCATTCGACATAGTGGTTGGAAGGGATTGTATTTGCTGTGTGTGCCTGGGAGAGGAAAGGAAAAGGGAGGTATGAACGTGAAGCTCTGAATGAAGCATCAGGTCCACAGCAATGAAGAATATTGAAAGAATCACTTAACTGTATCGATTTTAGGAAACACAGGCAAGACGATGTTTGAATGAGGCAAAAGAGAAAACTGGAAAAAATAAGCATGCCCCAGGGAGTGTTGTTGGTGAAGTATTTCAGGAGGGAATGCTGCTGCAAACAACACTGGAATGTCAATGAGAAACGTGAGACCAGAAAATAAAGTCACAGAGAAACAACTGCCATCAAAGAAAAGCAGGCCACAGATTTTGAAAAAAAAGAAAAATCCAAATCAGCAAAAATAAACTAACCGATAATTATTTATATCAACACTCTATGGCCAATGTAGTCAATTTGCAAAATCAATAATTTGCACCACTGCAAAAGTCATGTATCCATGAAATCTGTGGCTGCAACATCTGCATTGTTTCAAACACTTGGAAAGTATTCAGTATCATCCTTCCTTAGAAACTGTGAGGGTTTCTAAAATGCTAAGTAAGATATGCAAACACATGGAAGTACTATCACAGTAGGTTTCTTAAGAGGTTTAATGTGCTTTTGTTTGTTTAATGCTAATGCCTAACACTGTACAGTTTCAACATGTTTAACATTTAGTAAAATATATATACATATATACATATACTTCATTGAATATTTGAGGATATGCAAGTCAGCACACCAACTGAAAATAAAATTGTTTTCCTACTCTTCCAGGCTAAGGAGCAATCCCTCTGAGTAAATGGCTGACTCTTCTAGTTCCCACATTGCTGAGGGAGCATGCTAGTAGATCACCAGAGACAGTGCACATCCACCTATCTTCATTTGCTTTACAAGGACACGCCAGGTTAAAGGTACCAATTATATGATGAGGATATTTCCTTTTATTCAGATATAAAATTTATTTTCATTGAAAAATTTTGCAATGTATCTTTATCAGCTGTTTCCTCCCCCAATCTTCTATATGCTCCCAACATCCCTAACTACCAACTTTATATTTAATGTTCACTCAAAAAAATAGAAAACAGAAACACACACATAAAAGAAATTCAAATTCACAAAAACACAAAATGGAAACCAAATTATAAAAGCAAATACCAATAAGACTAACAATGCACAAACAAAACAAAATAAGACAAAATATCTACAAAAAAAACATTGAATTTGTTTGTGTTGGCTTTCTAATCTTGGGTATGAAGTCTATCCTGAAATATGATTAAAATACTTGGTTAAAATCTTCTGGAGCCAGCTTGGCTTTGGTGGGGACAGAATGACAGCATTCCTGCCCATGGGACAGGGCCAGCAAGGGTAGGCCTTCATGAATATCAATAGTGTCAATAGCTGCTGTGGGCATAAGGTTCCTTTGCATAATAATGTACATATTTCAAATTCCTCCAAGGAATGTCCTTCCTGTTAACATCAATGACTCCATGATAATGAAAAACAACACAAGTCCAGGAGGCAAAGATGTGGCTATGTCTCAGAAAAATGATAAATACTGGGACCTTCAGGACAGCCCTTAAGGCTGTAGGAAAGAACTCTAAAAACATGTGTCAAAAATACGTAATTTCTCAAAAAATAAGGATGCAATATAAATTATACAAGATACTTCAAGAAGCTAAAGGAAAAAAGGCAGCTGCCTTAATGAGCCAGCTTGTCAGGCAGATAAAAAGGCAGGCAAATTCCTGAGGTCAAAGTCAGCATGGGACACACTGAGTCCAGGCCTGGGTGTAGTAGACATGATAATTTCAAGACTGGGTCCCACCCAGCCATCTTATTGTCTGTGCTAAACAGAGGCAGGCATATCTCTGAATTCTTTTGCAATATTGAAAAAAAGATGTGCTAGCTACCGCCTAAGAATCAAGGGGCTGAGATCATGGGATACTGAACCATAGGATAATCAAAAGGGAACCTGGAATAAATAACTGAATTGATATGTAGGAGGAGAGGATGGAGAGGAAGCTACAATAGAAATGTTAAGAAAATTAAATACATTAATTAATGAAGAAAATGAAAAAAAACATAAATATGTTGTTTAAGTGGGAACCATAAGTCTAGAAACTCCTTAATACTAATAAGATCATTTATAAAAATAAAAAGTAGGAGGCTCAAACACAAAGAAAAAACAAAAATAGAGTGAAATAAAGATTTAAATACTAACACTTGGAATCTGTCAAAGGATGAAATGGGATATTAGGAAGCATTTTTTTGTATGTTAGGAAGCATTCTATATTTTTCACCTCGAGGTCATCAGTGGAAAGAGCAGTTTATCATGCTTTCCACAGTCTGCTTCAGAAGGATGGCAAACACGTGTCTTCCAGTTACATCTTCAGTGAGAGTTCCATATACAAGGGGAAGAACATCGTGTCCAAGAATGAGTGTAAAGGGTTACACCCTACTAAACGCTCATTTGGTAAGGAATGAGAAGAATCCAGGAAATATCACTTCTCTTTCATGACAATTTGAACTTCTGCTCCAATATAGACTGAAGTGTGATTAGTAGGATATCATCTAGAGAGCTGTACAGGCTTACCTCATGTAGGCTCAGTGTTGCTACTTGCAAGTTTTCTCCAAAAGTTTCAACAGAACAAATGGGAGGCAAATGACAAGAAGCAATGCATTTCTACTGTGTTGAGTTAAAATGAATCTCCAATTTCCAAAAGTTTTCTCTGAAACAACTAGGTTCCCCCTTTACCTGAAATTTTAACAAGAATAAGTCACTGTTGTTTCCTTAAATAAAATAAATTTACCACTGAAATACTTTTAAAATGGTGTGTAACCCCTAGAGAGGACTTGTGGCTTTTACCACTACCTTAGGCTCATTCTAATGGAGAGCTGTTAGCAAATCATAGAGCAGCCATGCTCATGTCCTATTCTTATCTAAAGCTTAGCTCATTCTTTTCTCTTAAATGTATTCTCTTTAATTTATTTAAGAATTTAATGCAATATATATTTCATCATAAGCATTCCACCCCATACACCTTCTGGACTATCCCCCATCTCCCAAAACACCAAATTGTACTTCATGTTCTATCTCTATCCCCCTATGAATAAACCATCTGCCTATCTATTCCTATATCATCTACTTATGTTTAGCTTTCTACTATATATATATATATATATATATATATATATATATATATATATATATATATATATCTTTTTCCTTATCTATGTCTATTATCGGCCTCAACCCATTTGATTGTATATTACTGGACTACTACTGGACATGAGGCCTACCCTGGTATATGGTTAATCCATCAGGTATCATTCTATAAAAACTGAATGTCCTTCTGCCAGCAGCAGCAATCAAATGTGAATAGCTCCTAAACTGAAGGCAGGACCTCATGTCAACCACCACCCTCCATGCAGTGATTTTTGTCTGGCTTGTGATTATGCAGATTTTATTAGTGCAAATGATAACAGTGTCTTTTTCCCATTGTCTTGGATCCAAACCTCACAGTGGTTAAAGACTGCCTTGTCTGAAAATACTTGGTTTCCATGAAATATATAAGGAAGAGGTTAGCCTTTGGGTGGAATAACCCTTTATATGAAAGTCTTTCAAGGTATGGAGGAAAGATATAAATTTCTTGTTGTAAATACAAATTTTATAGCATTTGATAGAAAACACTTAAATTTAATATTTCCGTTACCTAATGTATCTGAAAAATACTTTTTCCTTGTAGTTTTCTACTACCTCCAACCTGAAAATCTTTATTCTCTTTCCACATAGATTCCCAGTGATGCTGCCACAAGAGTGTTTACCATACATTCATTTAACCAACTACATTCACTAAAGAGTCAAGATTGGTCACACCAAGGTATTTTCCAGCCCATAAACAACCACCAAACCCAGACACTATTTCAGATGCCAACAAGAGCTTGCTGACGACAGGAGCCTGATATAGCTGTCTCCTGAGAGGCTCTGCAAGTGCCTGGCAAATACAGAAGTGGATGCTCACAGTCATCTATTAGGCAGAGCAGAGTCCCCAATGAAGAAGCTAGAGGAAGTACCTAAGGAGCTCAAGAAATTTGCATCCCTATAGGAGGAGCAACAATATGAACTAACCAGTATCCTCAGAGCTCCCTGGGACTAAACCACCAATCAAAGAAAACACATGGTGGGACTTGTAGCTCTAGCTGCATATGTAGCAGAGGATGGCCTAGTTGGGCATCAATGGAAGGAGAGGCCCTTGGTCCTGTGAAGGCTCGATGCCCCAGTATAGGGGAATGCCAGGGCCAGAAAGCAGAAGGGAGTGGGTTGTGGGGAGCAGGGGTAGGAGGGAGGGGATAGGGGGATTTCAGAGGGTAAACTAGGAGAGGGGATAACATTTGAAATGTAAATCAAGAAAATATCTAAGAAAAAAAAGGAAGAAAAGGAGTCAAGATTATTAATGACAGTCTCTCCAGAGCATCATCAATGCACCAATACTCATCTTTATAATCACAGTGTTTTTCTTCACTTTATTCATCTTATTTTTATTCTTTGTGTTCGAATCCTGTTTTTCATTCTCCTGACACTTCCATGTTAGTCTTGCTCTCTGTTACTCTACCCTTATATCTCTATTTTTTTTGTTTTTATTGTTTTATTTTATCTTTGTGATTATAATATAATTACAATGTTTCTTCTTTCCCTTTCCTCCCTACAAATTCATTGACATACAACTCCTCACTCTCTTTCAAATACTTAACCTTTTAAAATTGTTATTAAATTCATATCTATATATACATATATATTCATAAATTTCTTATTGCACAATTTTATGGCTGGAGCTATCCTCACAATCTATTTTTACAGCCTAAGAAATGACTAGATTGTTTCAAAGAACAGTAGTTAGAAAGCAAAGTCACCAGGAATATCTTTTACTCCAAAGCTTAATGTCACACAAGATTTGTCATGTTGATTAGTAAGATGCTAAATAGAGGTTTTACAGCCAAATGAAACTGCATAATTAAGACTGAGCTCCCTGATCCCATTTCCCTTACAGTCAGCCCTTCTCTACTCAAGCAACTAATGCATCTTGATTCTTACACACAGTTTCAGAATTATGTCCTAAATATCAAAATGTATTTTGTATATACATGTAAATAAAAACAATATTTTAACAACTGCTTACAATTTCTTTCTAGAAGTAGTGCTGTTAAATAGATAATATAATTCTCCTACTATAGTATTTTAGAGGTAATTGCATACTATTCAAATTACATATTCATTTTTTTACTCATTCATATCTTCTAACATTTACAGAAAATTTTCTGTTATTTCAAAAACCTTCCTAGTAAATATAAAACCTTCATGGTATTATTACATATACTCTCTGATAATACTGTATGTGAAATTCAGTTCTAGTGGTATCTGTTTCTAATAGTAGAAAATTTGAATTGGAAAATATGTGTAATTCAAATAATACATAATTAAGCACTTAGAATATAGGGCTACAATAGGCAATGCATGTAGGAAAAGACTATATCAGAAGTAAAAGGACAGGTACACTCCGGAATGAAAGATAACTATTAGTGATTGTATGATCTCAAGAAATATTGATAGACATTGAATAAGCTGTACTAATTTATGAGGTAGTAGTATTGTTTGAGTCTCCACTAAGCAACAATGAAAGATTTTCCTATTAATCCACCAAAATGTGTCTTCCCCTAATGGTCTTATCCAATCTTCCAACCTTCTAGCCTCCTGATCAATAAACTAAGGTAATTATCTGTGCCAAGTAATCTATTAATAGCTAGGTCATTTCTCTCCCCATTAAATGTGAAAGAATGAGCACATTAGTTACTGGTCTTCCCACAGGGGGTCTCTTTTCATCACTGTCTTATAGGAAAAAACTATATAAATAAATATATATATATTTATATTTATATATTAAATATATATTTATATATTAAATATATATATATATATTTATATATTCAAGGTGACCTTGACTTTGGCAGGAATGACCTGTTAAAGGTATCTGCTGATACCTGAGAGTCTCCTTTTTCAATAATTCTTTATATGGAAAATCTCACAACTGCAGTAGCATCAAGCTAAAAACAGGTGCTCTATCTTATTAAAAGTCCCAGTGAATATAGTAGCTAATGTGCTTTTCTAATCCACTTGGATTGCTAGTACAGAATGAATGCACTACTGGGTGCCTTCATCACTAAACTCCTGGAGTCTGAACTTGTAGTGGCATCTTAGTCAGGTTCTGAGAGAAGGCTCTTTTTTCCTGGTTTACAGATGATGAATATGTCCCCGAAGTGGTGGAGAAAAATAAACTTACTCTCTTTGTTTGCATTTGCTGTTGCTATTTTTGTTTTCAAAAAAAAAAATTAACTAATCTTACTAATGAAGCTTCTAATAACCTTCCAGAGATTCTATTCCTAAAACTATTATTTTAGTTGCTACCATTTCATTATAAGAATGTTGACAGGACACAAACATTTATTCCTATGCAAGTCAGTTTTCTGTTAAGATAAAAAAATATATATGATTAACATACAAAAATAACCAGGCAGTGGTGGCGTACGCCTTTAATCTCAGCACTTGGGAGGCAGAGGCAGGCGGATTTCTGAGTTTGGGGCCAGCCTGATCTACAAAGTGAGTTCCAGGACAGCCAAGGCTACACAGAGAAACCCTGTCTCAAAAAAAAAAAAAACATACAAAAATAAAGATTTATTTTACCTTATAGCTTTGGAAGATCAAGGTCAGTTGGGCCAATCATTTTAGATTTCTGTAGAGAATCCTAAGGAAGTATGAGGAGGATACATTTTAACAAACATCTTAATTCATTGTCATGATGCTAAAGAGGAAAAAGTGACCACATTCCTAGAGAATCTTCAAGTGCACCTTTCCCAATAACATAAGGAATTCTTGTAAAGTTCTACCTCCTAATAATACATAGCATCTCCTAATAATATCATGCAGAGAACCAGACCTTCAACGTATAGGTCTTTGGTATTCACTTAACCATAGGATAAAACTCATCATGTGGTCACCGAATGTCCTCACTAATATTTACTGTATTGATGATACTCTCATGCCCATTTTAAAAACAATTGTCATGGTCTAGTATCTTCTCTAATAATAAAACTTAAGAATATTGTTTTTATGAAAGTAATTTATTTGGGGAGGAAAAAACCCCTTGTAAATGGGATTGGTAGATCAAACAGTAAACATATAAAACAAAGAAAGTATATTAAACCTTTCAGGGAGAAACCATGGAACATATAAAGGTAGGTCCATCAAAGTAACACAACTTCTCAATGGAGGCACCGAAGGCCTGTAAGGACTGTACAGAAGTTTGATATGTGTCATAGAGAATGTCTCCTCTTGCCTTGTCTATTTGGTGTTTTAGATACTTCTTGTACTTTGATAGGCACCTCCTTCTTTAGGTCAGGGAGACTTTCTTCTATTAAAAAATACTTCTTTTTTCCTTACAACTGGGTTTCTTTTCTTTCTTCTATCCCTATTATTCATAGATTTGGTGTTTTTATGGTTTCTCGTATTTCCTGGGTGTTTTATTTTTCTGGATTTTATTTTAGATTTGCTATTTTATTTGATGCAGGTATCCATTTCTTCCATCTTGTCTTTTATGCCTGAGACTCTTTCTTCTGTGTCTTGTAATATGCTGGTAAGACTTATCTTTAACGGTTTTCTTTGGCATCCTAAATTTTCCATTTCCAGTTTCATCTCAGTTTGGTTTAATGATTTGATTTCTTTATTAAATTCTACTTTCATTGTTTTCATTGTTTTATTCAACTGTCTCTTCACAGATTTTATTGAGAGATTTATTCATGCTCTCTTTAAGGTCCTTGAATATATTCATAATTGTTATGGCCTTCAACAATAGTACATTTCTCAGAGCCTATCATATTGCATTTTCTCAGTGTGACTGGCTTAGGCATACTCTCTTTGCTGTTCAAGTTTGTGGTTTCACAATGCAGTGTAAAGCATCTAGGGATATGCTATTTGATACATTTCTTAGTATTTATATCTAGTCAGGTTGATGTTCTATTTTTTGTTCATGTCCTCCCTGGATCCTAAATAAGTATGGCTGGCTGTGAGATGTCTAATTCACATCCTCATATGGCCTCATAATTGACTGTGGATCCCTTGAAGAAAATATTTCCAGGGATCTACATCTATACAACATAATCAAGTTGGCCTATAAAGCAATTCTAAGAAGGCTAGTGTCCCATAGATAAATGTTATTAAATAGAGTCCTGATAATAGAGAACATGCCAAACATTTAAATGGAAAAAATGTATAAGACAGGAGTATCACTAGTTATCTCTGGATGTCCTGGAGCTGTTCTGTAACCAAATGGCATTGGACTCACAGAGATCTGCCTGCCTCTGTCTCCCAGTGCTGGAATTCAAGTTGTGAGCCTCTATACCCTGCTTAAATATAATTTTTACTGACTTTGCTTTTATGAAAATCAAACAATTTAATTTTTTTCTGTATGGTGTGGTCATATGAACATAATGCTTTTATTTCACATGCTGACAAATAATTAAAACGCACACCTTGATAGAGTCATGCTGTATCCATGCAGATATTAGTCACCATGATAAGAATCTGAGATTTTATTTAATTTATGCTGAAATGTTGATCTTCAGTGACATTTCAAATCAAGCTACCTTTGATGGAGTAGTTACATGTAACTTACCTTCGTAAATGCTTAGTTCAATGTTACAAATGATGAAACTAGTAAGGGGAAGTTCTGGGGTGGAAATTTAGATTCTTTCCTCCATAGCCAATTTTCTGTTACTGGGTTTAAGGTATGGCCAAACACCGAGATCCTGAAACATTGTTCATGTGTGTAAAGGTTGGAGTTAAGGGGCTTCGTGATTTGAAATTCCCAAATAATTAATAAAATTACTATGAAAAGAAAATAAAAATCAGTTGGCATCTAATTCTTCTGGATTCCAGTGTCCTTGAATGCAAAATATAATCATTTTAAACTTTCAGTCTGCAATTTGACAGAATCAGCTTATAAATGATGGTAAAATACAATATGTTCTAAATGAAACATAAGAATTGCATAATATTTGTTTTATAAAGTTAAGTAACATTGTAATAAGTAAGATACTTTGTGCATGTTTCCTACTTACCAACTGTGCATAATATCCAAACTCCCAGGTCCACAAGTAAAGTAATATAAAATTAAAAAGACAATGTGAAATACATTTTTAATGTATTTACAGGGTAGAAGAATGTATAATTTAACTCTGTATAGTTTTGTTCGCTTGTTTGTTTTGTTTTGTTTTGCTTTGTTTTTGGATTCTGGGATATGAGGAAGATATAACTGTTTCATTATGATACAACTCACATTTCAAAAAAAAAATCACATTTAAAACTTTTACACTTTAGTAACTATCATCCACTATCCCAAACATCTAATTGTACAGTAATTTCATCACTTCAAATACCTCTTCATCTATTATAGATAAGAAACCCCACAATCAGAGCAGCAAAAAATAAAATAAAGTCACTCTCAGAACACTGTACATTTTTTAGAATTCACCAATTCTGCGCATTTCATACCAATGTAATTTTATACTGTGTGACCTGTTTTTTAATTAATTTTTTATACAATATATTTTGATCATGCTCCTTCCCCTCTTTAACACTTCCTAGATCCATACCCAACTGCATCTTCTCTCTTTGTCTTTATCTCTGTCTCTGTCTGTCTCTGTCTCTTTCACACACACACACACACACACACACACACATTCACACCTCATCTCAAACAACAAATAAAACCCACAAAACCTAACATATAAACAAAAAAAAGACCAATAACACAAAAAATGACAAAAAGCAAAATGAAACAAACAAACAAAAATGAAGGTTGTTTTGTTTTGGCTAACTATTCCTGGGCATGGGATCAGCTATGGAATGTGGTTGAAAATCTGCTTACAGCTATGTTATTTGGGTTACTATGTTCCTGATTCACGCATATGCAGCATACACTAGCATAATATTCCATTTCATAACTGAATAATATTTTATCGTATATGAGGGTTCTAGTCTCTCCACACCCTTCATCAGTATTCTTATGTTTGCTATTTCACAATTTTAGTGCATAATAGCAGTATCTTATCATGTATTTGTCCTTTTCAAAAGACTGAACTGTTGGATTTTTTTTCACAAATATGTGAATAACGTATATCCTGTTTGGGATGTATATATATAATTCCTTTGTCTATAATAAATCTTATTGTCAAATTACAAAACTGTTTTTCCTACATCTTATTTATGAGGCAATAATAGATAAATTATCTCTAAGTATTTTCTGTTGTATGTTGTGTTTTCATTGTATTGATGACAAAATTGAAGATAATGAAACATTTTATTTCTTTATAAGGTTTAGTATTGTAATTTTCCTTTCATATAGCTGTGAGTGTGGTGATATATCTATCATTCAATAATTTTACTAAAAACCCTGAATACTTATTAATTTTTGATATCAGTTTTAACTTGAACATTATTTGAGTCTGATGAACTTTGAGTTACTTTTTATATTATTTGAGGCAGGGGTACCAAGTATTTCCTTCTACATGTCATATTCAGAGCTCCTAATATCAGTCTGACAGAATGCTCTTTGACAATTTATAAACCAATCAATTGGCTGAAATATATGAGTTTATTTCAGGATTTCAGATTTTCTGTGTTGAGCTGATATGACTATTCTTACACTAATATTTCATTTTCTTCAACACTTAAGCTTTGTATTAAATTTTGACATTGGAAAAACTGACTCCTCCAACTGTGTTCTTTATTACAATCTGGGAATACTGTTGATTATTTTTATAACTTTTCTGTGTGTCTGTATGTGTCTCTGTCTCTCCCTCTTTTTGTCTCTCCCTCTCACTGTCTCTCTCTGCTTCTCTATCCCTATCTCTCTCTTTGTGGTGTGTGTGTGTGTGTGTGTGTGTGTGTGTGTGTGTGTGTGTCTACTATGCATGTATAGAAATCAGAGGACAACTTGGGGAATCAGTTCTCTCCTTCTACCATGTATGTCCCAACTATCAAAGTAAGCCAAGTTGCTAGGCAACTTCCTTTGTTCACTGACCTAACTTACCAGCCCAACTTTTATTGTTGTATAGATCTTAAACTTCTGTCAATTTCTACAAAAAACACTCAAGATTTTGATAGCTATTATGATAAATATGTAGATCAATATTTTAATGCTTCCCAAAATTTCATATAGAAATTCATTAGGAATTTCCAATATTATACAACTTGGATATGGTAGAGAAGGGTAAAGATTAGGTGATGATGACTGCTTCCATGTGTGTAGAATTAATCAGCCTCATACATTGTCAGGTCCCTTTTGCCCCTCCCTCATCTCGGTCTCTCTCTGCTATGAGGACACAGCATTAATTTATGTTCAGACATGAACACATACCAACTCAAATTCATTATTTGGACCTCATTTACTAATTTCCTCTAAGAAAGTTTTTTAGTTCCAATGTATACCCCTATACACCTAAATCTCTCATGCTGAATTTATTTCAAGTTTATTATCTTTGATAGCATTTCATTTTATTTTTTAATATTATAAGGGGACCTAATGTATTGGTTTATATGATACCATCTGGATAGCCAACATCCTCTGACTCATACTCTGACATTACTTTAAACACAATCACTTGTGTCCTTCATTTAATTTTTATAAGAATGTTAATAGTGAAACTTTAAATAATGGTAAGTGCATTGCTTTGGAGAATACCAGTTGTTTTCATACCTTTGTACTCAAATTTGCATTCTGATATTTGGTATCATGAAGAGCAAGACATGAAAGAAATATACTTGTTAGCAATTAGATATAGATTTATATGCACTGCTATATATTCATTTATTATTTATTTTAATTAGAGAGTGGGATAAGAAGATAGTGACAGTATTAGTGAATTATGTGATGAGAAGTGCTGTTTTATTCAGCATTATGAACTCTGTTTACCTTCCAGGAATGACATTTGACCTTGTTTATTAGACTCAAAGAAAAGGCATTTAGAAATACCGAGAGAAAAAGTCTGAGTGGAGACACTCAATGCTTTCAGCTCCATACACACTTATCACTTGTGTCAATCAGTCTAAGGACAGGGCACTTCTGTCAACAATTGCAGGCTGTCTATCCCCACTTTCACTCTGTTCTCCAGACGTGTTCAATGTCATGTCAGAATTCTGCATGTTGTAATCCATCCAGAAATGAGAGATTTAGGTCAAGAGGTAGTTCCGTGAGTGACACGAGCTGCACGATCTTACTTTGTGTTCCTTTTCTGCCCATACATTTTTATAAGCTTTTGTGATGGCTGCAAATGACAGCGAAGGTCAGAGCAGAATTCAGGGAAGTACGCAAACTAGAGCCCTGCTTGGGAAGACCTTCTAATGGCAACATTACAAGGACTGAGTCACGAGTTGCGTCTCTGAATTCAGTAGCAGCTTGAACATATTTACAAATGATACGGGGAAAAGGAGCTGCCTATATTTTTTCAAACAATTCTACCTATATCAACCAAATAGACAAATAAATATATGTACATGTGTGTGCATGTATGTGCATGCATACATGTTGTCCATGTGTCATCTGTACATCAATGCTGATGAAGTGGTTTGTGTTGTATATGTTTTTCTTCACGCTATTTCTAAATCTTTGAAGAAATATTTTTCTTGGGTCTGAGGAGTTGGACCAGTTTGCAAAGTGCTTGCATGAAAGTGTGAGTGCCTGTGTTCAGGCCCCCAGCACCAGCACTGGGGAGGCAGTCACAGGAGGATCCCTGGACTATATTGCTATTGTTTGGACAAATTGATGAAATTGGGGTTTAGTAAGAGACTCTCAAAAAAAAAACAAAAACAAAAACAAAAACAAAAACAAAAAAAACTTCAGGAGAGGGCTGGGCCTATTGTTCTTCTATTATCTGTTTTAAATCAGTATAGACCAGATTCTCACTTCAAATTACAAGAGTGAAAGTGAATAGATTGAAAGTGGATACTTTACGTGCCAACCAAGCCTTATGAGCTGAATTTGGATCCTTACAATATATGTAAAGCTGGACACAGTAGCACATGCACTTGCAAACCCAGCACATTCCTATGGGGATGGGAGTGGAGACAAGATAATCCTGGGAGCTCACAGGCAAAATAGCCTAGCATACATACATTGTGATAAGCAAAAGGGATCATGTCCCAAACAAGAAAAAAAGCAAGAACCAACAGCTCTGACCTTCTTCACCTATGAACTGTAGTTTGTGTAGACCTGCACATGTGTGCGCGCCTGCGCGCGCACACACACACACACACACACACACACACACACACACACACACACGCGCGTGTGCATGTACACTAATAATGAATTAATTAATTAGTTAATTAATTAATAAGTGGAGTGCTATTGAGGAAGACATCTGACAGTAACCTCTGGTCTCTAACATGTACATACACAAACTTGTAACACACATAGGCCTATATACATGCACACATACACTCGCACCCAAAAAACATAAAAATAATAATCCTCTTAAGAGTTCTATGACTTTTAATAAGGAATTATAGCTTCTTGTTGAATTTCTATGGGGTGAAAATTGTATAAGAACCCCAAATATACATGACACTGTTCATGTGTCCCAGTGTCCTGAATCCACACTGATACCTTGCCTCACTTTCTATTTCTAGTTTCATGGTTAATGAGTGCTGAGTGCGTTTGATGTTCTCTGGTAGGTTTTATTCTTCTCTTCTCTAACCACCATTTACAGAACTAGTAAAATGTACACATGAGTGACTGAGCCCATAATTACCAGAGCGCACACGCAGCTGTGCATTTAGCAGGGGGGCTAAAAGCTTCCTGACCTTCACTGAAGTTCTCCTTCCTACCTTAAAGTTATCCTCTAATACATAAGTAAGCTTAAGAAATACTTTTAAAAAAAAACAAATAAATAAATGAACCAATTCTGAGCTAATGACTTTCTAACAAGATAGAAAGCAAGAATATAGGAGAGGTCTTTCCCCTCTCTAATTAATCTTTATTCACTCTTCCAAATATGGAGTTAATGTCATCATACCCAATTAACACCTTTCTAGAATTACTCTGATGAAGTACCATTCCAAGTTCACATTTAATGGCACATTAAACCCTCCAAGAACCTTGTTTATCTCCATGATAGTCTTTATCACATGTGTTTAATATCATGTATTGTGATAATCTACTGCCCAGAGGTGATCATGCCTTTCAATTCTGGAAGTCTAGTGTTTGTTCTACATTTAACATGTGTTTTGTGGAGCCACATCACTTCCAAATAAGAATCCCTTCTCATTTTACTTCTGGGAATATTGCTCTTCTATTACTTATTTTTAAACAGTATAGACCAGTTTCTCATCTGAAAGTAACATGGGGTAGCTGCTAGGATTATCATCTGGCCTTTTCAGAAGGACTGGGTTGGGTTTCCATTTATCTCTTAGTTCTGGGAAATCTGTATAGAAAATATTCAAGCCGGGCATGGTGGTGCACTCCTTTAAGCCCAGCACTGGGGAGGCAGAGGCAGGCAGATTTCTGAGTTCGAGGCCAGCCTGGTCTACAAAGTAAGTTCCAGGACAGCCAGGGCTACACAGAGAAACCCTGTCTTGAAAAACCAGAAAAAGAAAGAAGGAAGGAAGGAAGGAAGGAAGGAAGGAAGGAAGGAAGGAAGGAAGGAAGGAAAGAAAGAAAGAAAGAAAGAAAGAAAGAAAGAAAGAAAGAAAGAAAGAAAGAGAAAGAAAAAAAAGAAAGAAAATATTCAGTTTGAATTCAGAAAAAAAATCTTTCAACTTTTAATTCAGAAACTTGTTCAAACTCTATTAAAGAAATGTTTTCTCATTTCATATGGGATTACATCAATCTCTGGTGAACCAGATCATCTATTTATTTAGTGGACTGTGGAAACTCTACATTGACATCTTTTTCCTGTGAATTCACTGTTGGTCGAATCTTCTTGTTTATTTGCTTTGTTTTACATAGTTTGACTTAGTGTTATAAGTGAAACTTGTTATACCTAAACTATCACGAGCTATTAGCAATGAATCCTAGCATAAATTTATTTTACTGGTCATTTCCTAACACCTGATCTCAACAGCCCTAAAGACTCAGATTTTTATTAGGATGCACATAAAAAATAAAAATGTTCCCTCAGGAACTGCTGGCGCTTAGTTCCTGAGAGGGCAGACAAAGATACTCCTCATTATCTCTCTGCACAAAGCCAGAGGGCGACTGAGGCAAATGGACCTTGGATGTAAAATGAAATGGAAATCCCATTTCTTTCAGAAAATTCATTAGGTATTAAGTGAAGACAAAAGGGGCAATGACAAATTTCTTCAACTTTCAGATAGCAGATGTGACCTGTGCAGTCTTCTTTTTAATAACCATGACAGAGAAAAAAAGAAAACGTGGCCAGTTTCACCTTTCCAGCTCAAATGCTATTCTACTCTCAAACTTAACAAGGGGTTGCACAATGCACTATTTTGGCAAGCTGTCTTGACCCAGACTTGAGGTACTATCATCTTGGGGACTGGTGTGATCATTTTCATTCCTCTAGGTTTGGTTCATACAATGTAGATGAAAATGTCAAAACGTACAAAAATCCTCTGTTAAAATATCTCTGTGAGGGTACCCGAGACTTTAACTTCACTGTCCAGACTCTCAGGGCTCCCAATCACATGAACAATGCTGTGATATCACTCAGCTGCTATCACCAAGCTAAATATACCCAGTAACATTCTGATGCTTGAGCTATTATTACATTTTAAATTGACAATAAAAAATCCTGCTGGGCAGTTTATGGTGTATAATCAAATCAATGTCGCTAGAAGGATGAAGAAACATTTACAACTCAGGTTCTAAACATCATGAACTTTCTTTTATATTATAAATAAAGACTTTTAAGGATAAACAGTTGATGGTGAAGATGAAAACAAAACAAAACACTACCACCAACTACAAACAGAACATACTAAACATTGTATAGTGTTCACCATCCTTCATGCCTTGGGTCTCATAACTACTTTGGAAAGTCTCTGTATCTGGCATCATTTTCTTACTTGCAAATAGCCAGGGCTAATGCTATTCAGGTAAATATTAGCTATGCTAAGATTGGCATCCATCTCCTTAAACTTCATTGTTCTTCAGACAATATCATGAGACATCAGGATCCATTGACCCTTCTGATTGGTGATCTTGAAATGTGCAGATATCCTAGACCATTCCCTAAATAGCAGATCTTATGCATCTGCAAAACACAGAAAGGAAAGGGAATAAAACAGTGGAAGACTGGTGTAGTGATGTTGTTTTATTCTTCTGTCAAGAAAAGGCTTCCTACTACTATAAAAGAAAATTTAGATGTCAATAAGGAAGACCTCCTTTGAGGTAAATAAATCTAGATTTGTGGGGTAGATGCTATTTCAGTATTACTTTTCTTACTTCCAAGAGTTAAAAAGAAAAGTACTTTCAAGAGAAATTGTAGAAGCAATGCTTGGTGAGATTATAGCAGTTTATTAGTAGAGCCTTACAGTGGCTTAGAGGATCAGTTCTCATTACACATCTCCTGACTACTTAATATCAGTGACATATTGGTGGAGATATAATGTCAGCACAGTAAGAGACTACTCCACTACTCCCCTGCCTATTAGTACCCAAAGGTCTAAAAGAGAAGCTGGGTATGGTGTTGCATGCCTGTAATCCTAGCACTTAGGATAAGCATGCTCTGGGTTCAGAAGTTGGACATCATCCTTCACTGCATAAGACCTTGGCTCAGCTATATAAGACCACGTCTCAAAGAATTATAAATAAAAGAGAAAATAAAAATGACAAACAAAAGGCAATATTAAGATATACACTACATGAGGAGAGTAAGTCAAACTGATTAGCATTTACTGAGTAGGCACAGAAAAGTTATCATGGAAAACTTAGAAAATGAAATAGGATATTCCCTGATTGCTGAACCCTCTGGGGCATGCCAAGCTGCCCTAAGTAGCTCCATTCTACCCCCATCACTCCACCCATCTTCATGAGACCTGTGGAACCTAAATCATATAGGTTAGCTTCCTTCCCCCACCCATCTTGACTGCTCACTGAGTACTCTGGGGCAGTCCAGATGCCCTGAGAAGCCTGTTATCCCATGTGGCCTTCCATCTTCCTCCACCCCTCAGTCTACTTTCATAAAACTTTCTGATCCTGAAGCAAACAAACCTGCAGATCCTGAATCATACAGACATGCTGGTCCAAAGCTATACAGACCAATCAGAGGCCTGCTACATGAGGACAACTGAGGTTACACTTCCTCCCAATACATACTACAACAGGAACATGCAAGAGTCAAAGCCATCCAGACAGCAAAAGACATAAACAGAACAAAACCAACAAAAGCTAGAGCAGTATGACACCTTCAGAGCACAGCTACTCTACTACCGCAAATCAACTAAATCATTTACTAAAGAAAATGACCACAAATTCAATTGTATGAAGATGATAGAGGCCTTTAAAGGGAAAATGAATAAGTTCCTTAAAGAAATGCAGGAAAATGCAATCAGAGAGAGGTCTTAAAAGATGAAACAAATAAATACCTTCAGACATACAGGAACATACAACATGCAAGAAAACACAGGAAATAACTAATTACATACCACCAAAAACAAGAGAAGCAATATACACACAAACAGACACACATACTAATACCACCAACATCAAAATAACAGGAAAAAACAATCACTGGTCATTAATTTCTCTCAACATCAATGGACTCAATTCCCCAATAAAAAGACACAGGCTAATGGAACGTATGTACAAACAGGATCCATCATTCTGTTGCACACAAGAAACATGCACTAGCAATAAAGTCAATAAAGTTAGAGATTAAATTAAAGAACTAGAAAAAAAAAGTTTTCCAACAAAATGAACCCAAGAAGCAAGCTGCAGTATCCATTCTAATATCTAATAAAATAGACTTTCAATCAAAATTAGTCAAAAGAGAGAGGAAAGAATACTTCATAGACATCAAAGGAAAATTCTATCAAGATGACATCTCAATTCTAACCACCTATGCCCCAAACACAACAGCACCCACATTTGTAAAAGAAACATTGCTAAAGATTAAATTGTGCATTGATCCCCACACATTAATAGTCAGAAACTGCAACACCCTACTCTCACCAATTCACAGGTCATCCAGACAAAAACTCAACAGAGAATCAAATGGATCTAACAGACATCTATAGAATATTTCACACGTACACAAAATAATATACCTTCTCCTCAGCACCTCATGGATCCTTCTACAAAATTGACCATGTATTCAGTCACAAAGCAAGCCTCAACAGATACAAGGAAATTGAAACAAAGCCTTATATCTTAAATGTAGACTTCAACAATGGAAACACCAGAAAGCCTATACTCGTATGGAAATTAGGCAACTCTCTACTCAATGATCTCTAGGTTGGAGAAGATAAAAAGAAAGAAAGAAATTAGAGATTTTCTAGAATTCAATGAAAGTGAAGGTACAACATATCCAAATTTATAGTACACAGTAAAAGCTTTGCTAAGTAGAAAGTTCATAGCACTAAGTGTCTCCAAAAAAAAATTAGAAAGTTCTCATCCCAGCAATTTAAAAAGCACACCTGAAAGCTCTAGGGGGAAAAAAAGGAAGCAAGCACACCAAAGAGGAGTAGAAGACAGGAAATAATCAGAATCAGGGCTGAAATAAATTGTGTAGAAACAAGCAAAACAAGACAGTCAACAAAAGCAAGAGCTGGTTCTTTGAGAAAATCAACAAGAGAAACAAACCATTAGCCAGACAAACCAAAAGACAGAGAGACAGCATCCAAATAAACAAAATCAGAAATGAAAAGGAAGACATAACAACAGAAACTGAGGAAATACAAAGAAGCATTAGGTCTTATATCAAAAGCATATACTCAACAAAATTGAAAAATCATAATAAAATGGACAATTTTTCTAAACAGATACCACTTACCAAAGGTAAATCAAGTTCAGGTAAATTATTTAAACAATGCTGAAACCCCTACAGAAATAGAAATAGTCATTAAGTCTCACAACAACAATAACAACAGCCCATGGCCAACTAATTTTAGTGTATAATTCTACCAGATATTCAAAGAGCAAATACCAATACTCCTCAAACTATTCCACAAAATAGAAACAAAAGGAACACTGCCAAACTCATTCTATTAATGCCCTGATCCTCAAACGACACAAAGACTCAAAAAGGAAAGAGAATTTCAGATCAATTTTTCTTATGAACATTTATGCAAAAATAATGCAAAAACACATCAAAAACATCATCCACCATGATCAAGTAGGCTTCATCCCAGGGATGCAGGGATGGTTCAATACTCAAAAATCCACCAACATAATCCACCATATAAACAAAATGAAAGAGAAATACATGATCAACTCATTAGATACTGAATAGCCTTTGACAAAATCCAATAGCCCTTCATATGAAAAGTATTAGGGAGATCAGGGAAACAGGGCAAATATCTAAACAAAATCAAGGCAGTATAGAGCAAGCCAATAGCCAACATCAAATGGAGAGAAACTTAAATCAATTCCACTAAAACCAGGAACAGGACAAGGCTGTGTACTCTCTTCCTATCTGTTCAATATAGTACTTGAAGTTCTAGCCAGAGTAATAAGACGATTAAAGTAGATCAGGGAGATACAAGGAAAAGTCAAAGTATTGCTATTTTCAGATAATATGATAGTATACATAGTGAACCCAAAAATTCTATCAGAGATTTTCTACAGTTGATGAACACCTTCAGCAAAGTGACTGAATAAAAAAATAACTCAAAGAAATCAGTAGTCTTCACTTATACAAATGATAAACTAGCCAAGAAAGAAATTAGGAAAATAACACACTTTACAATTGCGACAAATAACATAAAATATATTTGTGCAACTCTAACCAGTGTATTAGTTAAGGTTTTCATTATTGTTAAGGGATACTATGATCAAGGCAACTCTTATAAAGGACATTTAATTGGGGATGGCTTATAGGCCCTGAGTTTCAGTCATTATCATCATGAAAGCAACATCCAGGCAGGCATGATGCTGGAAAAGCTAAGAGTTCTACATCTTGTTCTGAAGTCAAATGGAGATACTCTCAGGCAGCTAGGAGGATGGTCTCAAAACCCACTCCTGTAGTGACACACTTCTCCAAAAAGACCTCACCTATCCAACAAGGGCATACTTCCTAATAGTACCACTCTCTGGGCCAAGCATATTCAAACCATCACATTCTACTCACTGACCCCCATAGGCTTATTCAAACACATGAGTCTATGGGGGTCATACCTAGCCATAGCATAATGTAAACTACATTTTGTCTAACATAAAAATCCTTATAGTCTATCACAGTCTCATCAATGTTTAAATGTCCAAAGTTCAAAGTCTCTTCTGAGATTCATACAATCCTTTAACTGTAATCCTTTGTAAAATCTACATCAAAAAGCAGATAACATACCTCCAAAATCACAGGATTTTCATTACCATTCCAAAAGATCATAGTAAGGAAATAATGGATCAAAGCAAGTCCAAAACCCAGCTTGGAAAACTCTAAATTCTGCATCTCCGTGTTTGGTGTCATGGAGCTTTGCTGACTGTAACACAATTACTTCTCTTGGGTTGGTTCTACTCCCTGTTAGCAACGATCTTTGGCAAGTATCCCACATCTCTGGCATTCCTAACATCAAAGGCAACTTCTATTTCACAACTTCTTGTTCCAATGTCTGGGATCCCCATATGATCTTCTGAGATCCTCCAGAAGGCTTGAGTCAGATCTCCAGCTCTACCTGCTGTAGCACTCTAGAGTCTGGTTGACTCCACTCCAATCAGCTGCCTGTTTATAGTGGTCATCTCTTTGTACTGACATCTCTAACATGGTGGGGTTTCCCATTGCAACTAGGCTTCCCAATAGCATCTAATAGGCTCCCTTTATGGTGCCAAGCCTCAACTTCTTTGCATGACATTTTCAGTCCTGGTTCATCAACTGCAACTCAGTCTGCACTTTTGCCAATGGTCTTCCCTGGTCTCTCACAGTGCTGAGCCTCAGCTGCTCTCCATGATGCCTTCATGCCTTCAAAACCAGTACCTCCTGGGTGTTTCTTATACATTACCAAATCCAGCTGTATCGTGAGGTACAACCTTGGCTATCTCTGGGACACAGCTTCTTTATCCTGTCAGAAAACACTTCACAGAAGATTTCACCTCATTGAGGCTGCTCTCTTTTTAATCACTGCAAATTTCTTAGCTTCAGCTAACCAGCATCATCAGTTGTCCCAGTAGTCTCATTTAACACTTGATTCTAAAGCCAGAGGCACATGGCTAAAGCTGCTTACTGTAGCTGAAACAAGTCTCCCTTCTTTTATTACATCATTACCACATTTCTATTTTCCAACTCCTTCACTGTCTAAGCTTGGTTGTCCTGGAACTTGCTCTGTAGATTGACCTTGAACTCAGAGATCTACTTGGCTGCACCTGGACTTTTCATGGATACTCTTCCTCAAGATCTGGATCAAAAGCCTGTGTCCTCCATTTCTGGACTGTAGTTCATTCCAGGCTAAAAGTCTAAATGAAAGCAATAACAAGATAATAATGACTAGATATAACTATTCTTTGTTTAATGGCAAATGTATAGACAATAAGCTTAGCTTGGTGGTATCTTGCCCCAGTCACCACTCTCTTAACAGGTTTACCTCCTCAAACATAGCATTTAGCTCCATTGCACTTCCTGTGCCCTTTTATTACTTAAACCACACATTTTGTATTCTTTTTTTCTTTTCAAGCTTGTTATACTTCATCAAAATGCTCTTCATGAGACAAAACCAGACCACAAACTCTGAACTGGATTGTTTTGAGGCATCCTTTGTCAACTCAATTAATGTGACTCTCTACACCTTAGCCCCAGGCAGACTCTTCAGACAAGGGCAGAAACCAGTAACATTCTTCACCAAAACATTATAAGAACAATCTCCAGAGTTCAAGTCAGCACCAATGTCTTCCATATTCTTATAGGATGGTCCATTAAACCCTGCTTAAAGTATTCTACTTCTTTTCAAATCCAAAATCTTCCAAACAAAAGCATGGTCATGTCGATCACAGAAATGCCCCACTCCTGGTACCAACTTACCTTGTGTTTCATTGCTATGAAGAGACAACATAAGCAAGGCAACACTTATAAAAAGACAACATTTAATTTGGGCTGGCTTACAGTTTCAGATGTTTAGTCCGTTGTCATCATAGCAGGAAGCATGGCAGCATGCAGGCAGACATGGTGGAGGAGAAGGAGCTAAGAGTCCTGCATTTTGATCCAAAGGCAACCAGGAACAAGACTGTCTTTTAGGCAGCTAGGAGAAGGGTCCCAAAGCTCATCCTCAAAGTGACAACAAGGCCATACCTACTGCCTCCAACAAGGCCACACCACACCTACTTCAACAAGGTTACACTTTCTAATAGTGCCACTCCCTTGGCCAAGCATATTCAGAGAACCACATCACTCCACCAAATGGTGAATCTGCTCTTAAACTATGTAAAGAAAGACAATGCTGCCATTTCATGGGGTTGATAGTAACAGGGCAAGCAGGAGCTAGAAATAACTGAGCTACCAACATGAACTTTTCTCATAAAAAAAAAAAAAAAACAAAACAAGCAAGCAAAAAACAGAATGAAAACAATAGATAAATTTCAGTCATTTAGTGTTATGATCTCATCTGAGCACATATGACAGTAAATCCCTATGCCCTCTAACCTTAACACTAGTGATGTAAATCACAACATGCAGGGGGCACTCTAATGCACCCTGATGCTCCAGACAACAGTAAGTTTATATTTTTCATCGCATTGTTTATCAACTACTTTAAGCATTAGTTCATTTTAGTACTTTGTATTTTTTTTCAAAATTAAACTGAATTCATAGTGTACGCTTGTCTTCATTATCTCTGTATCTACTCTCAATGAATGTAACTATCAATAAATGAGATATGAACATTCTTTTAAAAGTCACAAAAAGTGTACAACTATAAATTAATTTATTCTTTGGAAAGAATATTGGGGAAATGACATTTGAAAATGTATGGTCTCTTCAAGTGGGCTGCCTATGAATATTTAAACTGTCAGTAGATTCAATTTAACGATAACTATGGGGAGTTATTGAAATTCAGAGGACAAAGGCACTGGAGTGCAACAACAATTAGACATTAAAACAAATGTTTTGCCTAAGGGTTGGAGACAAATAGGCAAAGTTGAAACTTCATAGCAATCTTCTGTAGTGAGTGGACTCTAATCAATATGGATGCATAAATCTCTACATGTGAAGAACCAAAAGAAACATGGTAGATGTTCCACTGAGAACAGACTCCACAACTGCCCATAGTTTATATTGCCTATTAATCTTTTATCCTGCTTCCTTCCTTGACTGCTAGACAAGCATCAGTCTTCTTTAATTTCCCTACCTCACTATCCTTACCCTCAGAAACCTTTGCTGAGCCCTGTATGTCTTTCATAACATTGAAACTCTAGGAAGAAACAGCAGTCAGTAGCTACTTTCTGTCCACAATCACCTTTAGACATTGCATTCAATTGCATAGCAGAAGTCTAATTGCATGATCAGAGCTATTAAAATATTATCACTAGCCCAGATCTTTCTATTTTGGCTTCAGCATAACTTCTGTCTCTTCCTTTAAATGTACAGTAAGATATAAAAGTCCATTATTCTATCATTACATTCTTAATAGGAGCTTCCTTCCATGACTCAGATACATACTTTGGAATAATTTTTTACTCTCCTCTCATGAACATTGAATGCAATGACAAAGCCAGCTGCAGTACTGGAAACATAGCAGTTATCCAACTGTGCCTCTGGACCTCCATTGCCTGTAGGTACCATCCCCACATCTAGGAACTGTCCACTTTCAGAGTTGTCTCAAGGAATCAGTCCTTATGACCATGTTAAGGATGTAATCTGATCACATATTTACATCCCCCACCCCCAAAATAAAAACTTGCCACTGACTTTCTATCTTCTTCAATTTGAAGCAAAGGCTGCAAAGTCTTCTAAGACCACATTGTAACACCTCAAGGATATCCTCCAATTTTCCTTGAGACAATGTCTTACCCTGTGGCCAACCTGATCTTGAATTGAGAATTCTTCTGTCTCAGTCTCCAGTATTATAGACTTACAGGTATGTAACATCATGCCTAGAACACATCTTTTACTTCTCAATGAACTCTTCATAATTCATTCCAACTTAAGGACTTCTGATGCATCCTTTGAATGTCTGGTAAGATATGCACGCCCATTACTCTATTATTACATTCTCGTTAATAACTTCCATCCATGACTCAGACATATACTTTGGAAATTCTCAAACATCCCATGGCTTACTCTCTTTTCTTCTTCAAGTCTTTACTAATGTACTCATTTGAGATGAGGCTAGTGCCTTCCTGGGGTTAAATAAACTCTCAGCCTCTCTCTGACATTAGTGCACTTCCCATCTACAGCTCTGTTCCACTTTTTCACTGTATAATCTACCAATTACTTAGATATTTTGCTTATTTATCTTAGTTACTTATATATGCCATACATTCTCATTAAGTTGTTTTGTTCATTGTTATATACCTGGCCCAAAGAGGTGAATAAAATGATAATAGATAATTTGTACTACATGCTAACATTTATCAAATACTGTTCATCATAACACAGCAATTAATATAATTCCCAGAACATCTCTAAATGAGAAAAGCTATTGTTATTATTATTTTGACATGTTTTTAATTTCAAAATGTCAAAAAATATTTTAGCAAGTATGAAACAGGCCCAAAAGTACTGATAATTAGTACTGAATGCCCACTCTTGTAGAGAAATTTTAATCCAGCAACTCGGCTGTTCTGGCAAGGGATAACATCCAAAGACCTAGGTCTGTGTGATCTGGCTGGAATGTACACAAACCACATACCTTTAGTCCCTCCAGCTGAAATACAGACATGTCCTTAGTATATACTTTTAAGGTAAAATTAGTTTGTAGAAGGAAGCAGCCATGTTTGAAAGTGACTTCTAATTGAGGAGCAGACAAAGTAAAAAGTGAGAGAAGGATTTGACAGAATGAGTCATAGATAGGCTACACACAACCTTCAGGAGAAAAGCTAATTAATAGCAGCATAGGGAAAAACAGTTCATTTCTTCATCAGTGAGTTTGAAGTCCATTGGAAGACAGTCCAGTCAGGGCAATGCAGTGGAGTTGAGTTTGTTGGTGAGTTCATATAGTTCAGTGCAGGTCAGCAGAGAGAGTTGAAGCCAGAGAATAAGAAGGAGCCAAAAGATTAAAACAATCTGCCAGAGTTAGTTTGAAGCCAAGAGAGCAATTCAGTGAGAAGCTGAAAGAAGCCACATTGAATCAAGTTTGAAGAGGAGGGTCTTGAGCCAGAACAGCAAAGTTTAACCAGCCAGCCAGAACTCAGAAAGAACTAGGAAGGGTGATTTTATTCAGCAGTAAAACTCCAAGATGGCAGTTACACCTGGAAAATTAAAAGATACTTTCACACATGCTTTTGATAGATATTTCATGAGAACTGAATTACCTCCAAAAGAAGCTCTTGCGGAAGAATGATCTTTCATATCTGTAAAATGGAGGGACATCAATTATGTACATGTGTCAATATTTGCCTTAAGAAAATTTTTATGGAAAATTAAAGATTATAGTCATTTTTAAATTATTGCAAATATTAAAGCTCCAGCCAAGGAAACTGTTAGGAACATAATACATGACTGCACAGCTTCCCAGGCATTCCATTTCCTTGTCTCTTGTTAGTACCCATTCAGCTTACATTTCTTCCTTACATAACTCACAAGACCATAAAAGTTAGTTTGGTGCATTTACTTTCAGATTTGAAAAAGTATTTTTGACAAATTTCATTCTACTTTCATATTTGAGCCCTCCTAACCTTGAAATAGTCATATGTGGTTGAACAGAGTTTTAAAACCAGTCAGTGTTTTTGAAAGATGGCAATCTGTCAAAAACACTTAATATAAGTTTATTTCCCCGATATTTAAATTTTTTTTAAATTAATTTGAGTAATTGAACTGTTGGTTTAGTCAGAGTAATTCAAAAGAATCTTCATGAATTTTTTAATGTTTCATTTAGGTAAGTTATAATTAATATTAATTTGATTGCTTGTTTTTCACCGAAAAGTTATCCTACCAATTAAGTTAGGGCAGGTGATACAGGGGATTGTTACTGACCTGATGAGTTCAATATCCAGGACTCACAAGGTGGAAGAAGAGGATCATTCAACTTCCATAAGCTGTCCTCTGACCTCCACGTGTGTGCCACAGAAGTCACAAGGGAAACTGCACATGCTCACCTAAAAATAAATATAGGAAATGCAAATAAACATTTAAAGCTTTGCTTAATTTCAATGATACATGAAAATATGGATATAACATGCAAGAAGATCATATTTGCTTTGAAAAGAGGATAAAAGACTTCCACTGTGCAGGGCTTAGATTTTAAATAAAGGCTGGAGTTCTAGCAGGGTGAACATGTACATCCATTTAGACTCTGTCATAACTACATTTCTGTCATTCTTACCTGATACTGTTGTTTTTTAGAATAAAGTATTTCTCACTGACAAAAAGCAGCAAATACTAAAAGACATACACAAAGTCAGTAACGAAGAATTTAGTAACCATGTAATTATTACCATTTACAAAACAATATATTTTCTTCAATTAAATACCATATTTAATTCCTTTCTAACATATATTTAATCTCTCATTTCTGAGACTATTGGAAAGTTTGAGAATTTGGTAAATTAGGCATTATCTGGAAATAATTGAAAAGTTATTTTTTACATGCCACCTTCCAAATTCTTAATAAAAATAGGCTTAATCCTTAGATTTGTGTTGAGGAAAGAAAGTAGACTGCAACTATAACAAACTCTGGAGACGGGGATGTACACCTAAGCAGGCTCTACATCTTTACTAAAACTCACGCCTGGTGGTAAGAATTCAGGGAAGTATCTGAAGAGATTCACCAGAATCCAAAAATTTAATTTAAGTAATAGTTTATCTAAAAAGTAAATAGTTTTGTAAGTCACGTTTAAAAAGGTTTGAATAGAGCAAGAGGAGAGTAGTATTTTTCTTTCTTTAATTTTCAGTTTTATTCAATTAGCAAATTTGAAATGTACATGTTTGCCGGATTCAAATGCAAATTTTCCATCACTATTGTCAGCTTAGACAGAAAGGGTTTTATAAATTCAAAGTGCAATTATTTCACTGCTCCTGGGAATTTAAGCTTTATACTTTCCATCTCAAACATCTCAAAAACAGATAATATCCCTGTAAAAAAAGATAAAAATGAGGTTATTTTGACCCAAGTAATGAATAAAACCTTAACCTAAACTAATAATTGTTCTAACATAATTTATTCTCTTTTCATATTACACTACTTTAATCTGTTTGTATCATTTAAAAAGCTTATAAATGTAATTCATTGGTGTCAAAGGATAAAATTTTTGAAATAAAAAGCGAAGGTAAATGAAATGTAATAATATCCCTAGAAAGTTGAGACGAGAGCACTCACCAAAATGCTTTTGTGTTCATTAAGATGACAGAAAGTTTAACTATGTTAAACTAATATAAAGGAAACTTACATGTTTTCTGACATTTTAAAGTTTATAGATATAGTCCAATTTCAAAACTGTCAGCATGTATTACAAGGTTAATCACTGTTTTCTGTTTGACTGGATGAGACAAATGCATGGTGGTTGTACGTAAGGCTTTCTAGACAGGTTAAACTGTGGAAGGAGGCTCACGCCGAGTGGAAGGGGTGGTAGAGACTAAAAGTAGAAGATGAGGAACACCCGCACCTGCTCTCTGCTTCTGCTCCACACTTTCCCTCCGTGGTGGACTGGAGGCCCTCGAGTGTAAGACCTAGAGATCGCTTCGGTTTTTGGTTTGGTTTGTTTTGTTTTGTTTTGTTTTGTTTTGTTTTGTTTTTGCTTGTTTTCTTTTGTTTTGTTTTAGGTATTTGGTCACATCACAGAAAGTACTAAACACAAACTCAAATTCTTGACTTTACCAGAGAATGCCACAACAAACTTAGGATCTGAGAAAGTTAAACTATCTAAATGAATGTCTAACTACATAAATTATAAAATGTAAAGTCAAGGGCCTGCAGGATGCCTTAGTGTATAAAGGCATTCACCATATCAGCCTTATCCCCTGAGTTCAATCATAGAACCAACTTCTACAAGTTGTCTTCTAATATACAGATGCCCACATGTACCTGCACATGTGTGCATGTGTGTGTGTGTGTGTATGCACACACACACACACACACACACACACACAAACACACACACACACTTTAAATATAATATATTAACAAATTTGGAAATTGTATGTTTTTATTATTAATTTCAAGTAAAATTCAGAGATATTAATACCATGGAGTAATTTCTACCACTTCACCCTGTATGGCCTCTACCCCAGAATGCTGCAATATTCTTTGCTATGTGTTGTATGTAAAGAGGATTCACTCAGTAACTTATAACTTTTTCTTCACTTTTACTACAAGACAAACTTCAAAGAGGATGAATTATTTTAATCAATTGTGGAAAGTAATAAACTTTTATTTTTAAGGCAGCCTTACTCCATATCTTATGTCACACAATTTCATAATCTTCAGATTCGTAACTATAGGTATGCTAGATTATACAGGGTTATATTAGATTCATTATTATACTTATTATACAGGTTACACATGTATACTTGAAACCAACTCCAGTGATACTGAGGCCACCTTCAATTTGAGTTGCAACATGAGTATGATAGTTAAGGTTAATCATCATCACGATAAAATTTATAATCCCATAGAAGATGGTCTTTCTGGCATGTGTGGGAATTATTTTAATTAGATTAATGGACCTATCTACTGTGAATGAAAGCTGTCCATGACTAGGATCCTAGGCTATATAAGGATCCTGGACTATATAAGGGAACTGAGAGACAGCAGCCTGCATCTTTATCACCTTCGGTTTCCTAATAGTGGATAAAATATGACAAGAAGCTTCAAGTTCTCACTGCCTTGTCTTCTTGCCATGATGCCTTGAACTGTGAGCCAAAATAAAACTCTTCTCTTCATTGACTTTTTTCAGAATATTTTATCACAGCAACAGCAAAAGTAACTGAGAAGCTGGGATACTGTTTTTCAATTCAATTGGAAGATGATTTCTGAAGGCCTACAATATAACATTAGTTACCCAGGTAGGGAGAAAAACCATGGGGAATTCTGTGTGATGTACAGCATCCTAGTACCAGATCCTGCATGTAGTGAGCTCACCTTTAATAAGTCCTGAACTTAGTAACATAATTCTGTCAAATAGGACATGAAGAAAGTAATGAAACATCCTTTATGAGACTATGCTTCATAAAACTGGTGTTTGTTCTCCATCTCCGACTCTCTTGGACACATTGATGAACAAAGCTTTCATGGTGAAAGCTGTCTCATGTATGAAGAAAAGTGATAAAGTAGTCAACAGGGAGCTGTGTGGACAAAGCTATGATAAGCTAGGGAACTAACCAAGAAACCTGGGAGGAATAGAACCCTGATGTCAATGAATGCATGCTGTACAGGCTGGTTTTGTGTGTCAACTTGCCACAGGCTGGAGTTATCACAGAGAAAGGAGCTTCAGTTGGGCAAATGCCTCCATTAGATCCAGCTGTGGGGCATTTTCTCAATTAGTGATCAAGGGGGAAAGGCCCCTTGTGGGTGGGACCATCTGGGCTGGTAGCCTTGGGTTCTATAAGAGAGAAGGCTGAGCAAGCCAGGGGAAGCAAGCCAGCCAGTAAGTAACATCCCTCCATGGTCTCTGCATCAGCTCCTGCTTCCTGACATGCTTGAGTTCCAGTCCTGCATCCTTTGGTGATCAACAGCAATGTGAAAGTGTAAGCTGAATAAACCCTTTCCTCCACAATTTGCTTCTTGGTCATGATGTTTGTTTGACTAAAACACATGCAGAAGCAAATTCCACTTCTAAACAAATCTGGAAAGGACTCTAGTCCCAGTTGATACTTAGGTACAACTATGCCAGAGAATTCAGTAAAACCAATTTTGGATTCCCCCATCCATTTGAGAATGCACTATGAGAATTACATACATTTTTTAAAGAATAAACTTTAATTTTAATATAAGACAATGTACTATGAATGAAGAAGATTTTAAAGCATCAATGAAGCATTGTGAATGATGGTTCCTGATAAGATATATTTCTGAGGAAGAAGATTGTCCAAAGGAGGGGCAGGACTCAGAAATAAAACAGATGGAAATCACCAAATTAGCATGGCACTAAGGAATCTAAATTTTATTTTACAAAAAGTGAGAAACCATTAAAGATTTTTAAGGGTAGAAATTATGTCATGTTCTTTTTGTAGCGCAAAGTTCTGGTGCCTTTCTTTATAGTAAATTAGAAGCAAGTGAAAAAAAATCTCTTAGCTCATTACAAAAGCTGGGCTGAGGATGAATGTAGTCTGAGCCATCAGAAGTGGCAAAGGGAACAAAAATGAAGAAATGTGAAGTTCACTGTAGAACATGCAGTGACGAAGAGGCTGTGATATGTTCAGAAGATGGCACCAGATCGCTAAATCGTACTGACCTGGAGAAATATTGCCTTTATGAAACAAGGGAAGGGGGAAAAAATGGGAGTCTTTCAAAGGACAGAGCTAGTTTGTTTAAAGTGGACTTTGTTTGAGAGACAGCAGGAAAATGTGTTAGCTATCGAGGCAGCAATTTCCAAGACAATTATGATGCAGAACAACCAAGTAAGAACTGCAGGTGAGGATTTGGGAATAATTAACTTAGGGATGCTGAGGAAAGCCATGAAAAGAAATGAGGCAGCCCACTGTGTGCTTAAAAACCACTCATTGCTCTCTTCAACCAGTGGAATGAAGCATAAAATCATTAAAATACCCACTTACCCAGCTTTAGCTGCCAAAAATTCCAGCATACACTCCATATTCCAAACACACATAATTATTACCTAGTCTCCTAGTATAGCATACACTTTTGTACCCAGCTCCTAAATCTTTGTAATTTCTATTCTAAAATACACTCTCCAAAAACCTTAATTTCAACCTTCACCTAACCTCAAATATCAATTTATTTTGCATCTATCTTCTTGATTACAAAGCCTTTCCCACAAAATATTATTACATTTTCTTATCTTTGTGTCTATAACAGATAAACAAGCAATAATCCAGACTTATTAATTTGTATATGTAGTAGGGCATGGGGTATATATATCATAAACTTAGTATATTTTAAAGAGCAATTGTTCAGTGATAAAACAGGAACGAGGAGATGGAAGGACTTCAAAAATGTTGAAAAGTTTTAGGAGGCCAAGCAATGATAAAGAAATAAGAGCAGTTAAGAAGTTGAAATGGTGATGTGGATAGATGCTTGTCCACTTAAGATGGCTTAAATGTCTTGATAAAGCCATGCAAGGTGAAGATATTGAAAAAACTAAAGTCCCTAGAACACTAGTAAGCATCATGATTTATCATTCCATACTTTGTACAGCAATGGTTGATTCTTTTCACCAGTGTGCAGCCGCAGCACATGGTCATATCAAGACTCACCTCATAAATGGCCTCTATTTAAATTTTTAAATATGTTTGCAACTGAAAACACATCATTATTTGGCAATCATAAAGTAGGAAAATCACAAGCTAACCATTGTATGTTTGACACTATTTAAAGGGGCAATGTTGCCTCACTCTGGAAGGGAAAATTTCAGTCACTACCTGTTGCATTTTTTCATTTTTGAAGTGTCATCAAATTAATGTTTTGTAACATTTAGAAAGCATGTGAATAAAACCCTGAGAATTTTTTATCAAATTGACACAGAATGGGAAAGGCTGCCAGTCTTTTTTTTTCCTCTCATACTGAAGGTTCAAAATACAGCATTCTTTCTCAGAACTACAGAATTCTTCAACTTATTACATTTTATTTCTCTGTCCATATTTATGTATTTGTCTGGGCAAAGAAGATCATCCTACCTCCAGCCTCCTTCCTAAGCAAGCTGCCTTCTTGCACTTCAGAAAGTGGGCGACACTGAGGTGCTCTCCTGTGCACAGCCCTGGCTCAGCACTTGGGCACCACAGAAAGCCGTGCAGGCTCTGAACACTCTCGCAGCACACAGGAGTTTTACCTCGATTGTATTCATAGGCTTCTACCAACATTTTATTTGTACTGGAACATGGAACTTAACTTTTACACAAACTCTGTTTCCCCCCCCCCATATGGTCACTAAATAAATTAAAAGTAAATCAAATATTAATTCATATGGATTAGGGTAAATTGATGTAACACAATTGAATTTTCTTTTGGTCCTCACTTGTAAAAATTTGCTGTTTTTCTATTACAAAAAATCTCCATTCTAATTTATACAAGTAACAAAAATGAAAAATTAAACCTACTATTCTACATAGCAATATAACCTGAAGTCAACCTACCAAAAGTGAGTGATGACATAGAGTTATTCTATTATTTTTGTAGAATAAATTGGTTTTGAGTTAAGCAAATACAATAAAATAATATTATAATTACAAATAATAACAGTGGGGCCATTACTGGGTGGTAGATAATGAAATAACAGCCTCAGAGAAGCTGACTGACCCATCAAACAGTTGCTATGCTTTGTGTATTTGTTAAAATCAATTTCATATTCAATTTTTAAATAGTTGTTAAAAGTGGAGATCAAATATCTTCTGTAGATAAAGCACTCAACTTTCATCTATTTCTTTCTATTTGAGATAATGTAACTTAAATAAATATTTTATTTAAAACAATTTCAAGAAGTTGGATTTTTATCTATACCTTTGATTATTAGAAGTGAGTGAAGAAACAAACTCAAAGCCTGACAAGAAGACAACACACAATATACAAATCTCCTAAGTGAGAAATCTGGGGGAGGTTTGTATACAATCTCAGATTTAGACTGATAGTTATCCGGGATACAACCAGGTGGGTTCATTTGCAGAAGTCAGCTTCAACTCTCAAATGCTAGTGACTGAGCAAACAATGCCAGGCCTAGAGGTCCTCCAGGCTAAGTTGATACTTTCACAAGGACACTCAACAGACCAGCAAACTCCCTGAAATTCTGCCATCACAGTCAAGGTTCTGAGCCTTGTGTGGCTTCAGAGTGAGTTTGCTTAAGCCTAGCAGGAAAGAATTGAGATAGAAATTTAAATCTTTAATCATTGTTTTCTCTGCCTTTTTCCATCAAAGACATCTAACTGCTAATCAGTGCTTCTGAAAGGCAAGAGATACCATTACAGAATTATCACCGGAGTGGATACAATTCTGTTTTAGAGGAGATATTTGACAGATTAGTTAGCTCGTGTCACCTTTTCATGAGAAGCTATTCAATTTTTGTTAGACTTGTAAAATATTTGAAATGTTTCACAGACAAAACTCCACGGAGCCCAGAAATGCAAATTGACTTCACTACGAATCAGAACAAAGCCTTCTGCATTTAAAACACTTGGTTAACATTTCTCAGTATGAGTCAAATGCCTTTTGTGTGGAAAGTCCAAAGCCAGCTTAATATCCCCACTAGTCAGCTGATGCTGTGGACTGCTTTGAGCTCCTCTATTATCTCAAGTCAGGAGGAGGAAAGCAGATCTCCTAAGGCAGAATTTAGCTGAAATCTAGAAGCTTCCATTTTACACCTCTGAGTCTACCTTCCTCTTTCGATACATTTTCAATGTTGCTATTTAAGCCAACTTACTTACATTTCACTTTCTGCTGAGCACTATCTGAATACATCCTTTTACTTAGATTTTGCAAAAATAATATTGAGTCACACACACATATATGTATGTGTGTAGATGATAGATAGATAGATAGATAGATAGATAGATAGATAGATAGATAGATAGATAGATAGATAGATGATAGATTGTAGATGATAGATCGAAAGATAATAGATACATGGATGATAGATTGATGGTAAAAATGATAGATTATACATAGGTATGTAGATAGGTAGGTAGGTAGGTAGGTAGGTAGGTAGATAGATAGATAGATAGATAGATAGATAGATAGATGATAGATAGATAGATAGATTAGAAAGATTAGATAGATGTGTTTGCACACATGTGCATTCGTGTGTGTGTGTGTCTGTGTGTTTGTGTGTATGTCTGTGTGTCTGTGTGTCTGTGTGTAAGATATGAGGAAATTGCTGGTGATTATAATGCCTGGGAAGAAACCACCCAAGCAAGTTGGATAGTCTTCTCATTGCTTCCCTCCCATCATTCCTCTTGATGTGTCTCACTTTTCACATTTTTTATATCATTTCCAGCTTGACATTGTTACTAAGACTCTTTTTTTCTCTTCTGAGTTCACTTTCAACTTCAAATAACCATTTATTTCTGATACCGAACAGCCTTATTATCAGTCTTCTTCAAAAACAGACCCTGGAGGACTTCTTCTTTTTAACATAAAGAGATCTCTGAAGGTGTTTTGTATAAAATGTCCATCTACCTAGCAGAAAGCTCATGCCATTTCCTGAGGGGCAAAGCAGGGACCTTCAGTTATATGTCTAAATAGCTCTGCTTGTCATTATGTTCTCAAATAGCTTTGTCAACTAAATAAAATGCACGTATTAACAAAAAGTTAACTCAAGACAATATTCTACTCATTTATGTTATAATAATTGACTCATTAAATGATATATATATATATTTGACTCATGAGTCATATAATAAATAGGACTCATCCAGTCAAAATACAAGCACACATAGTGTCAACTCCCTTATTATCTTTAAATTATTAGTTTTTAATCTTAAAAGTGTTGTGTGTCATAGTCTTAATGAGACAAATATTTCCATAATATTTCCATGATTTATGTACTACAGAAAACCAATTTATTTCATTGTTGTCATTTAATTAAACTAAGGAATATTTTACAATAGCTACAAAACTAATAGCTATGTTGAGCTAAATTATACCAGCTCATGCTATGACTTAATATCATGTGTTAATATGAACAACGGGTGCATATGTGGATTTTATGTGCACATATCCATGCGTGCTGAAATTCACTTTATTATAAGTAAGATTTCTTTAGTCAAAGGTAATGTTTTCATACTTTTGTTCTTTTACAAAAAATAAAAGGACTATTTTGTTAAATGTTTTCTAATCATATATATTTGGGTTTTACCAAACTCCATTAGCAAAGACACCATTAAAAGTTAATCAGGTCATTATACATGATATTCTCAAGCAACTTAAACAGAAAGACATTCTAGAGCTATTTATTTTGAACTTAAATTTTGCAAATAAAATCAACATTGTTGAAGAATTTTTATTTGTGCTCCAACCAGAAAATTTGTGATTTTTCCTGGACTACATATATTTCAATCAGTATTTATGAATAGCTTCAAATATGCCACTAAAATGACCCAAATTTCACATTCATTTTAACTTCCTTCAAGGGGGTCTGATCATTAATATATAGTAGTACACATGTCCAAATTTAAAGGTATTATCTTCAGATGTGAAAATAGTTTACAATTTTCAGACAAAAGAATCAACTAAATTAATGTAACTCTGTAATAGCTTTGGTATATTTAATTATTTGTGTATTTGAAATCTAAGATCTGTATGAGAAAGTAGCTACTTGTGAAAATATTTCATTAAAGAGTTTTGGGAAAAGAGTGACTCAGGCTGTAGATGCTTTTATCTCATTTTCTATTTATTTTCTTTCCAATTTTTGTACATCAATGGTTTGGTTGTGTTTTGGCTTGTATTGTACCAGAATAGACTTGTATGTGCACTGTTTTATTTGTACTTGCTCTATATTTTTTATACTACCTTCATCATTTAAAAATTTAGCCAAAATGCTGTCTCCAACCCCAATCTGACACCAAAAGTTCCCTCAAATCTCTCCGTTATTGCAGTCAGTTTTCTTTGAAAATACTACCAGGGAAAAATAAATCTTAGTGAAAACTACTTACTGGAAAGATTCCAATAAAATTGTAGAAAAGGGTGAGATAAAAACTGCAAAGTACAATCTATCCTGACTGATAGGCAAAGCGCAACAAATAAAAAAAATCTGAATACAGTCTACTGTGACAAACTTTGCAAGCTCACAGCCCTTCAGTACCTAAAACCAAAGATAACAAGACATCTGAAAAAACAGGAAGAAAGTTTGAAGAATTATTTTTTAATAAGATCAATGGCAATGCTATGCTGTTTTGATAACTGTGGCTCTGTAGTATAATTTGAAATCATACATGTTTGGTAGCTCCCCCAGTATTGTGTCTAGGAATTTTTTGGCTAGCGGTCTTTTGTGTTTTCATATAAAATTTAAGATTACCAATTTCTATGTCCGTGAATAGGGTTGAGATGGTTTTATTGGGTTCACATTGAATTTGCATATTTTCTTGGGTAGAATAGCCAACTTTACAGTATTAACTGTTTCAATGCACAAGCATAGAAGATATGTCAATCTCTTGGTGACTATATCAATTTCTTTCTTTGGTGTCTTAAAGTTTTTTGTTCTGTAGGCCTTTTCCGTCTTTGTTTATGTTTTTGTTTGTGACTAGTGGGAATGTGTTGTTTCTTTTACTTCTTTTTCAGTTTGTTTGTTACTAATATATACAAATGATGCAGATTTGTGTGTTTAATTGTGTATCCTGCTTCTTTATTGAAAAGGTTTGTTAGATCTAAGAGGTTTCTGATGGACTCTTTAAGGTTCCTTATGTATGTATTTTAAATAAATGGGGCTGTAAAATTATATGAATGTGTAGTAAAATAAAACTACATCATTTCTTAGTATGAACAACACTCAACTGAAATGCATTATGGACCTCAATATAAGACAAGATACTTTGAAACTGATAAAGAAAAGAATAGGGAGCACTCCTTAGCATATAAGCAACTGCAAGAACTTTCTAAATAGGATTCCAGTAGGTAATAGAATAAGACCAACAATTGACAAGTGGGATCTCATGACATTCATAGGCTTCTGTGCAGCAAAGAAAGCTGTCAATCAGGTTAAGAGGAAGCCCACAGAACTGGAGAAAACCATTGCCAATCCATACCTCCAATAGAGGATTAGCATCTAGAAAAACAGAAGGAACTAAAAAAGACTAAACATTAAGAAAGCAACCCTATTTTAAGAAAAGATAATCAATCTGAAGAGCTATAGAAAAATTAGATTGAAAATTTCAAGTAGATGGATGAAACAAGAAAAGGAAATTATAGCAAGCATGTTAACGCAGGCACAGAAAGATAACCACCACTTTTCATGCTCATAAACATAATCTCTTCAAATCTTCAGATTTTTGTGTTTAACCTGTTGTACCTGTAGGAATGAAAAAAACTAAAAAGGGAATACATTAAGGGAAAGGAGATAGTAACATGGAGGTACTATGAAAACAGAGAGGGAGAATGTGAGGTGTGTAAAGGGCTCAGTGTGAGGGGGAAAGGAAGAGTTAACCAAAGTGAATATGTATAAAATAGCCATCGAGAATCTTACAACTTTGTAAACCAATTAAAAAAGTAAGTTAAGAGATTTGAGAGATGCTTCAGTAGTTATGAACATTTGTGGCGCTCCCAGAACATCTCAGAGCTCAGTTTCCAGCACTCACAGTGGGAGGCTTACAACCTCCTCTAACTCCAATTCCGGTCCAGGGACACACACACACACACACACATACACACACACACAAATACACACACACACACACACAAATACACACACACACACACACACACACACACACATACACACACACCACAAAAGTTAAAATTCATCTTTAAAATTTTGTATGTGCATTTGTTACATAAGTTTTGAGAGAGATAAAGGGAGAGGGGGAGAAAGAGAGACCCTGCATGCTTGCATTTCTGGATATGTTAGTCCTGAAAATCAAGGATCACTGTACTAATTGTTTTTTGTCAACTTGATACAAACCTAGAAGTCTCCACCTAGGAACCAGGAATCACAGTTGAGAAATTGCCTCCATCAGAAAGGTCTGTAGGCAAGTTGGGGTGATTTTCTTGATTATTGATGGGAAAGGGCCCAGCCCATTCTGGGTGGTTCTACCAATGGGTTGGTGGTCCTTGCATGTATAAAACTGAGCAAGCCATAGCCAGTAAGCAGTGTTCTTTATGGCTTCTGCTTAAGTTTCTGACTCAGATACCTGCCTTGAGCACCTGCCCTGACTTTTCTTGATGGTGTTTATCATAGTAGTAGAAACCTTAACTAAGTCAATCACTAAACAAGACCCCGCCCATTCCTTGTGACATCACTGTCCTCTTTTCCCACATTTAGCCTTTTCCCATGTATACTATTTTTATGTATTTCCGCCAAGTCCCTAATGCAGAACCCAGATTTAGTCTTCAAAGGGCAAATTAGATAAGGTTCCCCTTTAATTAAACCCACAAGTTATTGTATCTCACCACTAATATAATCCAGACAAGGTCTGTGTGCCTGATTTACTTTGTCCTGACAGTCTGCCCTGATTACTCCGATTGCTTGATAGAGCCTTCTTCCACATGTTAACACCTGCTGGACTTGCTTGCACTGTAAGCATCTGCTGTTTCTTTTTCTCTGTCTGGAATAGTCTGTTCCCAGGAGCTGAGATAGAGCAAAATCTGAGAGAGGCACATGTAAAAGGCTAAGAAAAAAAAGGTGCATAGGGTATGGCGAATATACAGTTCTGATTTGCAAAAACACCCAGCTAAGCATTTAAGACAATAACTCCATATTTCCTACTATTCTGTTTTTATAGACATTCTTGCCTATATGTAACCCTGATAGTTTGCACACTAATTATATTTCCTATGGGGTATTATTGAATAATTTGTATAGCCAAGTACTTTTAATGTTCCCAACTAAGCAACCGAGCAGCCTAAATTACATGAAGCCGAGAGCACAGAAGGACCAGGCAGTACCACATCTTATGTTAATTTCCAACATGTTTCTGTCTGAACATTGAACCTTTTTTGATATGGTTCCCTCAAAATTATCTCACATTACCTTTTCAAGGAAACTTTCTTGTCAACATCTGCTAGATTCAAATAGTACACACACACAAAAAAAACAACTTGATGAAAAAGTTGCTTGCACTAACTACAAGCAAGATAATATGATGGATCTGTCAGAATTAGTAATCTTTCAGTAAATGTCCATCTTCTGGTCCCCAAATTCTACCCAGCAGATCATTTCACCACTTTCAGTACTTTTCACCACTGTATAGACACAATACATTTCAGCTTTTCAGGTAAATCTAGAGACTAAAATAAGAAAAAAAAATATGTATTACTGAACAGACCCTAGCAGAGCTATCCAAATTTGGGTGTTCTCTACAAGAGTATATATGTTTTGATTAAAGTAACTGGAGGCATTTGTATTATTATTTTAGAGTTAAGTTTTTTTTCCAATTTTTATTAGATCTTTTCTTCATTTACATTTCAAATGTTATCCCAAAAGTCCCCTATATCCTCCCCCACCCCCCGCCCTGCTCCTCTAACCACCCACTCTCACATCTTGGCCCTGGCGTAGCCTTGTACTGGGGCATATAAAGTCTTCATGACCAAGGGGCCTCTCTTCCCAATGATGGCCAACTAGGACATCTTCTTCTATATATGCAGCTAGAGACATGAGCTCTGGGGGTACTAGTTAGTTCATGTTATTCTTCCACCTATAGGATTGAAGACCCCTTCAGCTCCTTGGGTACTTTCTCTAGCTCCTTCCTTGGGAGTCCTGTGTTCTATCTAATAGCTGATAGTGAGCATCCACTTCCGTGTTTGCCAAGCATTGGTATAGCCTCCCACAAGACAGCTATATCAGGGCCCTTTCAACACTATCTTGCTGGCATATGCAATCGTGTCTATGTTTGGTGGCTGATTAAGGGATGGATCTCTGGCTGCTGCAGTCACTGGTTGGTCCATCCTTTTGGTTCAGCTCTACACATGATCTCTGTAACTCCTTAAATGTGTGCTTTTTTCTTAATTCTAGGAAGGGGCGAAGTGTCCACATTTTGATCTTCCTTCTTCTTGAGTTTCATGTGTTTAGTAAATTGTATCTTGGGTATTCTAGGTTTCTGGGCTAATATCCACTTATCAGTGAGTACATGTTATGTGAGTTCTTTTGTGATTGGGTTACCTCACTCAGGATGATACCCTCCAGATCCATCCATTTGCCTAGGAATTTCATATATTCATTGCTTTTAAGAGCTGAATAGTACTCCATTGTGTAAATGTACCAAATTTTTTGTATCCATTCCCTTGTTGAGGTTTATTCAGAAGCCTAAACTTTAGTCTCTAAAGGTTCTAAATCCAGGCATGACACAAGACTGGAGCAGCAAACCAGGAGCCTTCAAGGGTCTCCATCAGGGTCCTCTGCAGTATACATTGTGGCTGTTAGTTTGTTTTTCTGAGATTCCTCACAGTGGGAGCAGGTGTATCTCTGACTCTTTTGCCTGTTCTTAGAACTCTTTTCCACCTTATGGGTTTGCCTGTGCAGGCTCAGTTTGAGGGCTTTTGCCTTGTCTTGTATTTTGTTTTTCCTGTTTGATTGTTGTCTCTTGGGAGCCTGCTCTTTTCTGAAAGTGCACACAGGGGAAGTGATTCTGGGAAGAAGGGTGTTGCAGGATTTTCCCTGTCCAATTTCATTAGTGCAGAGGAGGCCTGTGATTGGACAGGGAAAAGGGAGGCAGAGCGAAGAGTTGCAGAGAGGGAGCGTCAGAGGGGAGAAGGAAAAATGGGAATGGAGGCAGATGTGTACCAGCTACAGTTAGTTATGATATCATAAGGTTAGAATAATTGGGATAAAGCTTCTATCATTATCAATTGGTTCTGAAATTATTGTATTGGCTTCATATAATTTGAGAATGTATTCATACATAAATCTGATTGGTTAATTATATATTTCAAGAGTTGTGCTTTACTTGGTTACTGGAATGTGGGACTGCCAGTTGCACAAAGGGAACTAGCTCAGCCAGATGCTGCAGGGGACTAGCTGGAGAGAGCTGCAAGAGAGCACTATCCTGGCCTTGCAGGAGAGTTAATGGGTTGGAAGAAGCAGGAGCACAAAGAGTTGTTGGGTTCATTTTTAATATTTCCTGTAACAGAAGGGAAGTGGAAGGGAGTGGAGGGAGAAGAAACTGGGAGGAGTGGAGAGAGAGGAAACTGAGGTCAGGGTATATTATATGAGAGAAGAGTTTATTTTTAGCTTTTAATCCCAGCACTCAGCAGGCAGAGGCAGGTGAATTTCTGAGTTCAAGGCCTGCCTGGTCTACAGAGTGAGTTGCAGGAGAGCCAGGGCTACTCAGAGAAACCCTGTCTCCTAAAAACCAAAAAAAAAAAAAAAAAGGTTTCTAAATCCATAAAGTTATATACTCAAGAAAAATAGATTTTGTTGTTTTCCTGGTAGTGTGATTTCTAAGTTTTGTGACAGTGGTTTGCTAGATAACAGTTTGCAATGCTTTGGGTATAGGTATAACAATTTTTAAGAAAAGTTAAAGAAAAAGAATAGCTTGAGGGACATTACTAACCCTCAAAATTAAAAAGAAAGAATATTATAAAGTTCTCTAATACCTCCACATTAGACTATCCTTTCAATCCAAAGCATTATATTACCAAGGTTTTTTGGAAGGGGTTGGGAAAACAGTATTGAGTTTGATAGTATTGAGTTATTATCTTATCTACAGTCCTGCCCCAGCCTCCCAGTTGTAAGATGTCAGGCATATGCTACCATACTCAGCTAAGAATTCAGATCTTAGGATTTTTCTCTTCCACAATTTGTCTTTCCTCAAAAAGTTTCACTGAGTGTCTATTACCCTTAGAATGTTTTCTTTTAACTATAAGATGTGACTATAGGGACAGAAAATCTGTGCCTCCCAAGGAGTCATAGGGTTCAAAATCAGTCTCTTTTGTATTTTCATTTAAAAACTGAGAATTCTAAGCAATAATTTAGACAAAATTAGTACAAAATAATTCTATCAACAAAATTGATAAGCTCCTAGGAATTTCTTTCAATGTTTCCCAGTAGTTTTTCACTATAGTTCTGTTAACTTCTCCAAGTTCAGAGTCATCAAAAAAGGGGGAGGGGGGACCTAAGCTTTTATTTTTTTCCTTGTTCCAGTCAACCCTGCTCGTTCTGGTCTTGCCCAGCTCTCTCTGGCCAGCCCCTCTCTAAGCTTTTGATGAACAACTTCAACAAGATATAATTGACATAAAAAGTTTAATTGAATGATGGTTTACATACACCTACACACATGAAACCATCTATAAAATTGAGATTCATGACTCATGTCTATAGGTTTCCAGATCTAGATTTATCTGTATAAGTTTCACTCTTACTTTTTTTTAGCAAAAGTTAATATGATCTACTTTCTTGATTGTTAAGTGCACAGTGCGGTACTTAAATACATGCCTTAGAGCAGATCTCTAGAATGTATCTTATATGACTGAAACTTTAAAATCATCGAACAATTCATTTTCTCCTTTCCAGTCAATCAGCCACCATTCTGCCTTCTGCTTCTATGACTTGGACTATTTTAGATATTTTATGAATGAGATCACACGCAGCATGTTGTCATGACTGACTTGCTTCACTTAGCATGGTAGCTCACGGGCTTTTTTCATTATGTCAGATATTACAGGGCATCTTTCCTCAACACTGTACTAGTTAGAAAATGTGGTGGGAAGTTTTACATTAACTTGACACAAGCTAGAGTTAGCTGAAAGGAGAAAACATCAATTAAGAAAATGCCTCCTTGAAGGAGAGGTCCTTGGTCCTGTGAAGGCTCTATGCCCCATTATAGGGGAATGTCAGGGCCAGGAATGGGAGTGGGTGGGGTGGGGAGCAGAGGGAGGGGAGAAGGGTAGGGGGTTTTCAGAGGGGAAAGCAGGAAAGGGGATAGCATTTGAAATATAAATAAAGAAAATATTTAAAGAAGGAAGGAAGGGGGGGAGGGAGGGAGGAAGGGAGGGAGGAAGGGAGGGAAGAAAAGAAAAGAAAAGAAAAGAAAAGAAAAGAAAAGAAAAGAAAAGAAAAGAAAAGAAAAGAAAAGAAAAGAAAGGCCTCCATGAGACCAGAATGTGGTCAAGCTGGTAGGGCCTTTTCTTAATTAGTGATTGATAGGGTGTTGGAAGCCCATGGTGGATGGTGTCAAACCTGACCTGGTGGTCCTGGGTTCTATAAGCAAGTAGGCTGAGCAAGCCATGTGGAACAAGCCAGTAAGCACTACACTTCCATGGACTCTAAATCATCTCTTGCCTCCAGGTCTTGCCCAGTTTGAATTCCTGCCTCTATTTTCTTCAAAGATAGACTATGATATCAAATTCTAAACCAAAAAGAAAAGAAAGAAAAAAAAAAAAAAAACCACTATCCTCCCCAAGTTGTTCTTTGTCTTTCATCATAACAATAATAACCCTAAGACAGACAACAAATGTATAGATACATGTACATATACCACAATTTCACTATGAACTCAACAATCAGTAGATATTTAGACTATTGCATTCCTCAGTAATTGTAATCAATGAATTTGGCTTTAAAGTGTTGCAATTTTGCATCTGTTGCTGTTATGCGTATGTTGGTTTTGCTCTTGGGAATTGAACTCAAGGCTTCAAGCATGCTAAGTGAGAGCTTTATCTTTAATCTCATCATGCTAATGAAGAATAAACTTCAAACATTTCAACATTGTTATAAAATTTTCTCCCAAGTTTAGACCAGTAATTAGCATCCTAATGAAGAACTTGGAGAGATTTTTGTTTTTGTTATTGTTGTTGTTGTTGTTGTTGTTGTTGTTGTTGTTGTTGTATTGCTAAAAATAAATATATTTTGTGATAGAAAAAGATTGATAAAAGATGGTATTTATGGCTCTGAGTCATTTAATTCCTTTCTTTCTAATTGAAAGCACTTTGTAACATTGTCTCCTTTCACATAATCTATTATTTGACATGGAGTACCACTAGATACATGAGGCACTGAGAAATTATTCAGTGCTAGACCTAATGAACTTCAAAACACTCTTTTTTAAAAGTGAAACACCACATAAACTAGAAAATTGTTAATTGTTTAAAAGTGTCCTGTCTTTCTCATGAATCTAACTGTGAAGTAAAGCAAGGCAGGATCTGTGTCTAACAAACTCCAACAGGCATCATTGTAAGTACCCATAATTCTCCCTCACCACAGCTGTACTCTGTTGGGCTTCAGGAACATTCTAACCAGAAGGGCACTGAGTAGCTGCTTTGTGCTCGGAGACCTTCAAGGACTGGCAGGTGGCATTTCTCATGTACAAAACACTGTAACACAAGAGTGCACTTCTGCAGCAAAAAAAGGATCTGCTTTCAGAGGCAGTGTTACCCCAGCATCCCCTGCCATGAATAATCATTAATGATTAGACTGGAACTCTCTATAGCATAGCAGGTGTGCCTCTGTGTGGTGGTGACAGTGTCACATAATCAAAGAGCTGGAAAGGATCTTCAGGGTTAGCTCCTACAGTGATACTTTTAGGAAAATGAGGCCCAGGGAGAATAAGTGCCATGTTCTGAAATGTTCTATGCGCATAATCACTATCAGTAGATGAGGCTAGTTTGTGGTTTTTTTTTTTAAATCCCATCTGAAATTTCTTTATAATTGAAAAATATATTAACATACCCACCACACGCATATATAATGATCTGAAAGTAAATTCAAGTTTAATAAACATGGCTCTAAAAATACTTCTTCCATTTAAAAATTAACAGTATTTCTTATTTTTCCTAAACTTTGTTGTGGAAATAAAAAACAATATTGACTCAAATTTCAGGGGAAAAAATTCATTTCCATACAAAGATATGTCTGACTCCCCACCCCCCCCAAAAAAAAATCCTTCTCCTCAACCTCTCGATCAAATCTTAACCTATAGAAGGACAAGAAGCATCCGTCCAGCTAGATCCAATCCCATTCAGTGTGCCAGATAAAAATGCCACAGACAGGCCAGATTCGACATTATCAGTTAATAGGCAGTGTGAGATAAGAAAATTGAAGTTTTCTCCACTTTGATTTGCCAGGAATCATAGCTCCAATGCAGTCAGGCAGAAATTCTGCCCTAGCCGACAGTCACTCCATTCTTTTTCTCACTGCCACCCCTATTTATGTCTTCTCCCTTATTACTGCAGAAGCAGCAGCAGAGTATAGTAAACAACAACAACAACAATCAGAACTGCTCAATCACTGGACCACAGGCTGGAGAAAATGCAGGAACACCTGGACTCCAGAACCTTCCATCTGTGTGACCTGTAATGCCACACTTCCTTATGGAATTGTAGATATTCCCTAACACCCACATGCTTGTCCAAATAATATGGCATTTCAAAAACGCCTGGCCCCCAAAGTGGGAATTATTAACATGATAGCACTTTTTCTGTTTTTACACAGTTTTATTCAAAAAAAATTCAGATACATAAAATTTGCATTTTGAAAATGAAATTGAGAATAAATCCCATACCGATTAATTATTTAGTTCTGTTCAATTTAAACTGGCAATGCCACTCAGTAATTCTTCTGGTTCGGTAGATCTGACTTTTCTTAACATCATATACATCTTTCATCATGGTTTTATTCACTTAACATTTTCAAGGATCATATTGCTACAGTATACATATGTATGTTAATTTTGATTTGAGACTACTATTCCTTTATATCAGATGATAGAGTACTACAATGGTTGATAGACTCCTGAATATTTATGCTTTGGGATATATGGATTGAAGCTGCTGTAAACATCTGTGGAGTACAGGGTTATGTACTGATGTTTTCATTTTCTGAGTTAAGTGTCAGTAGTGGAACTACCACTCCTTATACTTCCTCTAGTTCAGTGGTTAATGTTTATATTGAACACCTCAACTGAGTGAAAGGACTGATTCCAGTCATGATGATCTTCTCTACCATCTTAAGGATGTCAAACCATGTGCCCAACTGAACCTGCTTTTCATTAGTATCATAGGGCTCCATTCCAAGAGTCTCTCCTTGGTCAATCTTTTTGAAGTTTTACTTTCAGAATTACAGAGTGCAGTTTCTCTGCAATTTTCAACAAAATCAGCTTTCCAAAGAATATAATCGACCCCCCCCCCCAAATAAGGTGACATGGGCCGTAGAGAACCAGTCATTTGGAGTAAGCCACCAATCACTGAGGCTCTCAGTTAGGGACAGCATAAAAGGAGCCGTGGGACCATAATTTGTCACCGTCATTTTTTTTTTTGGTTGTCATTTTAAGGTCTCTAACATGTTTAAAACCAAAGTGGCGGTACCTCTGATCTTTTCTTTCTTCTCTCTCAGCCTCAGAATCTCCCGAGGCCTCATTTTCATTATGAGGCCTCATTTTCTAACGATGCTGTCCATCCATGTTCCTCCTCCCTCTCAGAGAGACCCTCCTCACCAGATAGGGTAGACTTTTTATTGGTAGTATCAGGAAGTTCTTGGTTTTTACTTCTAGTGACTGGAAAGGCCAAGACAGGCTTCAGGGCTCTTGATTTTGATTTACTTTTAGGGATGGCCGGGGAATGGAGGGGAGGCAGGGAGGAGGAGTCTAATTCTAGATCAAGGGCTCTTAATTCTTTTACAAGTCGGAGGTGTTCCCTTTTCTCTTCTCATCTATTGTTTCTTCACGGGGAAACCAAGGACACATGTCCCTAATAAAGTCAAAAAATATTTCCTGAGGTCTTTTTTTCTTAGCCCGTGCTCCTTGTATCTTGAGGGATTCCTTGAGACCCTTTAAAAATAATTCATTTTTACTTAATGCTTGTCCCATAACCTAGTCACTCTTCTTACAGGTGGGTGACACTGCAATGGTATCTGTTCAGATCTTCACTCACTTCCTGACTAAGCTGAGATCCTGGGAGGTGGACATCCTTCCATAGAGTGGTGGTCTCTCAGACCCCAGACCCAGAGGCCCCATGTTGGGCACCAGTTGTCCCAACCTGCAGGGATAATCAACAGGGTCCTGGGAGAGGGGAGTGAGAGTAAGAGGGACAAGAGACACTAAGAATGAGAGCAAGACAATTGCCTGATCAAGCTCTGAAAAACTTTATTCAAGTGTGGCAATATAAGCATAAGCAAGAAGAAGCTTCAAGGGAGGGGGAAGAGCCCAGGGCTTCTGTGAAGGCCAGGTGGCAATCTTCAGCTCCTGGAACAAAACAGTCATAATGCCCTCTCCACCCACAAATATTCTTTCTGTTTTGACCACAAATGTTCTTTCAAGGGAGTTTATGTAAGCTAGAAATTTTCCACAAGGCCATGGTTGAGGCCATGGCTCCCCGCAGGTAACAGTATATGGGATAGATCCCCAGGTGGGGCAGTCTCTAGATGACCTTTTCTTCAGTCTCTGCTCCACATTTTGTCTCTGTATTTGCTCCCATAAGTATTTTGTTCCCCCTTCTAAGAAGGACTGAAGCACCCTCACTTTGGTCTTCCTTCTTCTTGAGTTTCATGTGATCTATGAATTATATCTTGGGCATTCCAAGTCTTGGGGCTAATATCCACTTATCAGTGTGTTCTTCTGTGACTAGGTTACCTCACTCAGGATGATATTTTCTAGTTCCATCCATTTGCCTAAGAATTTCATGAAGTCATTGTTTTTCATAGCTGAGTAATACTCCATTGTGTAAATGTACCACATTTTCTGTATCCATTCCACAGTTGTTTTTTCCTGCTTCTTTTCTTTGACTCATTATTAATCTAGGAGTATTTAACATCTATGCTGAGCTCAACCTCCCTGCATTTTCAGAGCTTTTTGTATTGATTTATTTTTGTTGCTGTTTCTCTGTAATGACCATACTTCCCAGTTTCCCTTCTTGTCTCAGAATACTTGTGCTAAAACACTGTCATTGCAGCATAGCTGTCTAGAATAGTCAGCTTTCCTCGGCGTTTGTTTTTATTATTTACCATTCTTTATTCGTTTAGTGGTTGCTGTGAGCTAATGTTTCATACCCTTGTTTTTAGTGTTCAGCCACAGACTTCCTCTCCTTGGCTCCTTAGTAGGACAATGAATAAACAGGTTTCTTTGTATTCTCTTTATCAGTATGCTAAGAGTCTCTATGTATGTCAGTTCCAGCCTTGATACTCTGAAGGCTTCTGGCTTTTATAGAGAAAAGCTCCAGCTTGAGCCCAGCTTCACTGTCAACCAATGCTAAGGGTTCTAGGGCTTTCTCAGGTGTCTGATGGGCTTTGCAGAGCCCTGTACATGCACATAGCTTTCAGGACCTTTAGTACAACACTCAAGTTTATCAGCCACCCACTATGAACCCCCTATGCCCCTAAATTTCCCTTTAATCTCTGAGTTTGGCATCATGCTGGTCTCACCAAGTATCGCTGTCTCAGGCAGCTGTGATGTTAAAGCGTCATGCTGATTCTTTTTCTCCTTTCTCTTTTTTGACTAATCTCAAGGAAAGGGTTTGCTCAATAACCTTTAATGCAGATTGAACACAAACAAATTCTCTGAAAGACTTTTCTAAGACTCCATGAAACAGGTCAAGTATTGATAATGATGTGAGTGGGGCTCTTACAAACCTGATTCCCTCCTCTAAGGATCTTTAAGCTAGTCCATGTTCACTGGTTTCCAGAGCTATTCTGTGGGAGGGATCTTCCTGTTCCTATGAACAGTCGTCATTCTTGCATAAATGCATCCTGTATGGTCAGAGCATTGTGACAACTTTGATTCTTTCCTCTCGTTTTGAAAAAGATATTCTCAAATTTTCCCATGCTCTCATTGCGTCTACAGATTTTCAGAGTCTTTTAATTCTTGATTTCATGTGTCTTCACATTTTTTTCAACTTAAGGATATTTAATATTAAATATTTAATATTTAAAATTAGAAAAATCTAATTTTTTATTTACTTAAAGAACTACTTATAGCAATATCATTGAGTTGGAATCTACATGCAAATGTCCTCATGTAAGTCTACAAATTCTCAACACGGTGCCCACACTGGCTATTTGAATCAGCTGGATCAAGATAGCCCTGGATCAGTCAATTACATACTTTGTGAACAGTAAGTTTTAAAAAATTTTTAGTCTTGTTCTTCAAGTAATGCCTACCTACTAGGGTCACTATGAATAAAAGTTATTAGACAAATAAAAAATTCAAGTTTTTATTGACTTCTCCAAATCACGATTTTTTTATTATCTTTGTGGTGTTTTAAGCTCTTCACCAATGGATAGCATGCCTAACTGCAGTGCTTGGTTCCTTAGGATACTAATACCACCTGCTAGAAATACCACCATAGTGCCCACCAAAGAAAATGGATACTGTGTGGCCATTTCTTCTCAACTGAAATAGTCCTTCCTCCCTGGAGAAGCAAGGTTCACAGAACAAAAACACATATGAAAGAATTTACTATGAAGTTCTAACATGTGGCCCTTCCTCTGGGTTAGACAGGACGTTAAGCCCTTGCTAGAGTCTGCCCCTGCCTGCAAGTCATGGAGGAAACTTTGTGATTCAACTTCCATCAGTTCTACAGTTCTAAGATAATCTTTCCTGAGATGCAGCCACATTTGAGTCCCGCATACCCTCAAGAGCAATTCCAGTAAACTCCCTAGCTCCTCAAACAAGATGAGTGGAAATGTTTCTTTGGTCTGTCTTCAGTTCTCTATTTGGGATAAATAGGTTTTTGCTCATATCTCATATATCCCTTATAGACACACCAGGCAACCATGGACCACAGTAATAAAAAGTCATTAAATATAGTAGTCTCTTCTCCAGAAACCTAAAGTAATTACTATTTTTTATTTTTCCCGAAAGAAAGATGTGCCAAAACACACACACACACACACACACACACACACACACAGACACACACACACACACACACACACACACACACACACACACACCAGAGGCAGGACACAGGGTTAGATAAATGTACACAAATGTGCATCTGTGCTCTTCAGTGGTTTATGGTTTTAAGCCCTTACTTTTTAGTATCTCAAAGGAGCAAATTCCAATAGAAATACCTTACTATGGTACAAGTGGTTCTTTTAATTATAATTTTTTTCTAATAATCATGACTTGTTTCAAATGTCTCTTATAGAGGCACAATTTTTACTAGACTCACAAATTTTTTTAATCAAGGAAGGATCTGGTTGTAGCTAATAAAGAAAAAAAATAAGACTTCAACTCCTTATTTTAGAAGATGTGACCCAATATTAAGAAGTCAACCATTATTGGAACAAGGTAAAGAATTCACTTTTATAAAACAAGAACATCTGGAAAGTTTCTAATTTAGTAACAATTGACAGAAATAATAATTATTAAATGAACCAGATCACAACAGGACTTAGGCAGTCATTAAAACATATAGTTAATTCAGGGAAATTATGATGGATTTTATGTAGATCAAATAATTTAATTATAAAATAATTCATAACGCATAATAAAATGTTTATCAGAGAAATAAATATTAAAACTATAGAAAGCTCAGTAGACTTAAATATTCTCAAAATGTGGACACTAATCGTTCTTATATCTTAACCCTCAAATTGATTTTTTTGTTTTGTTTTTGTTTATTTGTCTTGGGTTCTTTTTGGTTTTTGTTTTTTCTTGGATTGGATTATTTTAATTTTCTTGTCTAAGAATGCAATTCTTAAATTTTCTTCAGTGAATGGTACTTTTATTCATTATGGGACATATTCATGTGAATTTGTGTCTTTTTTCTTAATATTTCCACAGCTTGTAGATGGCATAAAGTATTTCCTGTCAATTCAGGCAGTTTGAGTCCTGGAGGGATAGAGCAATATGCAACAGGTTTCTCCCACATATCTACTTGCCCTCTCTCGTTCTTGCTGTCCAAGCTCCAGCACAGTTGAAGATGTCTGGTGGTCAGGCTGGGAAGGACTCCTCCAGAAAGGCCAAGACAGTTCCCTCTGGGCCTTATTCATGAACACATGAACTCTTAGACAATGAGCCACACTTGGAGCAAGTGAGGAGAATGACCACTTGTCACTTGCAACTTGTTGGTGGAGTTGAAGACTCAGACTCTCTCTCATCAAGGCTACAGCCTCTGGTCATGATGTCATCCACACACCCACAGTGTTCTCATAGGGAAGAAAGGGCAACTGAAATATTCTTTTTTTTTCGCTATATGCAAAACTTTAGATTTTTATTGGGAAACATTGTGAAATGGGATGTGTAAATAGAATGGAAGTATTTACAATACAGAAATAGTTTTGGTTTTTTTGTTTGTTTTTTTTGTTTGTTTTTTCCAACTTTTATTAGATATTTTCTCCCTTGGTCATGCAGACTTTATATGCCCCAGTACAGGGGAACACCAGGGCCAAGATGTGGGAGCGGGTGGGTAGGGGAGCAGGGCCGGGAGGGGGGAGGGTATAGGGAACTTTCTGGATAACACTTGAAATGTAAATGAAATATTCTTAATGGCTGTCTAGCGCTGGCGATTCCAACAGACTGTATCTCTGTGAAAAACAGTTTTGCCTTTTTGTGATTCCATTAAGTAAGTTGGAGCCTTAAGGAGTTTTCCAACTAGCTTAATCTCTATATTTGTTTTAAACATATGTAAGTGTTCTTGTAGCTTAAAAGTTGCTACTGTTTCTGAAGTAATGGATTTTTAATTGATTTTATTTAAAAAAAAATAAACTTTGGATTTTAATTATGAAGCAGAAATTATACTAACAAACATTTGATTTTGTACAGACATTTTTCTTTCCACTCTAATGAATATGCTCAATAAAGGTTATATCCTTCCCTGAATCCCCCCCCCAAAAAAGGTTAAAGACCCCCACAGGCACATGGATAGGGTAGAAAATGGGTGGGTACCATTACAATAAGCAAGTATGCAATGGAGAGATGAAAAGAAAGTGAGGCTGTGGATGTCTTACAGAAAGTTAAAGCCTGTCTGGTAACCTAAGGTGACTACATACACTGGCTCTAGTGCCTAGTCCTGTGACATATGCCAAATGGGGATATCTCTGATGCATGTTGACATGGATTCCTTTGTCTAGATAGCCACTCAGAAGTGACAAACCTACATCATGTGGAGACTCTTCTTAGCACTATTCACACCTTTTGTTTGAAACCACCACACTGATTTTAACACCGCTTATATGGACCTATTACCCAACTTATTCAGAAATACTTTTCAAAATGTATCCCCCAGACATTATGTCCTGCTTTTTTTGTGAGTATTTCTCTCTTAGTTCCACTGTAGCTTCTAATGCAAAACAACATGAATCACTCCTATTAAAGTTGCCAGTGGAGCATCTGCTGCCACAGTGATAAGCTCAACTTTCCAACTCATTCTTACCGTGTTCTAGGCGATGTATAACAGAGTTGACAACTTCTCTTGGAATTTTCCCCACTAGAGAAAAACCTCAGCGTTTCTTCCGATCAGCTCGGCCACTTTTTCCCCTCCATTATTAGCTGCCTTGTTCCTTTCTGGCAGATTTCCTCACTTCCCACCTTCCCGTCTACTATTTGTCTGGCCTCATCTTTTCAATGGCTTACAAAGGTAAACTTCCAAAGCTACCTCCCCTATTCGCAGATAAGCTTTGAGTTTCCTTTTCATCTCATTCCCTCTTTAAAACCTTCTCTTGGATGCCTTCCAGAAAGCCAGACAGCCTTTCTAAAAAGGAATTCTTGACTTTAACTCAAAATCCTCTGCAGACTTGCTCTTCCTCTCTCGGGAAGTGCTACGCTAAGAACTGAACACATCTATTCTTCCTTTCCCATCAGTCCCCAAACCTGTCCATCAGGAATCCCTATCAGTTCAACAACCAAGTCGCATCTTGCCTCTTTCCACATCATAACCAGGGCTGTGATTACAGCCTGACACTGACTACAGCCTGTGGAGAGACTCTCTCTCACAGGCTGCTTCCTGGTCAGTTCCTGCTCCTTCTGTTGACCTCTGTTAATCCATTCTATACCCAGTGCAGCAGAGTAAACTTTCAGAAATTAAAAATGTAAACCAGATCTTGTTAGCATCTGCTTCATCCCCTTCAGGGTTTCTCATTGTAATTGGAATGAACTCCAAAGGCTTTATGTGCCTTAGCTTCTGTCTGATTCTAGCTCCTCTTGGCCTTCTCCTGCCTGTTTGATGCATACCAGCTGCACTGGCCCCCATTCAATTCTCAGAACAGGCCAAGTTCTCTGTCTAGTGGGCACTTCTCAAATGGATTCCCATGGCTGGCTCTCTAGACCCTGTGGGTCTCTGCTCACATTTATGCCCCAGCCCGGGAGCCCTTTTATGATCACTCTGTAGAAATGGCACTCCTTCCCCCATGCTGTCCCTGCTGTTCCCTAGGTCAGCATACAATTTGCTTCCTCCATGGTACTTTTCTGCATCAAATACCATCTTCACATGACAGTGTCCCCACTCATTCATTTTTGTAATCACATCCTTATTTCTTGGAAGCATTTCCCTTTATCTCTAAAATGACGCTCACTACTAAATTGCATCTCATTCTTTTGCTCTATAAGGAGATGTTTATTATTTTTAAATTCATTTTCTTTACCGTGTCCTTCTTTATTCTGTCCCATTGCCAGAACTCTAGTCTACCATTTTAGATGTATTTTCCTTTAATTGTTAATTCCTGAACTTATATATTTTATTTACATACATATTACTGGCCTTTAGTCTTTTTTTTTTCCTTGCTCTTCATTGTTTGAAAGTTTAGTCTTGGTAACTAGACCAGGTTGGCCTCAATGTCTGATTGCCCCTGCCTCAGCCTCCCAAGTAACAAATGTGAGACTGGGTGCCCAGCTTCCTTTCTACTTTTTTCAGTCAGCAATATGCGTTTAAAATCGTTGCTACACTGCATCTAACTAGCCACTGCTTGGAAATGTAACACTCTGTTACACATGCCTCCTTCATCTATTTGTTGCCTCAAGCTGCCCACTATTACTAACAAGCCCATGACAAATATCTTTGTACGTAGCCATACAAATGTGCTTCTATGGAGAAGAAAGAAAAAAAATGTCTAGAAGTTCATGAGCTATAAGAAATGTCGGCATTTAACTTGCATAAGCACTACTGCAGAACTAAGCCCTAAGGAATGCCTGCTTTAAACACCTCTGCAGCGAGGGTCCCTGCACTGCCTCATGTTCTTGTTCTAGCGGCTATTTTGGCCCTTGCCTTGTTTTCTAGTGTTTGCTCATTAGGCCCGTATAAAATAATAGCCCATTTTTAAGTTGCGTTTTCGAATCTACAAACTTAAGCAAGTCTGTCTATATTTGTTAGCTGCATGGAATTTTATTTCTCTTCCAGATCATAGACCATTTTTATTACTACATTTTATAAATGAGGACTGAGTTTCATCAGATTCCTCATCTGTATCCACTGAGTCACATTTTAATGTCATTCTATGAAATGATAAATTATCTTAATTTATTCTTCACAGCCTAGGGAAAAATATATACTTGTTCTTAGTATACTATGTATAATGCTCTGTTTTAGAAATTAATTATTACTTAGGAAAGAAATAAATGGGCTTAAAATTTTATTTCTGTACAATTTTCCTATGGTTGTGGAGTCATAAATGACAGTAACATCAAATAGTATTACATGAAAGGCAATAATTATAGTGATAATGCTTACTATATTTCCTAGTCAATATCTATTTCTAGACTGAATTGCACTATGCTGGCATTGATCTTTCTCATATATTTGGTCATTTGGGGCTGGGAACACACTTTCAATCACAATATGTCCTAAGTCTTGTGGCTTGGCCGATTTAGCTTTCCATGTTGCAGCTTCTGAGCTGTCTGCTTCATATTGACATAGAAGCTTCCTCTTGTTTCCTCCATCTGAGCTGGTTTATGGTCTGTGGTCCAAGGACCATTTGCTTCTTTGTTCTGGAGAGTGAATACAAATACTGTTCATTTATCTTGGTATAAAATACATTTGAAGATGTACTTATACCAATATCTTGTGGTTAGCGTTACGGAATTTGGACATTTTATTTACTTATGAGCATAGTCTCTCTCTGTCTACTGAATTGTTTATGTTTCAAACAGTACAGACTTCTGTTACCAAGACTAACAGCAATAACTTTAAATAACCGACTGTTATTGAAAATGCTTAGGAATGGATTGAAAATACTTGTGAATGGATGGGTGCCTGTTACTTCATGTCTTCCATGAGCCCCTGTGTAAAACATAGAGCTTCAGATGTTAGTTTTATATTGCTATATTCTATAATCCAAAACTTTGAACTTAGTTGGAGAAAATCGATCACTGAGGATAGATCTTTGATGATAGCTTATTCATAACCCATTTTTGTATGTTTGTGTTTCTACTTGATGTTTTTGGCTTTTTGGTTTTGTTTGTTTGTTTGTTTGTTTGTTTAAATGAGTAATCCTCTGGTTGCATATGAAGGAAAACATGTGCATATGCACCTAAATATATACATGCACATGTACCCAAATCTTCTGTGTCACAATGTTCTGTCCAAGTAGATTAACAACCATGGAATTAGTCTTCTGAAACTATGAAGCAAAGTAAATCCTTATTTTTTTTTTTTTACAATCCAGTCATTGTCCCTTTCTCCATCCTATCTCCCACAGTTCCTCATCGCATTCTTCCTCCCTCAACCACCCCCCTGTCTCCAAGAGGATGCCCTTCCTCACCAGGCCTCCATACTCCCTGAGGCCTCAAGTATCTGGAGGGTTACGCACTTGTTCTTCCACTAAGGCCAGATTAGGCAGTACTCGGCTGTAAATTTGTCAGGGTCTCAGAACAGCTCATGTATGCTGCCTGGTTGGTGGGATAGTGTCTGAGAGATCTCAGGTATCCAGGTTAGTTGAGTTTGCTGGTCTTCCTATGGGGTCACCCTCTTTCTCAGCTTCTTCCAACCTTCCCTAATTCAAACACAGGGATCCCTGACTTCATTCCATTGGTTGGGTGTAAGTATCTACATCTGTCTCTGTCAGCTGCTTGCTGGCCCCCTCAGAAGACAACCATTCCAGGCTCCTATCTAGTAGAAAGACAGGGCATCAAGTGGAAGAATAGGGTTGCCATCCCACAGTAAATCCTTAAGTTGTTTCTGTCAGATATTTGGGCACAGCTAGACAAAAATAATTTAAATGGTGTCAAATGGAAGAATGCAAATACAAATTCATTTAAAAAATACTTTTTACCAAGTTTTCAAGTTAAATCTCAAGAAAAAGAAAATGGAGCCAAAAACAAAACAAGAAAAGGAAGGTCTAAAATGAAGATATAATAGAAGATATAATAGGAAGCATCATCCTTATAGAATCTGATTTATTCATAATTAAAGATTAAAAATTTGTTGAGTAAATATTCCAAATGTAGATAAAGTAAGATTAGCTATAAATGCATGCATGTGAATTAATAGGTTATATGTATTTTGCATGTCATTGATATCATGAATAAGATTAGAAACATATTTTGAGAGAAATGTATATGTATGCTAAATTAAATGGCTGACAACCAAATTCTTGAAATTTTCCTATAAAAGAATCATAGCTATATGTTCTTTAAAATACATCAGACCCCTTCATTCTTTAAAGTAAAATAAAATAAAACATACATGCATGAAAACACATGAAGGTATCTGTAATAAACACTTTTTTGCATTAAGTTGCATACTGAAACACAAACGCTCTGCTAATTTCATTAGGGATCTATTAAGTTACCAGGGCTCTAATACACAAATTGAATAATTATCTTCTTCAACAGCAGGAGGACAATTTACCAAAAGAAGAAGAAACCATTTAGATGGCACAATTAAGTTATATTTCTTCTTTTCTTGCAGATAAATTAATGAGATGAGCATTAGTGTCGTCTATTGTTTTCAGAGTTTTCCCACATTTTCACTCCTTGCCTAGTTTTACCAACACTTACTGTCAACATCCCACTAGGGTAGCAGACACTGCAGCCATGTACAAAGCCATTCCCTTTTGCCTCTTTCTCATAGAAACCAGCCCCAGTTCTACCATCAGAAGAAAAGCCTCGTGGACCTAGCCTGTCACAATAGTTCTAATTTTTTCTTGGGGTGGTAGGTGTCATGTGACTACCCCCCAACAGATGACAGAGAGAGTCTATTAGTTACATGGAGATAAGAAAAAGATGTTCACTTTTCTCCTTACCTCATGGTAGCTTCTATACATGTGAAATCATAACAATAATCTTGTAACCACGAGGGAATAGTGCCACATGACAGATTCAAGGTAGAAATAATTTAGCTCTCGATGACTTTCCCTGCATCCCCTGATTAGCTACCCTGTGGCACTAAAATAAATTTCTCACGTGTAATTCTTAGCTTTCGTCCCATTTGTTATAGCAAAAAGAGTTTAAAGTAAGCAATGCTCTCTAACTTAAGATGTCTTCATTGTCAGCTTTTACAGAACATGCTGGGATAAGAGCAGTGATGCCATCAGACCCTCCATATGTACTAAAGGGAACTCATCATCTGAACAGTGAGTACTCTATAATAATTTAGCTCTCACCTGTAGAGACTGAAGGGAAAAAGAAACGGTGCCACCTTGCAGTAAACTAATAATTTCAAAGTTTATGAAGTGTTGCTCATCATTCCCTTGTTACCCTTACAAAGAAATGTAGATTCCTAAATCTGCTGCATTACTCCAAGACGTGGACACAACATAGTCACCTACCAACAGAGTTTAGAGGCTTTTCTCACCAAAGGGGACTATGCTATGATAAATGTGCTAGCCTGTTTTATTATCTCTATAATATATTCTGTAACATCATTTTGTAAGCCTCAAGTATATTCGATGAAATTTGTTATATTTTTTATACTTAAAAACAAAATGAATCAACTAAATTATTTTTCACAGGAATAAAAAAACAAAACAAAACAAAAAAAAAAAAAACAACCACGTTTCTCAACTGATATCCTAAGTAGAAAATCACTAGTATTCCATGGGTATGTTGTGATTCAACAGCCTTCTCAGATTGTCTTCTGTTGCTGGATTAACGAATCACATTTTTTTTTTTTTTTTTGGATTTTCGAGACAGGGTTTCTCTGTGTAGCCCTGGCTGTCCTGGAACTCACTTTGTAGACCAGGCTGCCCTCGAACTCAGAAATCCACCTGCCTCTGCGTCCCGCGTGCTGGGACTAAAGGTGTGCACCACTACGCCCGGCTACGAACCACATTTTCTTATTAAACCTACAATGTACTTAGCTTCACTGTCTAAATTTCATAGTCTAAAATACCATGATAAATGCATGAATGACCTCACAGGACTCACAAGAGGCTAGCTTAAAACTGCATAAATGTGCTCATTACAGTGGGCTATCATTACTGTTCTTAGTTGAATTGATTTTAATTTGTAATTTCTTAAAGAGAGGATCCTCTGACCCCCCCCCATTGCTTTGGCTTGGGGGTTCATCATAAAATAAAACCAGCATTCACTGTTAAAAAGAAAGAAAGGAAGTAGATGCTATTGTTCTATGAAGTTCTTATGTTTTATGCTTACTGCTTATCACCTCAAATGGCAGAGCCATGGCCATCACTACTTACCTGGTTCATGCTGAACATCAGCGCTATTGACACAGTGGAAGCCTGAGTTACTTGTAGAAAATCCATCAGACAACAACATACTAGGAGTACTGCCAGCGCAAGCATGTGCTGAGGCTTTTCCGGCCATCTAGGATCTTCCTGTGAAATAAAGGAATTGGGATGGATGACCTTTGTGTTCCTTTTAAAGTCTCACATTTCACCCCTTTCCTGACCCCTGTGGATACAGGATAGATTGCCTGTATTGATTACACCTTAAGAGTGGAGCTGAGCTAGGTTCTATTTAATCAGTCCTACAGGGCACAGATTCCTTTCCCTGCTATAAAATTTAGAAAGCTCAGAATCAGAGAGGTTAAATGATTTTCCCAGCACACCATCTGGCATGTTTATAATTTCCTGTTGCAGATTGCTTATTTCTAGCCACCAACAAATGGCTAAATTGAGAGCAAGTCTGGAATGTAATGGCACAGCCCCAGCATGGTACTACACTTTCAAACCTGCAGATACCTGAGCTCAGTCCACACCACCCTTGGAAAACTTTACAACTTAAAGTGGAAAGCTACAAAATCGATTTTCGCTTCTAATTGTTTTTGACAAACATGATCCGTGTTTGCTGTTCTAGAGGCGTGATCTTTATCATTGTCTCCATCATATTCTAGATGATAATTTCCTTTTACTATACAGTCTCACAATAATTTCAAACATGGCTCATTATGGTCAGTGGCAGAAAGAAATGTTTGAAATAAGCAATGCTGTATCTCATTTGATTTTTGACATTTTTATTGTTGTTTTTTTTTTAAGTTTCTAGTTCACTTAACAGCTGGACATCCAACATATATATCATTTTAGTTTGAAAAATGAGAGTGTATTCTAGATGCCACCCACTTGCCATTGTAATAGATAGAATTACTGATTATATATACCCTTCTCAGCAGCAAGAGGATACACAATTGCCTCCCAGGACTGTGATAAGAAGATGGCAGTTACAATTGGCACCTAGAGAAACAATACATAATTGCCATCCACTAAACTAACAGAGAGGGAGAGCGAGATTATCTGTACAATAGCCCAAGCAGCAGACAGAATCAACAGCCCTCAGCCCTTATTTTGAGCAGAGGAGAAAGAAGGCAATTTGCTCTCAGAAGTACCAACTCAGGAGAAATCTTTTGTGGAAAGATGACTCATATTACATCTTTTACAAGTTCTCTTTTGCTCACTTTGCAAAAAGGAAAGGGTGAATATGAAATCCCAAAGCAAAGGGGGTTAAGCCAACCCTGAGGTACCAGGAAAATAAATTATGGTAGCTTTGACGGTGACAATTATAGATGGCTTTATGGCCAGCGATGTTTTGGGTAGTAAAAACATAACATCGATACTTCTGTTGGAAGTATTTTTCCCCCCGTTGAAAATTTAATTTATCCCAATAGTTGGCTTTCCTGTGTAGGGAGGATGTACAGTACAGACACTTTGATAATGTGAGTCCTGGGCTCCAGGCTATTCCAACATGCTGCTTCTATGTAGAGATCTGAGATGCTTCTCATCAACATATCCAAACAGATTTCCATGCTTACACTCGTGTCTCACTAGGACTGTACTTCCAGTAAATGTGCTATCAGTTCTAATAATTGATCTGGTTTCCCCAGCAGAAACTTCTAGAGATGAAAAATCTGTACTAGGAAAGGACAGACAGGGAGAAGAGGTAAAAGTCTGATTCCTTCACTGTGGCTGACAACTAGAGCCTGGGTGAGTGAGAATGAGATTGACACAATTCTTTCTCTTGCTTCTAATTTTTAATGAGAAGATTACAACGGTACTTATAGCTGAACACAAAACCTCATGGAAGCCTGTGCGACGCGGGCATTAATGCTGTGCAACAGAAGCAAACGGAGTCATCTCTGTGTGTGTGTGTGTGTGTGTGTGTGTGCTCTCGGCAGTGTAACCCATAAAGGATGCAGCCTGTTCAACACGCAGAAGCATGTGTTGGGCCGCACGAGAACAATGTTTTTGAAGTTACAATGTTGTGGTGCTGGTAGGTTGAAAAGACAGCAAAAGCCCATGTTTCTTCTCTATAAAGAAATCCATATAATGAGAGAAACTCATGTACTCTATCACATTCTTCATGGTCCAGTGACTATTCCTAGTATTAATTTCACAGTGTCATTGACATATTTCCGAATGCTTTTGCTTCGATTTTGGGCGTTGGGGATAGACTCGGGTTCACTTATGGAAAATAAAGCATGTTTAAGAAAAAGAAAATCTAGAATTCCTCCTATCAAAAGGAAATGCAGGGACAAAGTGGAGCAGAAACTGAAGGAAAGGCCATCGAGAGACTGCCCCACCTAAGGATCCATCCCATATACAGCCACCAAACCCAGACACTATTGCTGATGCCAAGAAGTGCTTACTGATAGGAGCCCAGTATAGCTGTCTCCTGAAAGGCTCTGCCAGAGATGGACCAATACAGGTGCAGATGAACACAGGCAAACATTAGACTGAGTGTGAGGACTCCAATGGGGAAGTTAGGACAAGGACTTTAGGAGGTGAGGGGGTTTGCAACCTCATAGAAAGGACAATATCAACCAACCAGACCTCCCAAAGCTACCAGGGACTAAAACACCAGCCAAAGAGTACACAGGGAGTACCCATGGCTCCAGTTGGATATGTAGCAGAGGATTGCCTTATCTGGCATCACTGAGAGGAGAGTACCTTGGTCCTGTGATAACTTGATGACCCAGGAGAGGGGAACACTAGGCCATTGAGGCAGGAGTAGATGGTTGTGTCGGGGAGCACCCACATAGAGGTAGGGGGAAGGAGGAGGGGATGGGGGCTTGTGGAGGGGAAACTGGGAAGGGGAATAACATTTGAAATGTAAATAAATAAAATAACAAATAAAAATAAAAATAAAGAGAAAGAAAATCAACCACAAAGCCCATTGATTGAAAAATCATTAGCTTTTAAACGTATTGTCCTACTTTCTGATATTCCCTTCATGGAAAGCCATGATGTTGGAATCACACACTGTAATAATCAGCATTACAGAGGAGATGAGTTGGAGCAAAAGCAGTTCCCCTAAACACAGAGTAGTACTATGTGCTCAGCACCATTCCAGGAAGTCAGTGATGTTCTCCCGATCCTCACAGTACATCTTTGAAACCCTACTTCTGTTTTCAAAATGAAGAATGAAAGCACTAAGAAATCAAGTAACTTTTCTAACACAGTACTAGTGAAGCCGGTGGCCTGCACTGGCCTATCTTGTCCTGTTCTAAGTCATCAGCCAAGGTCCCTATCAAGCTGATTTTCAGAGTAACCCGAGTGGAGAAGAATGCAGATCTTTTTTTTTTTTTAATCTTTTTATATTCCTTCTTTTTATTTAATCTTTTTTTTTATACTCCAGATTTTACTCTCCTCACAATCCACCCCATACATCCTCCCTGCTCCCTATCTCCATGAGAATGTCCCCACACTCCTAACCCCTCACCCTATCAGACCTCTAAACTCCCTGAGGCCTCTAAGTCTCTTGAGGATTAGGTGCATCATCTCTGACTGAACCCAGACCCGGCAGTCCTCTGCTGTATATGTGTCAAGGGCCTCATCTTAAGACTGTTCATGCTAGTGTAGGTTATGTCATAGCACAGACTGCTGCATGGCTGTCCAAACCAAGATTATCCAGTATCAGCAGCTTCTTTATAAAAGGTATGGACGGTAAAATTGGACCAGGTTAAAGGCATCAAATGAAGTCTTCTATCAAAACATGATTTTTAAAATATATTTTATAGAAAAGTAATAATAATACATGGAAACACATTTAGAAATAAAATTTGTCATTTAAAATTGGCCTCAGACCTTTAAGTGGCCTCCAGATGGCTCATGCAGTTAACTGCTTAGAACTGAGGAGTTTTAACTATAAAACAACTATTAACATATCTTCATACTAGGCTATGAGACTCAACCTCCCACTCTGCCTTGACTACCCGGAATCTAAGAAACATAGTTCTTTTCTCTACTACCTCAGCTAATACAAGTCAGGGCAGTAGTAGGAGATGCTCCTATAAACAGAAGGATCCAGTGGACTGATGGGCATTCATCCATCTTCACTAGGCTTCCCTGTTAGTCCACACAGCTCATGAAGATGTCATGTCATACAATGCAATATTTTTTTAAAATAGATAAAAATTAAAACAAAATGTTGCCATTGAGATTTGATACCCACAAATTCTAATTTATTTGCTAAGAGTCAAAATTTTCAAAGCATCCAGATGAGTCTAATGTTCAGCCAGACCCTGGCACTATTATTATGGCCCTCTTGGATCCAGAGTCCAATTGAATGTGCTATTATTACTGTAGGAATAGTTTCAGCTAAGAACAAACCCGTCAACCACCCACTGCGTTGCTAACCATCTTGTCTCCGCGACTGCTAAAACAAAATATCCAAGCAAATTCTAAATACCAACCTACTATATAATTTCCTGCCATATGAGGAAAATTCAAAGCACAAGGGAAGCTGCTTTTTGATACAGCATTAATTGGCCCTGATCTTTATGTTGCCACAGAGGACATTAAACTCAGCCTCCAGTTAGGGATGGAATGGTGGTGCACCATTATAGTACCTAAATAGTTTTCTACAACTGGGTGAAAAGCAGTTGCATTTTTCATGATTTATTAAGTCATTTACTGTGGTCCTAAATTTATGAAGCTAGTGGCGGTACAGGAGATAGCAAGATAGCTGAGAGAACGATACGGCTAGAATCACTTCTTCAAGAGGAAGCTGTATGGATGTTCAATGAGAACTCCCTCTGGAGCCTTGTCTTTGGTGGCAGTAGGACCCACTATCAAACTAAGAACAGAAATACTGAGTTGACCCACTAGGGCATCCACAGCCACACTGCAGCTCAGAGCCAGAACACAAACCATGATCATTTCTAGTCATTTTATATCAAGTATATCAATAGTGGAAAAGGAGTGAGTGGCCAACTCACCTCTCAATGATTTGTTGCCATATGCAAGTAGACATCCACAGCCACCCACTCTGCCACATTGATCAGATCACTTCATTTTATAGGGCAAATATGGGAAAGGAATCATTGAGCAATGGTTAAACCTGAACCCCATAGAGCTCCACCTTCAGGAAGCTATTCACTATGTATACCCTTCTGCACTCCATATATCCATTCATGTTAAGATAGAAGCTGATCTTAGAAATGGAAAAATTGCTGAGATTCAGCAACAAAGAAAAGAAAAATCACAAGATTCATCTGATATTGAAAAAAAAAAAGAACCAAAATATGTCTTGTTTTTGGAAGAGACATTAGGTCTTCCAAATTCCTGGAGAATTACAAGCAAGAGCAATTTATATATGGGCATGTCTGATGGATATTTAGCAAAACTTCCCTATATACAACACTTAATTTCCATCTGGGCTGCAGCAGTTTGGCTCTCTTTTATTATTTCTGTCTTTGAATTCTTCTTAATTTTTTAATTGAAACTATTTCAAATGATTCATATGTATGTGTTCATATACACAAAGCATTCTTCATCTATTTTAATCCACAATGATTAATATGATGTTTGACCAGAAAGCATATTTTGAGGATATTACCAGAAATTGTGGTGTTTTAGCCAGTGGGGAGAGGGGTATGTTTCCAGAGAAATCTGGGTTCCCTTTTGGAGTTTCTTAATATTGACAACAAAGAAGAAAACTCAAGGATTTTATTAGAGTTTAAAAGAAAAACCACAGGACAGACAAGATATAAATCCCAGCATCTTCCCAGAGGAGAGAGATGAAGATAGAGAAGAGAGAAAGCCTGAGCATTGAGCAATGGAAGTTGACCGTGTGGTGGGTAAGCAGTTCCATGGTAAAAGCAGGTGGAGGAACTTTAGGGAAAGAGAAAAGCAAGCCAAAGTGTGAAGGAAAGCATACTTACAAAACAGATAGAAGAAAATGAAAGGTTATGTTTTTCTGAGGGATTACCATAACTTCATGGTCATGGCTCCACAACTGCACAGAGGATGGAGAGGAAAAGTTCCTGATCTCATTAGAAGAGTCAATACTCACTCCATATTTTAACATGACTTAATATGAATGAGCCTTCTGAAGGTATGGTCCCTTAACAAGTAACTGACCAGACCAACTGGATTAATGTTACCTGAGATATCTTGCAATTTTAGTTCTCCACCCGATTCCACAGGTAAAATCTATTGTCATAATCAGAAAGAAATGTCTTTCCCTTAATGGCCCTCCAATGCTACTGTAATAATAGCTTACGTACTGTGAAGATATCCTACAGTTATAGCACTATAGTTTTGAGGTTCTTGAGTTATTGTGCTTCTTTTTTTGTTTTTGTTTTTTTCGAGACAGGGTTTCAGGGTTTCTCTTTGTAGCCTTGGCTGTCCTGGAACTCACTCTGTAGACCAGGCTGGTGCCTCCGAACTCAGAAATCTGCTTGCCTCTGCCTCCCAAGTTCTGGGATTAAAGGCGTGCGCCACCACTCCTGGCCCAGTTACTGTGCTCTTAATTAGTTAAAAGCTTTCTTTCTGGATTCAGAGGTATCTGCATTTCAATAAAGATCCCACATCAAGCTAGCCATTTAATCTGATTAATATATGTATCCCAAGTCTGTGACTGAGAAGCTGACACTGCTATGGCAAAAATTATACATGACAATGAACATGAGAAGTCTAACACCACAAACCGTAGTAAGTGCTCAATAAAAATTATTTCTACAATTTTCACAAAAATATTCTAAGTTAAAAAATATTTTAAAACATGCATGTGGAAGATAATAAATTTAGGGGATATAAAACCAAAGACATTTTTAGACAATAGAATTAATCAAATTCTTCAGTCTATAATGGTCCTGAAAACCATAAGACTTTGCAAGTTACTTACTGTCCTGGTCTATAAACTAAAGATGAAATACCAACTATTGGAAGGGTTATAAATTAGGATTTCTGCAGTGAATTTCTTGGGTGTTCAGAGTATAATTGCTCCAGTGGTTAACATGTCAAAAAAGATCTCTTTTTTCCAAAGTTAGGAGAAATGAGGCTATAAAATATCTGGATTAAAATGTAAATGTGAGATCTTAATTATTCAAATGTTCAGCAAAAGTCAATTATCCTTCCATTAAAATGCAAATACGTACTTGAGTTCTTGTAGGGGTGCACAAGGGAAGGGAATGAGCTGCAGGGAGCATGGAGATGAACAAGGAATCCCTGTCAGCAGCTCATAGGACCTAGAAAAGGGAGTCAGGCTGGCTGCTGAACTCTCTGGATGTACTTCTTTAAGAAGAAAAGGGAGTTTAAATACCTATTCTATTTTTATTTTATGTATCTGTGTGTGAGTATATGCCTCATGTATATGGGCGTCCATGGAGGCCAGAAGAGGCTCTCAAATACCTTAGAGCAGGAGTTAGAGGTGGCTGGAAGCAACCCACACACATAATGAATGCTGAAAATTGCGCTTGGAGCCTCTGCAAGAGCAGCAAATTCTCTTAACTGCTGACCCATCTCTGTACCTCACTGCCCCCACTGAGAGAGAGAGAGAGAGAGAGAGAGAGAGAGAGAGAGAGAGGAGTTTTAAAAGTGACATGATCGATCCAACAGCCTGCAAACAAGTGATTAATTTGAGAAAAGGCTATAATTGCTAAGAGAAGTCAGTTCTTCTACAGGGAATTGGCACCAATGGGAAGGGGATAATGGCTGACTTGAAGGCAAAGCAAAGAAGACAGCCTGTCTGGCATTATAATCCAATAGGCAGACAGCAGATATAACTAAGAAAGTCTTAGAGCCTTAGAGAAAGCCAGCAGTTTAGACGTTGTCTAAGCTTCACTTCTGGTTGTTGCTTGTGATGAAGTACTCACACAAAACAGGTGAAGGAAAAATGGATTTACTTAGCTCACAGTTAATCACTGTGAGGGAGGTCAAGGCAGCAGGAATTTAAAGCAATTATTCATATCCACAGTCAAGAGCAGAAAGAATAAATGAAAGCACATATACTAATATTTATCTCAACTTCTCCCATATATTCAGGCCAGGATCCAGCCCTTGAAATGATACTGCCCAAATTCCAAATTTAAGGTAGCTCTTTCTGTCTCAATCAACCCAAGGTAAACCTAATCTAAACAATCCTACTGGAACTCCCTTCTCAGAATATTCTGCACAGTGTCAGTCAAAGCTCGCCATCACATAGATGGTGTTCTATAAGAGTTTCTTAAGTAGCAGTATGGAGAGTTAACATAAATTTATCTCTATAATTCTAGAGACAAAAACGTAATGAGAGTTTTGGTTTCTTTAAAAACCCTACTCCTTGTTATATGTAGTTTCTACTACCGCACTTTAAACTCTAGGTAGACCCCACTACCGGCCGCTGCCCAGGAGCCACCTGGATCCTGGAATGTAACACACACACACACACACACACACACACACACACACTAACTTATTTTTAATATGCTTTTAGCTCAATGGCCAGGCTCTTCTAAGCTTCTCTCAGCTAGCCTGCCCTTCTCTTCAGTCCCAGCTCAACACCTCTAAATATGCCCTCAGTTTAGTTGCGTTTCTAATCTGTCATATGCTACCCTAGGCCCAGTTGGGAAAGCAGTCAAGGCCACTCCACTGGAGATCTCATATGGTTGATGGTGCTCTCTCTCTCTCTCTCCCTCCCTCCATCCCTCCCCCCTCCCCCCAAGCATGGCTAATCCTTTTTCCTCTTTTGAGTCTGCTAATGTGCCTGCAAGAATCTATAAGCCCTGCCTCTTCTACCCAGCCATTGGCCACTAGCATCTTTAGTGATCAATCAAGAACCAATTGGGTAGCAGGACCTTCAGAAATTCATTCCCAGTCAGAGCATCAGAACCACCACCTACAAGTCCTTTCTCACCCTTCCCCTCCCCCTCTCCCCATGTGGTTCCAGTCATGACTACTCTGGACTCTCTCAGATGTGTCTGGCTAAGTTCTCACACATATCTATAATAAGTGTTCTCCTCCACCATCCCTAGGGACAGTCATGTCCTTTTTTTTCCTTTTTCTTTCTTTTCATTCATCCTTGATATCTTGCCTTGTAGCCACATTATTCCAATTCTTATAGCTGTCCTCACAGTGCCTTCTCTACCACATCCATACTCTTGTCTCTTATAAAGACTTTGTCACTGAGTTTATTTTCATTGGGATAATCCAATATAATATCTGAAGATCTTTTACTCTTTAAAAGCCCTTTTCTCAAATTGTGTAAATCTTGCTGGTGGTAAGGATCTACATGCAGAAATATTTTTGAAGACCAAGAAATCAAGCCATACAAGTATATTTTGGTTCCCCAAACTGTCATTAATTGTGTATAGAAATATATGCAAACTCCCAACACTCCCCAAAATGTCAGTCTGTTATAGAGCAAATCAAAGTCTCATCTATTATGAACTCAAATGACATAAATCTAATCTCAATAAAATACAGTTGTAAATGTAACTATGATTCATACTACAAAAATTATTTTCTATTCATGGACCTATGACAGCAAAGGATAAAGCACCCATTCTCAGTAGAAAATAGTGAGAAAGTCAGAGGATGACTGTTACAAACATCCTTACTCCAAAATGTAGAAATTCAAGAAGTAAAGAGATCAACCACTAAAATAAAGTTTTCTTTTTCTTTTCCTCTTTTATAATCATTCTAATTTTTAAAATTCATTAAATTATTATATTTATTTACATTCCAAATGTTGCTCCGATTCTCAGCCCCCCACAAAGTTCTTCACCCCATTCCCCCTCCCCCACCACCTCTGAGAGGGTGCTACTCCATACAACCACCCCTCTACCCCCTTATTTACCCACTTATCCCCCCTTCACCTCAGTGTCCCTCTTCCCTGGGGCATCAAGTCTCTACAGGTTTAAGGCATCCTCTCCTACTGAGGCCAGATAAGGCAGTTCTCTGCTACATATGTGCCAGAGGCCAGCCCAGCCCATATATGGTTTAGGTTTTAGTTTTGGTTTGGTTTTTGTTTAGATCTTTAATTGATTATTTATTTTCATGTCAAATGTTTTCCCCCTTCTCTGTCTTCCCTCTGTAGTTCCCCCATCCCGTACCTTCTCCCCTTTGCCTCTAAGAGGGTGTTCCTCCACCCATCCAGCCACTCCTGCCTCACCCCTCTAGAATCCCCCTTCACTGGGAAAACAAACCTCCACAGGACCAACTGCCTTCTTCCCATCGATGCCAGATAAGGCAGTCCTCTGCTACATATGTAGTGGGAGCCATGGACCCACCCATGTGTACTCTTTGGTTGATGGTTTAGTCCCAGAGAACTCTGAGGGGTTCAATTAGTTGATATTGTTATTCTTCCTATGGTGTTGCAATCCCCTTCAGCTCCTTCAGTCCTTCTCCTAACTCTTCCATTGGGGTGCCCAGACTCAGACCAATGGTTGGTTGTGAGTATATGCATCTGTATTAGTCAGGTGCTGGCAGAGCCTCTCAGAGGTTAACCAACTAGGCTCCTGTCTCAGAGCACTTCTTGGCGTCAGCAATAGTGTCAGGGTTTGGTGTCTGCAGATGGGATAGATCCCAAGATAGGGCAGTCTCTGGATGGCCTTTCCTTCAGTCTCTGCTCCATTTTTTGTCCTTGAATTTCCTTTAGACAGGAACAATTCTGGGTTAAAATTTTTGAGATGGATGAGTGGCCTCTTCCCTCAACTGGGAGCCATGCCCATCTACTGGAGTGGTTTCTTCAGGTTTTATCTCCCTTCTTTTATGTATTTTGGCTAATGTCAGCCCCATTAGGTTCTGAAACTTTCTAATGGTTTCCTCATGCCCAACCCCCTACTGCTACATATTTCTATTCATTCTCTTGGCCCTCTGGACTTTTCTGACTCTTCCCTTACCTTAACCTGCTCATCTTCACTTGGTCAGCACTAGACCCATAGACCACAGCTTTGAGTTGTCCATTTCAGCCAATCCCATATGTCTAATATGTAAATATCATCTAAGAGGAGGAAAGGCCAACAAAGAAGTAATTCAAAACTAAGAAAAAGACTAGAGCTTGGAGGAAGGAGTGTAAGCAAGCAAAATTCTCTGTAGGTTCATGACTTAGAATACTCACAAGGAATAAAAAGAAAGAGATGAAAAAGGGAAAGAGATGGAGAGAAAGAAGGGTAGAACATGAAGAGAAAAAGAGGGAGAGGGGAGGGTAAAGAAGGAACAGTGCTTGCCACTCAAGCCTGACCATCTGAGTGTGATCCTCCCCATACACACACATTAACAATAAGTAAAATATAAGTGTTTTGGGTTTTTTTTTAAGTGTAGGTTGAAGACACATTTTAATTAGTTAACTAACTTATTTAAAGCACAAGGAGAGAAGCCCTTCTTTCTGACAGGCCCTCCCATTGCCTTGTTCTACCTTCACTTCCCAGAGAAGCAGATCTGAGGATTTGCCCTCATAAGCATTCCGTATAACCATGCCTGCCTACGCAAGTCGATGCACACTGCCCTTCATTCTGCTATTCTGCTTTTCCAACTGCTTTTGGTCTAGTCCTTGTTTCTTATTGTGTTTGTTTGTTTGTTTGTTTGTTTGTTTGTTTGTTAATCCAACAGCTGCAAGGGCAAGAGAATCCTCTGCTTATTTAACTAATGATCCACTGGTTTGGGGGGTTGGTTTTTTTTTTTTCATCAAAAGTTGAATAATATTACTATTAAAGGAGACAAAGCAATACATTCTATGAACTAGAATGAAAATTAATGTCTGAATGACCTCAAAGTTCATAAATAAGTATCTTTTGAACTAAAAGAAATAGTTTTCCTTTAGGTCACTGGAATTTCAAAGCAGCATGGATTTTACAGTCAATTCCTTAAAGCTACTAAAATAGAATTCTCCAAGAAGGCAAAAGAACACAAACTCAATTAAAGGAAGCCAGTAGTCTCCCTTAGCATGTAAAGAAAGTATATCAAAAGGCAATTCCGCAGAAAGATGAACGGGGAAGGTCACGTCTTTCTTCCCAAAGCTAAATTAAGATAAATTTCAAAAGCTTTCGTCTTAACACCTTGCTAAAGAAAATTGCATCCCTTCCTACTATATTTACTAAGGTTGCTGTGCTTCCTGCCTTTAATGACCAACCTCTTTGACCACGCTCTGCTGAAATCTCATAAAGATGAACTTCAATTATAAGCGCAGCCAGCACAGAGCCAAGGTTGCATAAGCTAACTGCATACAGCTGTCTGGGGTACAATGCCTAGAAGAGGAAGCCACCTCTCTTATTTTAGCTCCATTTTCAGGCTGTCCTTGATTGAACTGACCAAAGCGTTATTTTTTCTTTACCATCTTTTTCATCATCTCTATTTTTCCGATATGCACAGGAAGAAGATTAAAAGAGCTGAGGCCACTAGCCAAGCAGCGTTAGTCGGTCACTTTGAGTGACCTTGAATTACTGCTTTCTAATGTTTCCACTGCTCACACAAAACAGTGGGGCACTTCCTCTCCAGGGAGGCTGCCCAGCACCTGCAGCAAGTGATCTAGTGTCCTCAGCAGGGTTTTATCAGCTGGGATTTTTCAAAGATCGAATGTGCACCAAAGGTTAAGATCGATGTCATTACAGAAATAGACCTAGATTCCAAAAACCCGTGAATAGGGCTAGACGCTATTATCAGAGTCTTTATACCAAAAAGAAAAAAAGTAGTAACTTAATTGATGTCTTTATGTTGTCAAGTCTGAGCTATTACTTTACCATCATTATATTACTCTGAATGTCAGCCAGTGTTACCTGCCTATGGTTGAACTGGTTTTTCAGATCCAACACCTCTATTTTCTCCTATTGTCTCTTGGGATGGAGCTGATCTCTATGGACTCTTTGCAGTAATTTAATTAGATAGCATAAGTCACAAAGCCAGTATCAATAAAATCAACAATAAGTATTTAAACCCCAGCAAAATATTAAAAGCAAAAAGAAACACACTTGAAAAGACCACTTTATAGGAGTTAGGCATCAGGACGTGTCTTCTGCTGTGAACTCACACTCTCAACACTACTCCGCCTGCCCCCAAACTCCAAAGCCACAGTTAGGACATTTCCCAAGATGATTCCTTTGCCATAAACAAAGAATAACTGATTGAGACTGCTGGTCCTCCTACAGTGTCATCCTCCTCCTCAGCGTCTTTCTACCTTTTCCTAATTCAACCACAGGGGTCAGCAGCTTCTGCCCATTGGTTGGGTGCAAATATCTGCATCTCACTCTTTCAGCTGCTTGTTGGGTCTTCTGGAGTGAAGTCATGCTCGGTCCCTTTTTTTGAGCATTCCATAGACTCAGTAATAATGTCAGGCCTTGGGACATCCCCTTGAATTGGACCCTACTTTGATCCTGTCTCTGGACCTTCTTTTTCTCAGGCTCCTCTCTGTTTCCATCCCTATTGTTCTTTCAGACAGGAACACTTACGAGTCAGAGTTTTAGTTGTAGAATGGCAAACGCCTCCCTCATTTGATGCCCTGTCTTCCTGCTGGAGGAGGGCTCTATAAGTTCCCTCTCCCTACTGTCAGGCATTTCATCTAAGTCCTGGGAGTCTCTTTGAGTCCTGGGACTCTCTTACCTCTCTCTGGTGCATTCTGGATGGTCTCCCCATCATCCTACCTCCTGAGGTTGCTTGTTTCAATTCTTTCTGCTGGCCCTCAGGACTGGACCCCCAAGATCTATCAAACACTGGACCACTAAACAGATAGCATACACCAGCTGATATGAGACCCCCCAACACATATACAGCAGAGGACTACCTGGTCTGTGTTCAATCAGAGATGGTGCACTTAATCCTCAAGAGACTGGAGGCTCCAGAGAGTTTAGAAGTCAGGTGTATGGGGGGAGAGTAGAAACATCCTCGTGGATACAGGGGTGTAGGGAGTAGGTATGGGATATGGAACAGTCAGAGAATGGACACAGAGTGGAAGAGGAGAATAAAATCTGGAGTGTAAAAAAATAAATAAAAACAAAACAAAGCAAAACAAAACAAAACAAAACAAAGCAAGAATAACAGTGAATTTTCAGAGTCTCTCCAACCACACATCTCACAGTAGAATATTCATTGTGCTGTGCTGATACAGTGGAATTCTATTGCTATCCAAATTAAAACAGCTTCATTTTAGTGAAAAGATGTTGAAAAATAAAGGATTCAACATGGTAAGGAAAAATGTGTCATGTGCCTTATCTTTTGGGGGCATTGTTTGTGTATACTTTGATAAATTTAGAGGATTGTCATGAACTTCAGGTCTGCTTCTAGAAAAATTTAGGAGATGTTTGATATAGAGTTAAAGACACAAATGGGATCATTATCTTTCTAAATTTTATTTTATTTTTAGGTATTATTTGTGTGTGAGAGTGTATGTATCTGTTTGTTTGTGTATGTGCACACACACAAACACACACACATGCACAGTGATGCCTGCATGTCATGGCACATGTATGGGGGAAGACAAATGGCAGAGATCAGTTCTCTTCTTAGACCATGTGGGTTCCATTGGCTGAACTCAGGTCCTCAGATTTCATGGCAAGGAATCTTACATACCAAACCATCCAAGATTATCATTTCTTTTTTTAACGTATTTTTATTAGATATTTTCTTCATTTATATTTCAAATGCTGTCCCCTTTCCTAGTTTTCTCACCAAAAATCCCCTTTCTCCTCCCTGTTCCCCCTGCTTCCCAACCTACTCACTCCCACTTCTTGGCCCTGACATTCCCCTGTACTGGGGCATAGAATCTTCACAAGACCAAGGGCCTCTCCTCCCATTAATGGCTGACTAGGCCATCCTCTGCAACATATGCAGCTAGAGACACCAGTCCCACCATGTGGTTTTTTTTTTTTTTTTGATTGGTGGTTTAGTCCCAGGGAGCTCTGGGGGTCCTGGTTAATTCATATTGTTGTTCCTCTTATAAGGCTGCAGACCCCTTCAACTCCTTGGGTATTTTCTCTAGCTCCTTCATTGGGGACCCTGTGCTCTGTCCAATGGATGACTGTGAGCATACACTTCTGTATTTTCCAAGCACTGGCATAGCCTCACAGGAGACAGCTATATCAGGGTCCTGTCAGCAAGAGCTCATTGGCATCTGCTATAGTGTCTGGGTTTGGTGGTTGTTTATGGGATAGATCCCTGGGTGGCTCAGTCTCTGGATGGTCCTTCCTTCAGTCTCAGCTCCAAACTTTGTCTCTGTAATTCCTTTCATGGGTACTTTGTTCCCTCTTCTAAGAAGAATTGAAGTATCCACACTTTGGTCTTCCTTCTTGAGTTTCCCTCCATTGCTGGTTAGATTGCAAGCTGCTACAACCACTCTGGAAATCAGTTTGGTGTTTACTCAGAAAATTGGACATAGAACTATCAGAAGATCCAGCAATACCACTCCTGGGCAAATACCCAGAAGATGCTCCAACTTGTAATAAAGACACATGCTCCACTATGTTCATAGCAGCCTTATTTATAATAGCCAGAAGCTGGGAAGAACCCAGATGTCCCTCAACAGAGGAATGGATACAGAAAATGTGGTACATTTACATAATGGAATACTACTTAGATATTAAAAACAATGAATTTATAAAAATCTTAGGCAAATGGATGGATCTAGAGGATATCATCCTGAGTGAGGTAACTCAATCACAAAAGAACACACGTGATATGTACTCACTGATAAGTGCATATTAGCCCAGAAACTCAGAATATCCAAGATACAATTTGCAAAACACATGAAACTCAAGATTATCATTTCTTAATGACAGGGAAAATAAAACCATGAATGATGACTGTGATTCTCTACTATGCATTGGATTAAAACTGGAACAGCATTGGCCTCAGATTACCATGTCCCTAAAGCACAGACACCAAAGACTATGTCTTTACAGTTTTGTGAAGAATATTATAATCCCAATAACTAATCTATTTACCTTACCCTGAAAATATATTCAAAATTACAGTCTTTATAGGTGATAAAACCCTGCAGAATTAACTAATTCGCGTGTCTATCTCTCTTAAACTAAATGCAGTATCACTGAGTCTTTAAGTTTGATTTATATGATTTAGAACAAAACAAACATTTCTGTTTCATGTTTGAGCATGGAACTCTATGTTCTTATTCTTCCCAGTGAGAAAAACAAAATAAAACATTAGGCATAAGGCTGTGGAGTCAGGGTTTCTACTCCAAAAGCCAACTGGCAACTACAAGTTTATCATAATAAACTAGCTTTCTTATTCTTCTTAGTGATACAATGTTGCATTTGGTCTTCAAGAGATACTGTGATAAACTGAGAATTCCATGTGCCCTTTTAAGTGCCCGGTCACAGCCTGATGCTGACCAGGCATTTCCTTGGTGATCCTCTAGGGAAAGCAATGGCCCCATTATCATTTAATTCTCTCCAGTTCCCATACCTTCTCAATTGATGTGCTTACCTTTTTAGTTACTTTCTGGATAAAATACAAATGATTTAAAACAATTGATTTGTAAACCTGAAATAGACAACCTCATGAGTTACTGGAATCTAAGTATTTCACTAATGTCTTCTAATATATTGCTAACTGGCTGTGCAGAAAACAACAGGTTTAGCTAAGTTCGAATTCTAGCAATTTAAAGTTTAAGGCTAAATAAACTGCAGAGTGTTGATTATGCAGAATACAGATAGATTTAAAGCCAGAAATATATCTAGGCTATCTAATAGCTATGATTTTTAATTCCATAACTTGTCTGAGAGATTTTATAAATATATATCAACCAAGCAACAAACCCAAATAAAGAAGCCTTTGGTGGAAATATTTTTTTTTTTAAAGTCTATGTTGTCCTAAGAATGTTCCATTTATTCTATCTTTTAAAATAACTCCCAGGTTTAACAAGAAGCTAATGTTTTCAATGACTTTTAGCACAAAGTATAAAAATAGAAGAGAGGGGTTTGGGGAAGAAAATAAAAGCCCAGTTGTCTTCCACTTTGAAGGGGGAGGGGAATCTAAGATGAGAGAGCCCATGTTATTGTTTGTCTAAGATCCTGCAGAGAAACCTCCCACAGATACTTAAATATGCACAAGGACCTCACATTGTTGACAGAGCAGGAACCCCAGAGGCATTTAGAAGTTCAGCCTCATCAAGGATAAACCTGGGTCCAATCTTCACTCCAAGCACATTCAGACAAGGCAATAAATAAATAAACAAAGAAACAAACATGAAAGCCAGGTATGATGATGCACACCTTTAGTCACAGCATTTGGGAAGCAGAGACAGGCAGATCTCTGAGTTGGATGCCAGCCTGATCTACAAAACAGAGTGCCAGGACAGCTATTAGCATTCCTTCTAGGCTCTGCCCCACAGTTACCTGGCAACAGCCACATATGCCTGACTCACTATAAAAGGGGCTGCGTGCCCCCTCCTCACCCTCTTAATCTCTTATTCTCTGTGTTCCTTCTCTCCCCCATTCCCCTCCGGCATCCATGTGTTCATGGCTGGCCTCTCCTCCCTCTCTGTTTCTCTCTGTCTCTGTCTCTGTCTCTGTCTCTCTCTCTCTCTCTGTCTCTCTCTCTCTCTCTCTCTCTCTCTCTCTCTCTCTCTCTCTCTCTCTCTCTCTCTCTCTCTCTCTCTCTCTCTCTCTCTCTCTCTCTCTCTCTCCCTTCCTCCTTCCCTTCCTCTCCCTGCCTCTATCTCTACTCCATCCTCAACTCCCCTCCCCATGCCCTAAATAAATTCTATTTTATACTACATCTGTCATTTGGCTGGTACCTCAGGATGAAGGGATGCCTCAGCATGGGCCTGCAGAGGTACCCTCTTCCACTTCACCATACTGTGCCTCAATCAAACATATCCTGGTTCTTTCTTTTTTATAAAGCACAGCAACAGCCAAGATTGTAGCACAGAGAAACCAGATAGATGATAGATGATAGATAGATAGATAGATAGATAGATAGATAGATAGATAGATAGATAGATAGCCAGATTGCATGAAACAGGAAGAAAACACTGTTCCAAATGAAAACTAATCTAATCATTTTGATTATAAGAATTTCAGACTAGTCGGGGGGAGGAGCTTAAGACTTCAAATCTGTAGTAGTCATGGGAAATAACATTCATGACGGTACATTTTAACAAATGGATATCAGATTGCCATTTCTAATTACTTGAATCGTTGTGAGTACCCACTTTTGTTTTTAGTCACTCTTTGTCCTTGATTGGAGAATCCCTCAGACACAGAGGCAAGCAGATGCATTCTGAATGGAGGAATTGTTCTTAAGCTCAGATTTATTCTCAGATTTTTCACAGGGAAAATGCATATTTAACGTTTTGTCATACCTTTATAGGTCAATTGCATAATGCTTCATGTACACTTCATCTGAAGATGAACATTTAATGGAATGTGTCAAGAATTCCCTTCTCTAGCTTGGAGTTAGCTTTAAAATACCATCATAACTACAAGGATGCCACCATGTGGCCGAAGAGTGCTTTCTTGAAAGCCGTATAGCATAATCTAAAGGGTACAATGTAGAAAATGCACAGTTTAAAGTCCAGATTTCATGAGTGAGATTCTGCTATTTATCAGACCTTATAGTCTGCTTTTGCCTTACTTATAATTCTCTCTTTAATTGACAAGTCCCCAATTCATCAGCAATGTAATTTGTTTCACTTTTACTGCCTTCTCAATTCCAGCTGTCACAGAAACAGAACAATCGCTGCTGGGGCCTTTACTGTGAGAAGAGACTCATTATAATAATAATAAGGATTTATGTGTAAGATAAAGGCATCTAAAGTATCTTTGTGCCCTTCAAACATATATTCATAGTAAAGCAATTCTTATTCCACTCTTCAGCCCTTTGGACAATTGCTTAGCTGTCCTTCTGTCAATACTAATGAACCTCTGTGTGTTTTTCTTTTTATATCATTATTAGACAATTAAAGACACGCTGAACGAAGCACTTTCTAAAAATGACAGTCCAAAGTGGTATAGATTTTTAAGAAAAGCAGCAGAAGTGGGTCACTTTAACAAAGAAAATTCCACTGCAAGTGGATCTTGAAGAGCATGTACCTGTTATTCTCTGTATCAAAATAACCAATTTCAAGCACTCAATGAATCTTTTTCATTAAAAGCAACTTGAAACTGCTATTATTAGAATGTCATCACAGGAAACTCCAAATGCTACTGCCAGTCATCTAAAGTTCAGCAAAATGGAATCAGAACAGAGCCAGAGTGCATTCATCTCAAAACTCAGTCTTGAGATTCAAAGGCAAGGTGTTTGCAGTAGTTTGAACTTAAATGACCTGCAGGCTCTTTGGTGGTTTGATAAATATGGCCTCCAAGATTTGTGTGTGCTTGGCTTATAGGGAGTGCCACCATTAGGAGGTATGGCCTTCTTGGAATAACGTAGCCTTGTTAAAAGAAGTGTGGCAGTGTTGGGATGGGCTTTGAGGTCTCCTATGCGCAAGCTCTGCCCAGTGTGGAAGACAGTCCCCTTCTGCTTCCAGCAATCAAGATGTAGAACTCTCAGCTCCTTCTTCTCCACCATTTCTACCTGGATGCTTCCGTAATTCCTACCATGATGATAGTGGTCTAAACCTCTGAAACTGCAAGCCAGCTTCAATTAAATGTTTTCCTTTGTGAAACTTGCCTTGGTCATAATGTCCCTTCAAAGCAATAAAATCCTAACTAAGGTAGGTTCATATATCTGAATGCTTGGTACAGAGTTAGAGGAATTCTTTGGGACAGATTAGTGGGTGTGGCCTTGTTACAGGAGGTGGGTGTGCCACTGGGGTGGGCTTTGGGGTTTCAAAAGCCCAAACCATTTGCTGTTAGCTCCTTCTTTGTCTTGTGCTTGTGATCAGATGAGGCTTTCTTGAACCTGCCCGCCTGCCGTGCCTACTGTCACAATCCCAGCCATGATGACCATGGACTCTCCCTCTGAAACTTTAAGCACCCTTTCATGCTTTATTCTACATGTTGCCTTGGTCATGGTGTTCTGTCCCACAACAGAAAAGTAGCTAAAACAGTTAACTTGCCAGTTACCTCCTGAAAACCGTCAGGAGATAATTCATTTTAAAATTATTATCCTGTCAACAAGGTGATTAACAAAAGAACCAAAAATTATTGGCTGAGAACGAGAAAATTAAATATTATTAATGAACACAATGGTACAGAAGGAAAACACGATGCTTTGGTTTTTTTCTAACACAATGTTCTGGGAAACTTTTTTCTTCCTCAAAAGAAGCATCGAGGAAGCGGTCTGCATTGTTTTTTTTAAGCACTTGAGAAGCAGAGTCAGGAGGAATCTCTGTGAATTTGAAATCAGCTTGGTCTACATAGTAATTTTCAAACCAGCTATGGCTGCAGAGTAAGGATCTGGAGAGGGAGAGAGAGAGACAGAGACAGAGGAAGACAGAGACTGAGGGGGGGGTCCTACAAAAAGGGACGGAATTTCAGGAAGTTGAGAGTGATTATTAGTAGGAAAAGAAATACTCAAATTGTCCAAGTTCATGTCTAAATTAAATAAAAATTTAAAGTCTATGCCTCTTAGTATGACATATTCTAATAACCTAGTAACGATGCAGACTCCCTTCTGCTTCGTGGTGTTTTTTGTTTTGTTTTGTTTTGTTTTGTTGTTTTTTTGAGCTGTGGTTGCAACAGTTCTTACCCATGATTAACCCCAAAGGCCCCACTTTGATTTCTTCTTCTTTAGCAGCAATATCCACTGTGCTCTGGGTTCCTCTCATCTACTCTGTTATTGCTACTACTTGACAATAAATTTAAGTTATGAAGATATAACAGTTTAAATCCTGTCTTCACTACTTTTAGCTCTGAGACTTGGTTAACTAATGCTGCGACTCAGTTCCCTCTCCTATAAAATGAAAACAAGAGTATTTACTGCAGGACGCTGCTCTAGAATCTAACCATCAAATGTGAAAGTATAAATGGAGAGAGCACTGGCTTCCATAGGCTTTGCTTCTTTAGTTGCAGTCACTGCTCTTCTGACACAAGGGCCTTCCTTTGTCTCCCACATTTACAATCACCTACATCTTTAGTCTATGGTAACCCTGAACCAATCCTGTGTGGGTCTCAGTACAAAGCAATTCTATGTAAATTACCTCATTTTCTCATTTTGCTTAAAGCTCTCAATGATCTTTCCAAGTAGAACTTGTTGGCATTTAGTCTAGGCTCTGCCCACAGTTACATGGCAACAGAGAGGTGTGCCTGGCTCACTATAAAAAGGGCCGCTTCTCTCTCTCTCTCTCTCTCTCTCTCTCTCTCTCTCTCTCTCTCTCTCTGTCTGTCTGTCTGTCTCTCTCTGTCTCTCTGTCTCTCTCTGTCTCTCTCTCTCTTTCTCTCTCTCTCTCACCTTGCTTCTATTCCCCCTCTCCCCTTCTCTCTCCAGATGCTTATGGCCAGCCTCTACTCCTCTACTGTCTCTGTCTCTTTCTCTTTCTCCCTCCCTCCCTCTCTTCCTCCCTCCTTTTGTCCCTCCCTCTCTCTGCCTTTCTACTTCCTCAACTCCCTTCCCCATGCCCCAAACAAACTCTTTTCTATACTATACCATCTTGTGCTGGTCCCTCAGAAGGAAGTAATGCTTCAGCATGGGCCCTCTGAGGCACCCCTTCTCCCACAACTTACTGCATCTCCACCAAATATATTCCTTCCCTCTTTATTTTTATAAAACACAACAGAACTTACTAAGGAACTATTGTCTTACTGGTAACAGTAAAATCCAATATAGCCTTTTATACTTTAACTCTAAAATGAAACAAAAAAGTTAGAAAATTTTAAACAAAGCCTTGAGAAATCTTCTCAAACTATATAGATCATCATCCTTCCTCCTACAACAAAACCCCAGAGATAGCACTTTTTGTTCAACTTACAATTTATATTTCCTTACGTCAAGTTTTTCCTGTTTATAGATTTTTCTCTCCTTCTAAAGTTCAAATTCTTTAGTAGCTAAATTATCTGTCTTTTGCAACTCTTCTCATAATAATTAGAAGATTTTTGAGTAAATAATGACATAGTGAATATATAGAGGAATGAGAATCTTAATGATATGCACGTTAACGCCAGTAGATATTAAATGAGCAAGTATCAAGAATGAGATTAAGGGGGCTGGAGAGATGGCTCAGCAGTTAAGAGCACTGACTGTTCTTCTGAAGGTCCTGAGTTCAAATCCCAGCAACCACATGGTGGCTCACAACCATCTGTAATGATATCTGACGCCCTCTTCTGGTGTGTCTGAAGACAGGGACAGTGTAATTACATATAATAATAAATAAAATCTTTAAGCTAGAGTGAGCAGGGCTGGAATGAGCAAAGGTCCTGAGTTAAATTTCTCAGCAGCCACATGATGCTTCATAACCATCAGTACAGCTACAGTGTACTCATACTTACATTAAATAAATCAATCAATAAATCAATAAATAAATAAATAAATAAATCTTTTTTTTAAAAGAATGAAATTAAATTTTTGATTATCAACACAATTTTCTCAGTATATTCTTTCCTCTGCTCCTTCACCTTTTCTTATTTTTGTTTGTTTGTTTGTTTGTTCCGGTTTTGTTGTAGTTTGTTTGGGTGTTGTTGCTGTTGCTGTTGCTGTTGCTGTTGTTGTTTGTTTGAGAGGTCTTACTGTATATCTCCTTTGGGTCTGGAACTCACTATAAATCAAGTTATCTGTCCTCAGCCTCCGAGTGCTGGGATTACAATTGTGAGTCATTCCTGCAGCCTTCTGCTACCTCACACTTGACATCAAAAGCATTGAGAAGTGTAAAACTGCCTGCCATTTTCCTCCTGTAAATGGTTTTCTCAGTACTCTAAATCCTCAAGAAACTGAGAAGTTTTCAAGTATTTGTGATGTAGATATCTATTTTGCACAAAACAAACACAAGAGATGTTTTTAATACCCCAACAAGACAATTTCCCTAAACCTGGGGACAAAGGAAGAGGAGAGGCTTCAGAGACAGAAATGGAAAGGGGTCCACTAAGGGAACTTCTGGTTGAAACAGCTAAGGTGCTTTTCCTGAGTACTTCAAATGCAAATGGACCCTCTGAGTGCTCCATTTAGGGTCCTAGGCTCAAAGAGCAGCAGAGAAGGTTTTAAGACATAGTTGACCCAAAACCTAGGAAGCAAAGCAATAGGGGATGATACCACTCAGAGTTATCTCTCACAGGCTTTGCCCTGCTGGCTGCCTTTAGACCACAGGTGTAACCCAGTGAACAGGGAATAACAATCCTTGGTGGAATGCCTACAGAAGAAGAAGGTTTCGGGTTTCTTTATTAGAAAAGTGAGATTATATTCCCTACCCTCTGTCTCCCTGAGATGAGATCCTGTGAAATGGATAGCTATGATTATGTAACACTACAAGTGTCAAGGTTTCACTCAATTGATTCCCATCGGAAACTGAAGAGATTTGTTCAGGGCTATTTGCAAATGAGGAAACATTCAAGAACTTAGCATTCATTGTTATTTTACAGACGTCAGAGACTGAGTTCAAACTGATGCTTCTTTCCTCTAAACCCATCCACCCATTCTACCGCTTACCTCCGATTCCATTGTCTGTTATTTGAAACAAGTATTTATCATTGCTCTCCTGTACCCCAGGTAAGTTCCTCATCTGCTAAATAGCTTCCCTTAATGGAAGTATTACCATGAAAGTAATAGGTGGCTTTGAGACTGGAAGATACAATGTTTCAGTGAGAAGCTGTAGTCCAATGGGTGCAATTAAACTCGAAATATTCATGTAAATATACTTTTTAGTAAGCAGTGTATGCTTGAACTAGATCTCAGCTTGATATATTAAAGTTCTTTAATTTTTTTCAAAACTAATTCTTTAGGGCCAAAAGTCACTCTCATCTAAATAATAAACCACTCTCAAAGCAAATGCTAGCAGTTGCACCAAAGAGAATATGTGATGAGGTTCCAGAGCATCTAGGAACCTCCAACCTTGAAGTAGCTTCCATCGCTAATGAATATGTTGATTCAAATTATTTTTGAATGAAAGAAAAACTTGACATTATTTTGAATAGTGGGTTTTTTTTTGGGGGGGGGGTAGATAAAAGCCCATGGAGATTTGCCAAGACCAAATAGTTCAAATACTTAGAGAAACATAAGTCAACCCCAAGTGTCCTGGCCACCTGCTGATTAGTATTCCTGCTCTGATATTAAATCATGATTAAGATCCAAAGACTTTTGTGTAATAAAGCTGACAAGTTGAAAATATGGAGTGCCTGATGACCAGTTAAAAGAGCAAAGAGAAGTAAGTTCTTTGTTCATGCAAAAATCCTAGGTGTGGTATGGCACCTTAAACTTTCATCTCTACACAAGCATTATTTGTCTCAGCAGAGAGAGATGAAGCAGTTGACGCAGTCTCTCTGTCTCTTCTGCAGGTGATAAGGGCAGAGAGATAACAGGAGAGAAGAGATCCCGGGGAGGACTTTTTCATAGGCATTGCATTCCTCGATACCAATTGACTGTGGTGAGTAAGGGCATATTTTATTTAACCACTTAACATTTTACTCCAAACTCATAGAGTCGGGCTGCTAAATAATCTCAGAACACTGCATAGCTCATAAATATATTCCTTTGCATGTGCAGTCGACTGTTTAAAGTTAATGCGCTTGTAAGAAACAATCCTTAGCATTTGCTGGTGTTTGTTACAACCAGGTCCTCTGCTGTCCATATGCAGCAGTGAATGGGAACAAAATATGGGCCATTCTGATCTTGCTCAAGACAGTCAAATAAATGGTAGTTTATTCATAAATAAGAAGAGAAGAGGCATGCCTAAACTGCTGATTGCATAAATTTATGTCAAAGTACAAGCTGAAGGTTTGTAAAACCCAAGCTCCCGTTATACTTACATACACCAATTCCCTCCCTGTGTCCTGTGGCCTTTTATACAAGTGTATGGGTTTGGGGCATGGGACATTCAGGATACCCATAGACATGGTTGCCCATCAGACGCTTGAGTTGAGGCTTATATCTGAGCATGAGTATTGAACTAAATATCTACTTCCATAGTGAGGCCAATCAGAGTCTACTTGCTCTAATTAATAGAAAACTTTCTAACTCAAAATCTTGAGCCTTATATTAAAGACTTTTGTTTTGTTTTTGTTTTGGGGGTTTTTTGTACTATTTTATTTTATTTTATTTTATTTTATTTTATTTTATTTTATTTCATTGCACACTGTCACTCTACTTCCTATCACCCCAAGGCAGCCTCAGGGTAACTTCTGCTGACTCTGAGGAAGAAGCAGAAATGCCAGAATGAACCTCTAGGGGGCGGGCAAGAGGAGTCTGCAGTGCTTCACCGACATCTTTCTTGCTGATCAACTGATCTCTGTGGCTGAGACTGACCCTGACTGCAAGTTTTATACTCTTGCTCACTCAGAGAACTTTCTAGATGTGCCACTTATTCAAAAAATAAAGAGACAGTGGTTGATGTCCATTGCCAAATATCCCTGAGTCTGCTACCTTCTGAGACACCGCTTTGCTTTTTCTGGCCTTACGAGGAGCTGTTTGCTAACACAGCGTAGCTCATCTTTTTCATACAGATATATAGGGCATTCTTTCCATTCTTTCCATAGGGTATTATTTCCATATGGAAAGAATCAAGATACTTGGTTGCCAAAAAGAGTGTTTCAGGTTTTTGGAGGTTTACTTGGATTTGGAAATATGTATTTGAACTTTACCAGGTAAGCATCTCTAATTACGAAACCTTAAACTGAAAACTACCCCCAAATCTGCCATATGTATTCCATTATCCTCTAATCCCCCTCCCTTTCTATCTACGTTTCCTCTCTTATCGTCAGTCCCCTTTCTATGTTCACGTTGTATATAGTTAAATCTATACTTCACATATGAGAGAAAGTACGAAATATTCGGAACAGAGGAAGAGTACTGACTGGGAGGACCGGCAAGGAAGGGGAGGGAGCTCCGTGGGAAGTGTGTTAAGAACAAAGTATAACGATATACATACGAAAAATGTCACGATGAAACCTAATACTCTGTATGTTAACAATGTGTTAAAAATACTCCCAAACCTGAAACTTCGTGTCACCTATGCACCTGACAGTAAAGTTGAAACAATTGCTGGAAGTGTCTGTGTACACGTGTGTGATAGAGGCATGTGTATGATATATGCATGTGTGTGATGCACATGCCTGCCTCTGTGTGTGTGTGTGTGCACATGGTTACCTGTGTGTATATACATGTTTGTTTATGTGAGTGAGTGAGTGTGTGTGTGTGTGTGTGTGTGTGTGTGTGTGTACTTTGCAGCTCCTAGCCTTTCCTACACAATAATATTAAGAGCAATTACAAAATCAAAAAAGAAACAGAACAGTTTTAGCAAGTTAAGAAAAAAACTTTTTATTTTATTTTTTGCAAAAACCTGACATGGCCTACTAAAAGGTTATTTATAGTCCTTATTGTAGTGTGAATATTCATTTTTCCTGCAGAAATGGTGCTTAATATAGTTACAGACCCCACTGGCAGCATTATGTAATATGTGGGTATGAATTACTATATTACTTTTTAAAAGTATGAAACACAGCTAGCTGGTTCTAAGAATTCTACATAATAAGTTAGAGACCCATATTTGCCTTGATCATTTAACTATCAGTCCCTACAATTATGTATTAAAATTCCAGAAGTAATTAGCTAATCTAATCTATGATGTTCCTGATAGATCCTTTCCACAGTTGGAAAGGTTTCAGACTCTGCCTGTGGTGGACAGAACAACACACACACACACACACACACACACACACACATACACACTCACTCCAAGATGGCCACATCCTGGCACAGAACCTATAAATATGTCATCTAGAGTAGATATGGACAATTGGCATGTGATGTAGTCAATGACCTGAAGGAGGAACGATCTATCCTAGATCGTTTGACATCATCACAATCTCAGGTTAGTTACCAAGGTCCTTATAAACTCAGAGCGCCAAGCAGAGACTGGACTGTGACTGTAAGCAGAGGGGAGAGAGAGAGGACATGGCGTGAAGATGTGACAATGTCAGTTTTAAAGATGAACAAGGGACTCCAGAGATGAGCTCTAAGGACTGAAAAAAAAAGCAAGAAAACAAAATTTCCCCGGAGCCATTGTAAGAAAACTTGGACAGCCAGGCCCTGTATTCTACCAACAACTGTAAGAAAATAAATGTACATCATTTTAAGGCAGTAAGTTTGTGATGTATTAGCTTTTATAGCAGCAATAAAAAAGCTAAAGTAGTGGGAAAGGCAGTTGAGGTAGAAACATTGACTTTTGCTCTCTGTGCTTAGCCAGTCCAAGAGAACCACAGGCCTTGTCCTCAAGTTGTGCAAAAATATTTCTCTCTAAATTTTGGAAGCCTTTCACTTGCTTAGAAAGAAGGAACATTAGATGTGATTTAATTAATTAATTAATTAATTTATGTACTATTTTTTATTAGAGAACTTGAAAATCAAGGTTTATATAAAGTGAGAAATGATTTTAAAATTTTATGATTTAATAACTCCATCTATTAAAATAATTTGAAGAATACACAATTCAAAAGGTCAGGGAGAATTATGTTCAAATACAGAAAAGTCAGTAAGTAAGTGATTTAATAATAAATTAAAGAGACTATAAAGCTGGGCCCGAAACATTACTCAGCAGGTGAAGGCACTTTCTGTCAAGCCTGATAATCTGAGTTTTATCCCCAGAACTCGTGGTAGAAGTAGAGAATCAACACCCAAAAGTTACTCTCTCTACTTTACATGTGCGTCATAGCAGGGACATGCTCTACTGCCAAACATACACACACACACACACACACATACACACACATTAATTTTTTAAATAAAAAGTAAACTATAAGCTATTTTTTTATCATTATAAGTGTTGAAACATAGTCCAAAAGAATGGCGCATGGTGAATAATGCCTTGGGGAACTGTGACAATAATGCCTTGGGGAACTGTGACAAAGGGTCCAGGAAAAGAAGTAGAGGGCTTTTGGCCTCAGGTGCATGTTTTCCATAGATTGTTCTTGGATGCGATTTCATGGCTCCTCTGACCACCATTTACAGTTTATATATAAGACACGTTTATTCTTGTTGGATGTCAGAACATAGCTATAGGACCCAATCTGGTCAGTGTACCTGAATCTGATTATGGCCTTCTGCCTTGCTTTTATGCTTTCCCAGATATAATCTACGTTATGCTCAAGGCAATTACTCGTGTTTAAATTAGTCTATCCAAAGAAAAGTTCTGGGAAAGGGCTGATCTGCTAATATTTACTGTGTGCTTACTGGAATTTATTTATATGATTTTTTATCATATTTTTCCAAACTCAAAGAAACTGTATTTAGATTATTGCTTTCTTTGTTATATTCATGTATAAAAATACACTGAAGCTGAAGTAGGGTTGTCTATAGCACTAGACTGTAGCTTGCCCCACTCTTTAAGGTCCTCAGATCCCAGGTCTTGCACATACAGGTCTGCATAGGTCAATAAATGTCAACAATAAGTGGTACAGAATAATTGTACTTTTCTAACTAAGACAGTTACTTTGCTTCAGCTCCTTCAGCTACATGCTAAAGGAAAGCTAGAGATCTCAGAATGGCCCCCACTGATAAAGAACTGTTCCCCAGGAGTCAAAAGCAGGACTTTTAATCACACATCAGTGTTAAGCAACTCTACTTAAAATTGTATAAAAAGACACAGAGTGCATCAGTACAGCTCACTTTAATTTCCTGACCTCCTTTTACTCACATCTAAGTTTACAGTTAGTAATTAAAGAGCAACGACCTTTCTCAAGGATTGATGGTTCCACATGAACAGTGGAAGAGAGACAGGGTATGTGGCTTAGTGGTACAGGCCTTCTGTGAAGCCTTAGGGTTGCCCCAGCAACACGCACATGCAAGCATACACATGGACACATGTGCACATGCACACACACACACACATGCACACACAAACACGTGCACACACACGGACACACACGTAGGCATGCATGCATGAGTGATGTGTTTTTATGTAAAGCAACTCTAAGCCGTTATGCTTCCTGCAAACATCCAACATGGGATGCAGTCCTCTGGTTCTGCTACCATGATGACCAGCCCCAAACAAGGTGGCAGTAAGGACAATATCTAACATTTATTCAATGCCTAGCATGTGCCAAGCACTCTTCAAATATTTTTCTTTTTCTTTTTATTAGGTATTTTCTTTATTTACATTTCAAATGTTATCCCCTTTCCTGGTCTCCTCTCTGAAAACTCCTTATCCCATCCTCCCTTCCCCTGCTCCCCAACCTACCCACTCCCACTTTCTGGCCCTGGCATTCCCCTACACTGGGGTATAGAGCCTTCAGAGGACCCAGGGCCTCTCCTCCCATGGATGACCAACTAGGCCATCCTCTGCTACATATGCAGCTAGAGCCATGAGTCCCACCATGTGTGCTCTTTGGTTGATGGTTTAGTCCCTGGGAGCTCTGGGGGTACTGGTTAGTTCATATTGTTGTTCATCCTATGGGGCTGCAAACCCCTTCAACTCCTTGGGTCCTTTCTCTAGCTCCTTCATTAGTGACCCTGTGCTCAGTCCAATGGATGGCTGTGAGCATCCACCTCTGTATTGTCAGGCACTGGCAGAGCATCTCGAGTTTTGCGGGGAGGGGCATGCCGGGATTTGACCTCAGAAGCTCATGTTCTACCATTGAGCTATAACCCCGGCCACCTGGCAGGCATTTTGTAGTTGAGTCATGAAAACAGTTAATATGTTCTTTCTAAGTTAAAGGAACTGATGCTCATAGACAGAAATATATCTCAAGGTAACTAGGAGAAGTAAAGACACTGTTTTTTTTTTATTTTCAATTTTTATTAGATATTTTCTTCATTTACATTTCAAATGTTATCCCAAAAGTTCCCTATACCCTCCCCCATCCCCCGCCCTGCTCCCCTACCCACCCACTCCCACATCTTGGCCATGGCATTCCCCTGTACTGGGGCATATAAAGTTTGCATGACCAATGGGCCTTTCTTCCCAATGATGTCCCACTGGGTCATCTTCTGCTACATATGCAGCTAGAGACATGAGCTCTGGGAGTACTGGTTAGTTTATATTGTTCTTCAACCTATAGGGTTGGAGACCCCTTAAGCTCTTTGGGTATTTTCTCTAGCTCCTCCACTGGGAACCCTGTGTTCCATCTAATAGCTGACTGTGAGCATCCACTTCTGTGTTTGCCAGGCACTGGCATAGCCTCACACAAGACAGCTATATCAGGACCCTTTCAGCAATATCTTGCTGGCATATGCAATAGTGTCTGTGTTTGGTGGCTGATTATGGGATGAATCCCTGGCTGCAGCAGTCACTGGTTAGACCATCCTTTTGTCTCAGCTCCACAAGTGATCTCTGTAACTCTTTCAATGTGTGCTTTGTTCCTAATTCTAAGAAGGGGTGAAGTGTCTTAAAAGCCAGATAATTTAAATCTAGTGTCCAACCATAGCTTACTGAGAACTAGATGAAAGGTGGTATCTAAGACAGTCTGCTATGGAAAATAAGGTTGGGGCAGAAAACACCACATTCAGTTTTCATTTCCACTGCCTTTTGCATTCTCCTCTCTACTGCACTTTCTGCCAGGACTCTGAAAGACCCTGGTATTATTATGCAACTGAATGACTAGATTTATCCCTGAGGACTTTTCTCTGGAGACAGGCTCAAAAGAAACAACAGTTTGTTTTCATTAGAATGCAGGAGGTACACATGATTTTATGGTGTGACAGTTTCTAATAACATTTTAAAGCAAGGTGTTACATTGAAATTATTTTTTATTTTGATGTCAGATTGAAGAAAGTGGATTTCTAATGTCCTAATTATTTCTGTTTGTTTGTTACCTTGTTTAATGCTGGCTTCTTAAGACTCCTTTCTAAATAAGACTAGTTATTTACATATGAATAGTTAGATATATTCTTTGTTCATGTGGCACTTGATAAAAATCAAAGAACTCTCATAGGATGTCACTGTATAGATTACCAATGTTGGACACTAAACAAAGAAGCAAATGGTTGAATCAAGGGCTGTGTTCAAGTCCACAGAGACATACAAAGATAGAACTGATAGCTGGAGCCTATAATTAGCAACTTATCAACATATGTTGATAACCTTCAACTATTGTCTAGAACATTCTCAGCCAAGTGCTTTTCCCGACCATGGTTCAGCATGTCAGGATCGCACCTCCCCATAAAGTGTCTGTTCAGTAGGCTGGAGAGAGAGCTCAGCAGTTAAGAGCACTGACTGCTCTTCCAGAGGTTCTGAGTTCAATTCCCAGCAACCACATGGTGGCTCACAACCATCTGTAATGGGATCCGACGCCCTCTTCTGGTGTGTCTGAAGTCAGCTACAGTGTACCCACATAAATAAATTAAATTAATCTTTTTTTTTTTTAAGTGTCTGTTCAGTAAGGAAGCCTCAAGGCTGTCCTCCCTGGAGCTCTGATTCTTCATCTTACTGAAAAGACTCATTAGATGCAGGGGTGCAAAGGGATGAAAATACTCCTGCCTTGAGTATTTGTTTTCTACTGACATGAAGCAGTCATAAGGGGGTGTACAGAGCACTATACTAAGTATGTGTGTGGAAATTATGACAGCTGAGAGCCAATAACTGGAGAGCTGGTGTCCTCCCAGGCCCTGGAGGACTGAGTAACTAAAATGGGAATTTCCTCCTAGTTTACAGGGATGTCTCTAGTTTACAGGGATGCAGTGAAGTTGTATGGAGAAGCTATATGATGACTGGGTTGTATGCGGTAAGAACACTGTGATTGGAGGAACTATTTCAAGGCAATATTTACATGATAGTTAAACTTAGCTTTCATCTTCTAGGCTAGTATGCAAGTTGAGGGCTTAGATTCTTAGAACCTGACTACATGGGAGTTAAAAACCCTCCATCTTCATAGTTATTTGATTGCAAAATGGTTAGAGGCTTCCTTTACCTGGGCTTATAGGCAGTCCCATTAGACCAGTAGCCCTCATAGAGTTATTTATTATTATAACATTGGCAAGACTCTATTTACAAACTTTTAGACTGGAAAAGATAATAGCTTTCTCTTAAATTGGTCTTAAAATTAAATTAAACAATGTATGTAAAATAGTAACTATCTCATTGATTATGGTTATTAATTTCATTATCCACATCATCTTCATCACCATAACTACCATTTACTCTTGAATTGTTTTCAAATATTTATTCATTTATATTTTATGAGCATTAGAATTTGCCTCTGTGTATGTATGCTCACCACATGTGTGCCAAGTGCCCACAGAGGTCAAAAGATCCCATGAAACGGAAGTTATAGATGACTATGAGCTGCCATTTATGGCTGGACCCTATTCCTCTGCAAAAGCAGCAAATCCTGAGCCTTCTTTCCAGTGCCTTGAATTTCATTGAAAAGACATAGTTTATGCACACTGTAATATTTGTATATCTCTAGATTTACCTAGGCACAGTAACATGCAGTAAAATGACACTACTTAATTTCTCTACTCTTGAGTATTTGCCAGTGCAAACAACTAATTACTTGGTTTTCTGAACACCAACCAGGTGTTAAGCAATTCAATTCCATTCTGTCTCTAATGGCTGATTTTTTAAAAATACCATACAGGTCATTGAAGGACTTACTCTTATAAGATGTCTCCCTCCAGATGCTAGTACCAAATCCCAGGCCAATCAAACCTTTCCATAAGCCAAATGTAAAACTGGGATCCTCAGAACTGCCTCCTCATGTTGAATACTTTGCTAAAATGACTTACAAGACTCAGAAAGATTCATGTGTATGTTGATTCGTCATAAATGCTGTATATGAATAGTTGAATGAGCAGGTATAAAACAGGATCATCTGTCCCTTGAAATTATGCAACATCACCTTCCTAGCATATGCATCAAGTCAAGGAGCATAAGCTATTGTGAATCCATTAATCTCAATCCTCAATTTTGTCTCAGATATCAGAAGGTGTAGGGTTATCTCAGGCTTCAACAACGTTGAGCTTTTCTGGTGATAAGGCCCCATCCAGAAACTACAGAGAGGCCCACCAGCAGTTCATTCTTAACTAAAGATGCCCTCGGGATATTCTCAGGAATTCAAAATTCTTCCTTAGGAACTGGGGAAGAAACAAATGTCACTTGAGTTTGTCCAAAATAAGGGACAAAAACTAATTGCATATTTATTCCATGCTTCCAAGCCACTACAGAGGCCAGACCCTCTACATTGTTCTCTCTAAGCACTATAAACTTTCTTCATGAAATAGAGAAAAAAAAAAAAAAACATGCTCAGTTGGGTTACAGTGTTTACCTCCCAAGAAGAGATGTGGTATTAGAAAATGTGGAGCTCTCCCCCACACCTGGGGTCAAAAATGTAATTAAATTTACCTTCACCCCTTAAAGTCAAAGCACAAGTATATTAGTGACTTGATGTCAAGTATGCCCTGTGCTCTGATTTATGTTCTATGATACAATCTCCTCAAGAAAAATAAGCCATGGGAAGATGATAGCTGCAGCTCGTAGAGACCAGAGGAGAGCAAGCGTGGAAAGCAACTCAACAGCCCTAGTGGAATGGGCTTCACTCCCACCTCCCACCTCCATAGTCATCCAGCTGGAAGCCATTCACCCACTCAAACGGAAGGCTGTATATGCAGCTTGTAGTGTATTTGCCTGTAGGTTTTCACCTCAAACACAAAATGCAAGAAACTTTATCTAATGTAACTATCTCCTTAAGCATAGCAACATTTATCATGCTTGGACAGATTAAAAACTCTAAAAATTAGTAAGCCAAAAAGCCTGCCAAAGTGTATTTCACGGAATAAGACTTCATTGAAACAGAATAGAGCAGCTAAGGAATCTAAGGTAGCTAAAAAGAAACTAAAACACATAAAATGGTTATATATATATATATATATATATATATATATATATATATATATATATATATATATATATATTTTAGCTATTCTACAGCAGTCAATAGAGAAACGCCCAAAGGAATTATATTATTAAAATGGACCAGTGCCCAGTATTTATGTATAATTCAATGTGGACTAAGTTTTATGGACTGTGACTCTTCCTTTGGTTCATCTCAGAATTATGTTCAAAGTTTTCAACAAATCTTAGTTACAAATATCTTCAACAAAGGGATTAGTTATCCTAATTATTCAGGATATCCTATACATATATGCAAGTGTATTCTCTTTGAAGTTACTAGAAAGAGAAAAGGGAGGAGGTGTTTCTACCCATGTGACTTCTCAAAGATCCTTGTGACGCTCATACATATAATATGCTGAAGTTTCCTATCCTCAAAAATCCTTCCAAACCAGCAACTTGAGAGGGTGGGTAAACCCTGTGAGATGATACAATGCATATCATTGTTCTATATCTATTTAACTTCCTGATCTCCCTCTTCTACATAGGCTTTTGATTACACTTATACATCTGGTTTTGTGATTGTCTCTCCTATATCATATTTGAAGGCATCTAATATTCTGAGAAAGGATAATTACACTTTTACTTAACTTGTGAGATTCTGCCTTGTTCAAGATGTCCAATTTAAAATCGAACTCTGATATTAAATAGGCTTCTTTGATGCCATTATGTTGATCTGCAAAATAATGGTACATGTTCCACAATGAAAACTAACAAGTTTCATCATCATTTCAAATTGACTTCCGTGCTTTATTTCACACAGAATGTGATGTGAGATGAGGTGGTAAGATCTATCCTTCCAAGAAAGGACTCTAAAGTGTTTCTAAAATACTACTGACCACCAGGACTGAAAATAGATCAATCTCAGCTATGTCTCTAACATGTCAGGTTTATATTGACACCATAACTCTAGGATCTTTGAAATTGCAAGATTAAGTAGTATGTATATGTGTATACACATGTGTAAATGTGAGTGTCTGTGTGTGTCCAATTGACATCAGGTAATTTCTATCATTTGTTTCTCACTGAATATGGAACTCACTGATTGGCTAGACTGGCTGGCCAGCAGGGCAGCCAGTTGTCCCTGTATCTACTCCCACATTACTGCATTTACAATTATAGATCTCCATGTCTGGCTTTTAAATGAATACTACATATTCAACTCTTAGAAATTTCTCAGTGTCCTATTATAAAATAAATATATGATCACCAATCATGCAAACTATTTATTTTCCTATTGTTGCAAAATTACAAAGAATTTAACCATTGCTCTCACTAGGTTGTTTTTTTTTTTTTTTTTCTAGATTTATTGTGCAACTTGATCATGCAGTTCCTTCAACTGTCATACATCAACCTTAAGATTTTGGAAATTTGATATAAAAATGAAAAAAAATGTTCCATATTAAAAAATATTTTTTGCCATTTTTCTGATTTTGTTTTTTTACAGAACATACCAGAAAAAAAAAAAACAAAACAGAATCAGTCAACTTTCAAGTCAGGCATCTTAATATTTGAGTCCTCAGTCTGTTCATGGAGAGCTGTTCCACCTGCTGATAACCTGACCTTTTGTTGTCCCAGTAAGATGGTCTTTGCCAGTTACTGAAGATGGATTTCAGTTGTCACAGTGCCTTGAGAGGGAAATTATGACCAATAAGCATCCTAATTATCTCAGCCTTTCAAGTTTCAGTGTACTAAGTGACCAATATAAATGGTTAAGAATCCAGGCTTTACGATGAGGTTGCCTGGTTAGAATTTTACTTTTATCACTTACTCTCAGTATGACATTGGGAAGTTAATTAACTTCTATTTTCTTATCTATAAGATAGGGTTAATAAGAATGTCCATACAAAAAAGGGTACTGTGAGGCCTAATTGAAATACGGCATGCAAAACTCTTACAATGCCCAACACAGTACACTTTTGGACATTATTTTATTACTATTACATTGCTTTCATGAAGTATTAATATTTTGGCCTCAACAGTTAAGCCAAAAGAGGAAAACTGTAATTTCTTAATAATAAAAGGAGAGTATAATAACAAATTTGGTGTAAAATAAAACATTTTCTTTAGGAAGTCATTCAACTGTTGGAGTTCGTAAAGGTTGGAATATATATATTCAAAAACATTTTAATCATGATACATGATAGGGATCAAAAGGAACGATTGCTGTGTTCACATTCAAAATCAAATACACATGTACATACCAGAGAAAATTCTAGTATTGATAAGGTGAAGTGGACACAAAGGCCCAAACGTTACCAAGAAGCATTTTACAATTGACAGTTGCTGGGAGAGGGAAAATCAGTTTTATCCACTGAATTAACAATGGGTATTTCGACCACACTCCAGGGCAGACCCCATCTCCAGGGGTAGCTGGCCAACACAAAACACATTTTGTGTTTGTTGTATGCTTTTTGTTTGGGGATTTGTTTGGTTGGTTTTTGCTTTATTGGATTTTTTTGTTTTATTTTAAATTTGTGCTTTTTCTTATTTTCTTTTTCTAAGAGAAAGAGGAAAAAAGCATGAATTTGGGTGGTTAGATAGGTGGAGAGAACCTAGGAGGTGTTTGGGAAAGGGGAAAGAATATGATCAAAACATATTCTATACAATTAAAACAGTTGATCACACTACACTCTACAGTTAAGTGGTTTTAAACTCCATTGTGGGCAGACATTTAATTTATAGCAACAATTTCTAAATTGATTTAAATTTTACCTTGGTCTTACTCTCATAGGAAAATTATTTATAATTTACAAAATTTTTCAGTTCAGAATGAACCTTGCTAAAGCAAAAAAACAACAATACATCTGCATACTAAACAGTTTTTGATATATGCCAGTTTTTAATATATACCAGTGTTTGTTTGATATATACTTGTATTTTTTGATATATACCAGTGTTTGAAATATGTGAGTGTGTGATATATACCAGTATTTGTTATATTCTAGTATTTGATATATTCTAGTGATTGATATATTTCAGTGGCCCTAAGACACCCCTTAGATAATACTGAATCTTTGTTAATTCTACTCTTTCCCAAAAATATAATCACTTCTTATAATGATGTAAATATGTGACCATACTGTCTGGGTATAAATGACTCAGCAGAAAATGCTTAGCAGATGTTCTCAAAGTAAAATTTCTTGGTGCTTTTACTAAACATGTGGACTGATTAGTCTTTTTCACTAATGAGCAAATACATGTGTGGATCACATTTGATATTCACTGGCTGAATATGTGCACTTATGAGTTGATGAAATCTTTTCAAAATACTAAGAGGATCTAGCTACAGGCTAGTTGTTACCTTTTCCCCTGGTGATGCTTCCAAATAAACTGGGGCGGAGAATCCTTAGAAACAAGCTGCAGCCTATAGAGTTGATGAAGAACTATTACTGTAAAAATTCCTGTTAATAATAAATACCCAGGGATAACATCAAAGATTCTGAAAGAAAATTATACACATATACTTTGGTAATTCTATTAGTCACCTATTGTGACAATATGTTCCAAAATAAATCATGTAAAAATCAATCACCACAAGATATCACTGTATGCACAGGTCTGAGGAACACCTACTTTCAATAACTTAATAAGGCTTAAATGACTGAGTAGCCCTGCTTCAGGCTGTGGGTTACTCAGTCTTTACTAGAAGCACTACTCTGAGTTTGATCTCAGTTACAGACATGTATGATAGCCCTAGGTTGATGATCCAGTCACTACTTAAGGATCTTGGAAGATAGTCATAGAACACAAATACGATAAGAAAAATTTAAATACAATAGAATAAATCTATAGCATTTCATTGACCAAGTAAGTCATAAAGCTAAGCTCAATATCAGCCAGTCAATTAGAGATATTCAATGTACATGGATTCCCTAAGACCTCCTACCTATATTTTGCCAGTTCTTATACTCTATGTTCCTGACAATTGGCTGGAAATTTCTGGAGTGGTGGTATTAAGGACTACTCAAAAACAGATCTGCTTTAAAATTCTCAGCCTTAACCCTTGGGTTCCAAATTGTGGTAAGCTTTTACACAGCTAGTTCAGAGGCAGCATAAAGCATACCCCCTCCTGTCTTTTCTTGTTATCCTCTCTCAGAAGGCCTGCTGCTGATTTCCAGAGTACATAGCTGCTGAGCCTTTGTAGGCTAGGACGATATGCAATCCCCCTCATGGCATTCCTGGCTATTTACTCTCCTCTTTGGTACTTTATTAACCCACTTCTGAATTTCATTTCTCTTGCTTACATCTAACTTAATTTAAAAATTCTTCCTATGGTAAACTTAATTTAAAAAGTTGAGTGCTACATTTGTCTTTACAATGTTTGTGGTAAGATTAGTAGGCAGGATATTGAGAGAGTTGAGATTATAAACCATGGAACAAAGATCTCAAGTTAATCAAAAGAAAATTGAAATGTTAATTTTTTTCTTCTAGTTTTGTTTCATTGTGCCTCTACCACCGGCTCTCTGTACACTTAGTGTGTTGGAGGGACAGAATAAATAAGCACTTAACCCTGGTCTTTAGTGCATTAGGTGCAGTCTTTGGGCATTCGTGGAGTCATGGTCTGGAATCCCCAGGAATAAAATGAAAGCCCAATTAAAAGGCACCCAGAGAACACTCACCCCCTTTTGGCCACTGGAGGAAATAAAAGGCACCCCAGAGAACACTCACCCTCTTCTGCCATTGGAGGAAACAATAAGTCAGTTGTCACCTAGAAGAAAGTCACCAAAACCAAGACATGCTGACATCCAGGTCTATCTCTCAGCCTTGGAACTATGAGAAATAAGCTAATTAGTCCATGCTACTTTGTTTTATGCAGCATAAATCAGTTTGCCACTGTCAATTCTGAAAAGTTGCCTGGTCTCCCCTCAATTTTTTTATTTATATGACATATTTGATGAAACAACAAATCTGTCAACTTTTTAATCATCTAACAACATGTATATTCCTTAGAGTGAATCTTAAGACATTCACTAGAGTGCATGAGTGAAGAAAATTAAGCATTTAATCAACACATATTTATTCTTTCTAATAACATGAATTTTCATCTTCATTGATTTCTACAAATGCAATAAGTACCATGTCTGTAAATGTTTTCTGTCTTTACTATGATTTATGCTTAGCATTAAAAGTGCATACTTTGTTTTGTATCACCTGTAAATTTAAATGAGCACAAAGGACCAGTTTTTATGAGGAGCGAGCTTGTATTGGATAGTGGGTTAAAACTGAAGAGAGGCAGTGAATTCTAACTTCCTAACTAGATCCTTGTGATCTGCTTGAAAAGATAGCTCTGCTCCATATGTAACACTGAGGTTCAGGGAACACTGTGGAATTGAAGGCAGAACAATTGTAAGAGCCAGAAGATAGTTTTCTGTGAGATTCTGTCTTCTTGTTATATCACAAGATATACCCATAAAGTCTCATGAACATGACTGTCCAAACATGAGTTGAATGAGGACAATACCAATAGACATGCCAAAGTGCATGAGGAAAGCCAATGAGGCCTCAACACAAGGAGCTACAGGCAACTAATGAATCCAGAGAGTGGAGAAACAGTCTTCTTCATGGAAGAGCACAACAATTTCTTAACCAATACCAAATAGTCATCCTTGAAAATGTACACACAAGTAACATTATACAGTCTGAGCAGGTTATATTTATGGATACATACAGTGATGCATCCAAGAATAATAAAAAAAGAAGACATGAATTTAAAAGAGAGCAAGGAGGTCCTTATGAAGGCTTACATGGAAGAAAAGAAAGAAACAGCGATATTAATATTAACTTTAAGTAAAAAGGTTTTAAAACATTTAAAAGCTTGATATATGGGTATCAAGTGTATTTGTGGGGCATTTATTACCATCTAAAGCAGTGTTTCTCAACCTGTGGGTCACAGCCCGTTTGGTAAGTCTCTGTCTCCAAAAATATTTACATTATGATTTGTAACTGTAACAAAATTATAGTTACAAAGTAGCAATAAAAATTTTATGGTTGGGGTTCACCACAATATAAAGAACTGTATTAAAGGGGTGCAGCATTAGGAAGGTTGAGAACCACTGATCTAAATTAAATATGTTATTATTGCTCCAAAAACTAATTTTGCTTCTTATCATTATGCTTTAACTTAAATATTATATCTACCTTATGTAAAGTATCTTTAATAAAACTTTAAAAAAAATCACTTTAAAGTGTGATAGTAAAGTCCTTAGTCACAGCATTTAACCCTGAATGTTTATTTCACTCATGAGATGTCAGAAGTTCTTGATTATATTCCCCTTAAATAGTAAATACAAATGTATGCAAAATAACAATCTGAAAATATATCTTGTACTGAGAGTCACTAAGATTCAATATGTGCCTTGTTTAGGGACAAATAGGAAAGACAAATGTTGATTGAACCTATAAATCTTGATGTGGAAGACAAAGAAGATGAAGAAGCTGTTTTGATCAGCACTGAGAGCAGCACGAATCTCGGGGTAAGACATAATTATTTAGAAGACAATTGTACAGACATATCCTACTTATTTAGCAAAATAACATTAGCAACTTCTGCATCAAGGCCTGTGATCTTCCTGTCCATGGGCTAGATATAAAGCACCAGACAAGGTTTTCCTCCTATAGCATATTTCAAATGCAGCTAAATGGTAGACAGCTGTCTCTGTAGTAGTAATAGTATACTTGCCACTATTTTCCCAATAGGAACATCCCTCCTGGCCTATGTTGTACACATCGCACACAGCCACATATAAATGTTGATGACAATTCTCTCCCAGCACCTTCAGAGACTGTGAGGGCAAACTCACTGGGAGGAAGCCCCTAGCCCAGGCTCAACTTCATTTCTTTTTATAAAGTATATCATTTCCTCAGCAACGGGCTCTTATCATCTAGTCCTGGTGGACACTCCACAGCAGTGACAATTGACTGCATTCCTTTGGGAACCTCAGGAATATCCCCGACAAACAACTCACAGGGAAGTAGCTTGCTCATGGCACTGAACAAAAGGGAATCTGTAATTACTATTGGCAGGAACTATTGAAATCAGTGTGGGATGTCTCCAAAGTAAAAATAAAAACAATGTTGGACTTTTCTTGATCACATTAAAAAAAAAGAACTACTATTTGACTCTGCCATACTACTCCTTGACAAATACTCATGGACAGAATACTTGCATATTTACCTTTATTGCTGGTCTAGTCACCATACCAAGGAAATGGAACCAACATAGGTTACCATCAACAGATCAGTGGGTAAAGAAAATGCGGTACATACACACAATGTAATTTTATTCAACTATAAAAAAATGAAATTATGAAATTCACAGGACTATGGATAGAACTGGAAAACATTGTATTAAGTGAAGAAACTCTGATTTAGAAAGACAAACATCTCCTGATTCCCATGTGTGGTTCCCAGCTTCTAATATTATTATGCTCATTTTGTGGTCATGAGAATGGGGAGAGCCTGGGAAACTGGAATGGGATCTATAGCAGGTGGGAAGAGGCTTTAAGGGGGGGGGGATAGTTCAGTGGATGAGATATGAAAGTGGAATGGAGAACAGCAGAGGTAGAGATACTTTTACAGATTTTAAAAAGAAAACAACTTCCTTTTTGAAACATTGCCACAGTGTTTTCTCTCCTTTTTTTTAAACCAATGACTGTACTATAAAATCTTTTCTGCATAATTTTATCAAATTCCTAGACATACTTTGTGAAGTCGAATTATCCCTATTTTGTAATTGTAGACATTGAGGACTATCATAAGTAAAGCCGCTTGCCTATGGCCCCACTCCAAGTGAAAGCCCGATTTAATCACAGGTATGTCTGATTTCTGAAAATGTCCCATTCAATCAATTCTTGTGAAAAGCTTGGAGCTCTGAATGGCCAGTCTAGATATGTACCAGAGAGTCTTGGTCCAGGCAGACTATCAAAACATAATGGTGAAATCTGTCTATCCATCATTCTCTTGTGAAGAATAAGAACATGTTAATTTTATCAGTATATTTGCCTTCTTGACATATTCCATAAGTAAAAGAAAAAAAACATACTGTGTCAATTTAAGAAAATGTTAATGTGTGTAATTTTATACATTTAAATGTTTTATTTTATACCTAGACAATGGTGCCTCCAAAAAACTTAAAACTTTTTTTTCATTTAGACAGATTCTAATTTTTAGTTTTAAAAAAGTGAACAAGATCTAAACTACTGAAATTGCAAATACTTACTCTAATTATCTTCTTGAAGACAGAGGCTATTTCTCACTTACCTATGCATCATACAAAGTTAACATGGGGCCTGAGGTACGGCACAAATAAAGGTTATTCAGTTTAATTTATTAAAAGCGGTGTCAATAAAATATGGATACCCCAGCTTGTGGGGCTCAGCAAAAGAACTCACACTGATGAGATTAACTGACAGCAATTAGGAAAGCTCAAACTGGGCTCCAGGCATCCTCACTTTACCTGATCAGAAGTCCCAGCAGATCATTTTATGCTTCCTACTGTATGCCAACACTGCTCTCAGGATGCTACATAGAAAATAGCATTTAGCTCCAAACTTTTTCTCTGTAACTCCTTCCATGGGTATTTTGTTCCCTATTCTAAGGAGAAATTAAGTATCCACACAGTCTTCCTTCTTCTTGATTTTCTTGTTTTGCAAATTGTATTTTGGCTATTCTAAGTTTCTTGGCTAATATCCGCTTATCAGTGAGTGCATATCAACTGACTTCTTTTGTGATTGGTTTACCTCACCATCCCATAATCAGCCACCAAACCTAGACACTATTGTATATGCCAGCAAGATTTTGCTGAAAGAACCCTGATATAGCTGTCTCATGTGAGGCTATGCCAGTGCCTGGCAAATACAGAAATGGATGTTCACAGTCATCTATAGGATGGAACACAGGGCCCCCAATGGAGGATCTAGAGAAAGTACCCAAGGAGCTGAGGGGTCTGTAACCCTATAGGTGGAACAACAATATGAACTAACCAGTACCTCCAGAACTTGTGTCTTTAGCTGCACATGTAGCAGAATATGGCCTAGTTGGCCATCATTGGAAAGAGAGGCCCCTAGCTCTTGCAAACTTTATATGCCCCAGTACAGGGGAAGGCTAGGGCCAAGAAGTGGGAGTGGGTGGGTTGGGGAGCAGGGAAGGGGGAGGGTATAGGGAACTTTCGGGATAGCATTTAAAATGTAAATAAAGAAAATATCTAATAAAAGACAATATTATTTAACTTTCAGTCTCATTTTACTGACACACAAGTTGAAGGTCTGAAAGTCTATCCGGTACACCATCAATGAGAATCCCTAGAAAGAAGTCATGTCTGCAGAGAGTGATGTGGTGAATAGAACTGCATTGGCATACAGAGGCAGGAGTGTTGCAGGACCACACAGGCTTAGAACTGCTCAGTGGCCATTCTTTATCCACCTGTGTAGGAACTAACATCCTGTGACTAAGAGGTAAAAACATTTTAGAATCTTTAGCACTAGATTCCTCCAAGTTCCCGGTGGAGTCACTTCTCCCATCCCCCCTTCTCCTCTGAGCGGGCAAGGCCCCACCCTGGGTATCCCCCCACCCTGGTGCATCAAGTCTTTGCAGGGTTAGGCACATCCTCACCCACTGAGGTCAGATAAGGCAACCCAGTTGGGCAATGGATTCCACAGACAGGCAACAGCCCCTATTCCAGATGTTGGGTGACTCACATGGAGAATGGGCTGCACATCTGTTACATATGTGCCCAAGGCCTCGGTCCAGGCCATGCATGCTCTCATTATCTCCTTAATTGTTTTCTAACCTATGCCACATTCGCCTCCACTGATATACATACATATAAATATAATTAGCTAGGGTCCCCATATGTGCAAGAACATCTAAATCTTAACCACCTCACTTAATATAACCCTTGATATATACATTATCCTACCAATGTTATTTCAAGCCAAAAGCAAAGCATGTCATCAGATAGCGCCGAGGCACATAGAAATGCTTCCTTTACCTTTCTGTAGCCTTCTCCTGAGTTATGGTTCTTATTATTCCTTAAAATTATAAAACTCTATGAAACTGCTTCCACACTGGAACATGGAATTTATGGTAACATAAATCTGTGTTTTCAAGCCATAGTCACTAAAGTTTCGCTCTAGAATGAACTATTTCTTATTCCCTTTAAATTCAGCGTGGGGGTTGGTTTGTTTTGTTTTGTTTTGTTTTGTTTTGTTTTGTTTCGTTTCGTGTTTTCCTAGCCAGAGAGTGATAGCAAAATCCAAAGCCCAGTTAACTTTATTATTTTACTATCTATACTAGGCAATCTCCTGGTAAATACTAATAACATATATTTGTGTTCTTTTTTTTTTCATTTATAAAACTACAGAGTGATATATCCTCATCATGTTCACCCTATATAAATAATACACATTTGTCTGGACACACACACACACACACACACACACACATACACAGAGAAAGAAGACGTGTTTTAAAGATGTGTTCTTAAGTGAGTTGGGTCTTTTGTTCTCTATTTCTCAGTTTCTATAATGCTTTCAAAACAGAAGTGGGAGGAGAAAGGAATGGAGTGAGGAAATGTTTCTATTATCAGTGTTTCAATTACAAGCTTTCCTCTTCACAACTACATAAATAAGGACATTTTAATACCCTAATTAATATCCATTTTTAACTCTATGCCGTGTTTTTATTGCCTTCCTCTCATTAAAAATCTAATGAGCATTAGCATACTGACAAGGATAATAAATGCCAACGATTCATATTCAGTTATTAACACTAATGATTTTCCCATTGGAATGTAATATATGTTTCAGCTCTTTTGCCAAAAGCTCAATGATACTTTTATCTCCAGTCGACCAATTGCACATTTAATTTAATACCTATTAAATGCAAACAGCAACTCTGAAATTACATTAGAGTTGTTACCCGAGCCATCAAGAGCCCTCAAGTAGAAAGTGAAGATTAGGTAAAGGACTGATGCGAGTCACGGAGTAGGAGTAGACGTGATAAGCAAAGCCTGCCTCAGTAACATGGCTTATAGCAGCAAACAAAGGCAGTGATGGGACAGACTCAGCTCAACAGCACGGCAGACGTTGCTGCTCCTCACACAGTGCACAGAGGAGGACCATGCAAAGCATTCTTCTTTCTAGAACTCTTTCCAATGGGTAAATTGTACCCCAAAGTTTTATCTTGTAGTATTCAAAAAACTAAATTCTTGCCAATATTAATACTACTTCTCTGAGATAATTTGTCACTTTCTTTAAAAAGTTAGGAAACAATAATTTTAGTTAAAGGTTTTATTTTTTTCTAGTTTCTTTTTGTGTATATGTGTGTGAGCATACATGCACATAAACGCATGCAAGTATGTGCAGGTGCACATACCCATATGAGGATACGGGAGGGCAAGAAGTTAACTTCTAGCATCTTCTCGACTTCTCTCCCCCTACTCTTTGAGGCAAGGTCTTCCACTGAACCTCAAACTCATTGCTTGACTACAGTGATTGATTAGCAATCCTTGGATCCTCCTGTCTCTGTCTCCCAAAATGGAAATATAACATTGTATCCTCTTATGTGTCTTTCATATGGATACTGGAGATGCAAACTTAGGTCCTCTTCCCTAGGAAACAAGCACTTTCCCCAGCTCTTTAGGCACACTTTAGCCCCACTATTTTTTATTTTATTTTATCTCACTGTATTATAAAGAACTAAAACAGAAATTGCATGTGTGCTGGTCAACTGTCCTCCTGGGCTGTTTCCCAGTGGCCTAATGACCCATAGTCCTCCTATAGTACAATAGACACTCTTTCTTTCTTTCTTTCTTTCTTTCTTTCTTTCTTTCTTTCTTTCTTCCTTCCTTCCTTCCTTCCTTTCTTCCTTTCTTTCTTTTTTCTTTCTTTCTTTCTTTCTTCCTTTCTTCCTTCCTTCCTTTCTTTCTTTCTTTCTTTTTATTAATCATTTTATTTATTTCACATCCTGATTACCACTGCCCCAGAAACCCCCCTTCTCCACTGAGTGAGTAAGGCCCCACATTGGGTATCCCCCAATCTTGGTGCATCAAGTCTTTGCAGGGTTAGGCACATCCTCACCCACTAAGGTCAGATAAGGCAACCCAGTTGGGCAATGGATTCCACAGACAGGCAACAGCTTGAGGGGCAGCCCCTATTCCAGATGTTGGGTGACTCACATGGAGAATGAGCTGCACATCTGTTACATATGTGCCCAGGGCCTCGGTCCAGGCCATGCATGCTCTCATTATCTCCTTAGTTGTTTTCTAACCTATGCCACATTCGCCTCCACTGATATACATACATATAAATATAATTAGCTAGGGTCCCCAAATGAGCAAGAACATGACACTTTTGTCTTTCTAAATCTTAATCACCTTACTTAATATAACACTTGATATATACATCATCCTACCAATGTTATTTTGTTTTTCTTTTTAGTTGAATAAAGGTCCATTGGGTATATATGTGTCACATTTCCATTGTCCATTCATCTGTTGATTTGAGGGACATCCTGGCTTTTTCCATTTCCTTGCTATTGTGAATATAGCTACAGAAAACACAGATACACAGTTATCTCTGTGGTAGGAAGGAGAATCCTTTCAGTACTTCCCCAGGTTCACTTTTCTGTGAGATGAATTGGAGACGCTGAAGGAAATTTTTTGGATGTCAGGAGGGCTATTGTGTGTAAAGAGGTTGTTGGACCTGAAATTAGGGACGATGTCAAAGTAGATAATGTATGGACATAGATGGTTCCCATCTGAAAGTTGAACTACGCTCATACTACATATACTCACATGCTCACCTGCTCTTAAACACAGAAGCAGCCGTGCTTGTGGCAATTGCACCACACTTTTCTTCAAAATGTTTCATTATCTTTGAAATGAGCACTGCAATGATTAATAATATGCTGCTGTGTCTTTTAGATGAAATCTATACCTGTCAAAGAAATTTCTAAGATTTTTTTTGCCTAAGTATTTAAAATGTCATAAGTTCAATTTTAATATCAAATATTAGAGTATGAATTTGGAAAAAAACAAGACTTTGTATGTCACCTTTTTATCTTAAAGAAATGAAATTAAATAAAAGCAAATTTTAAAACCATATATATCTCAAGTATGAGTTGATTATAAAAGAATTAAGATTTAACAAATGACTTGCATGAACTTGAAAGTGTAGTCTCCCAAACCTTTTTTTTCTGGACAGACCTGGTAATGCTAAGTAACTTCCTCTCTACAGGTCTATCAGGGAACAAGCTTGAAGGTTCCAAATCTGTGTTCATCAGCTGCAGCACAGGCCTACCATGTGCAGAGCATTCATGTGGACCCACTGTAGTCTTCCTCATGAGACACAGCAGAAAGAGGAATCCGCACAAATGCACAGACATCTCTTCAGAGTTTTTATCTTCTGCAGTACACATGGAACACTTACAAGGTCATTTCATGGCTTTTAGAGACGAAAGTGTCACAACTGAGACCAAAGGAGAAAAGGCAGTGTCCACTTGAGAATTTTTAGGAAGGTGAATGCTGTGTTTGTAAAGTTCGGGTGCGAAGAAAATGCTTGGCATGTATTTGCTTTTTCTTACATGCTGCCAGATAAGGGGACATTTAAAACCCAACCAGAAGGAATGGATACAGAAAATGTGATACATCTACACAATGGAGTACTATTCTGCTATTTTAAAAAATGAATTTATGAAATTCTTGGGCAAATGGATGTATCTGGAGGATATAATCCTTAGTGAGGTAACCCAATCACAAAAGAAGTCATTGGGTATGCACTCACTGATAAATGGATATTAGCCCAGAAACTTAGAATATCCAAGATACAATTTGCAAAACACAAGAACATCAAGAAGGAAGACCATCTCGTGGATACTTCATTCCTCCTGTGAAGAGGAAACAAAATACCCATGAAAGCAGTTACAGAGACAAAGTTTAGAGCTAAGATGAAAGGATGGACCATACAGAGACTACCCCACCACGGGGGATCCATCCCTTAATCAGTCATTAAACTCAGACACTATGGCATAGGACAGCTAGTGCCTACTTAAGGGACCCTGATATAGCTGTCTCGTACAGAAGTGGATGCTCATAATCATCTATAAGAGGAAACACAGGGCCCACAATGGAGAAGCTAGAGATAGAACCCCAGGAGCTGAAGGGGTCTGCAACCCTAGAAGAAGATCAACAATATGAACTAACCAGAACCCCCAGAACTCGTGTCTCTAGCTCCATATGTAGCAGAAGATGGCCTAGTAGGCCATCATTGGGAAGAGACGCCCCTTGGTACTGCAATCTTTATATGTCCCAATACAGGGGAATGCCAAGGCCAAAAAGTGGGAGTCAGTGGACAGGGGAGCAGGGAGGGGGGAGGTGGGAGAGGATTTTCGGAATAGGATTTGAAATGTAAATTAAGAAAATATCTAATAAAAAATTGGAAAAAAAATAAAAATAAAACCCAACCAGAAAACAAATGCTTATTCTAGGGATCCCATAGTCCTCATATTCACTCAACAGAGCTTTGCAGCTCTTAGAATACATTTGTAGAACTATAACACTGAAGCACAGCACACCACAAGACTGGGTTCTCCTTGCTTTATCTTTATGGCATTTTCTTAATACTGTTACATAAGAACATGCAATCATTTATATTTTTTAAACTTCTATCATCATTAATTATCTTAGCACATGGTGTGTTCTCCATTAGAGTTCATAGTTGCCTAATATGTCTCAAGTCTTTCTGTATATTTTGGCAGACTTTAATAAGTGCTGGGATTGCTTTATTTCTGCAAGTAGTATGCTAATCCTTCTGAGGTGAGTACTTCCATAGGTAAACAGTTCTTGGACAAAGTTCTCCACATCATTCACTGTCTGGAACTCTGTAGAAACTGGAACAGCCACATTCCCTTTCTCAGTACCATTCTAGAAAGTGGAAAGCACTTGTTTTCTGTCCTTTCTTGCAGCTCAGTGAGGCCATGCTGACCTACAAATGGTTGACATACTGTACTGGAAAGCCCAGTGTTGGCAATAAGAGCTTGAAGGTAGCGGAGTGGGAGAACTCCTCTTGTTAGCTGCCTCATTCACTCTCACTTCTGGGTGATTACAATAGACTAATTTCACACCTCCTCTTCACCAGCTAACTTCCAATAAGTGGTCCCCTCCTGCCACCAGGTATTAGCTTCTCAGATCTTTGACAAATTGATTCCCCTGTATCACTCTCAGAGTTGACTGTGCTCTGAAGGAAAGACAGATTTTCCCTGGGTCTTTTCCTCAGTAGCAACACAGGCAAAATGCCATTTATTTATTCAGAGCCCACAACCAATTTACTTTTCCTAAGGTCCTTGAGGCATTGCTAGACATGTCACAAACATTTCCTGGGTCTGACAATGATTTACAAATACACACATGTACATATGACTTTTAGTCTTTTCAATTAGATTAAAGGAAAATTAAAAAGCTCCAAAATTCTAGACCAAATCAATAGTTTCAATCACATATTCTGGCAGATAGTGCAAATGTTTGTAAATAGTAAAGAAATAAAGTGCTTGAAAACTATTTACAGAGAGGCATACAGAAAGCAAGCTCTCTCTCTCTCTCTCTCTCTCTCTCTCTCTCTCTCTCCTAAAGATACCTCTGATAAGAAACTTGTACTAACCCATTTGATGAATGAATTGAACATGAGAAATAATGAAGAAAGTAAACAAAAGTAAGCTTAAGAATTCGGTCCTGCCCAATACACTACAAATCCAGCCTCCTGATTTTAGTGATGCTTTGTTGTTCGATTCTTTAAAAATTAAAGCTTTCCTCAAATGTTTATCAGCTCCACTAATATTTATTAGGAAGCTGTAATACTCAAGGTCAACTTTAGTCTCCAGACATATAGACACAGGCCTGTGTGCCTGCTCACACGTACATGCCCACAAATAGATCACACTCACATGCACACACACACACACACACACACACACACACACACACACACACACGCAAACAACACACACACAAAGCTGACCAATCAATATCCCCAAATAGACATGCTTTATTTGCTAATTTTTATAGCCTGTCGATCAAAAACATGTAACTTAGAGACTAGAGGGATGGCCCAGCACTTAAATGCATTGCTCTTACAGAGAACCCGAGTTTGGTTCCTAGGGCTCATGTCAGACCATTTACCACCAGCTCTGACTCCACCTCTAGAAGGATCCAGAGTGGACAATCATGGTGAAGGTGTAAAAAAAGACAATGCATAAGACTATTGTTTTTAAGTTTGTAGGCAAGAAGCACATTGGGACATGATGTCACATGATGTCACATAAGGAATCATCTTTATTCATTACTTAACTTCCTCCATTTTGAAGACATAATAAGCTTCTTTTTATACTAAGAGTAACTTCTTACAACAAAAGAAACATTTTGATCTCATTGATAGTTATTTCCTCTACTTTATTTGTTTGAAAGTCTGGGAGTCACATCCATGCACACAGATATACCACACACAAACACACACACACACACAAAAGTAATAAAATAAGTATTTTTAATGTACATTTTGTTAACTTTTTTTAATCTCATCTGACAGTGTTTGAAACAGGAATTACAAAATTATTATCATTATGATGCCATCTTACTAAATAATTAATTATTAAAAATAAAATATACAGTGGGAAAAATGTTAAAAGTAAGTTAGCAATCCACTTTCAAGACCAGAGCAACTGTGGTTAGAAAACACTTGTTTTAAGTGAATAGCAAAGAAGATTGTTACCTTGTTAGTCTCCAATGTCCACTTCTCAGGAACATCCCAGCTACCTCTTGCTGGGATAGTTGTGCTCAAAAGCAGAATGTGCTTGTGAAAAACTTGTGCTTTTAGAATTTTTTTTTCCAGAGAAAATACAAAGCTTTAAAGACTAGCTGAAGTGCTCCAAGGTCACACACTGTGATGGCCAGTGCATGAAACCGAAATTCATCTTGAAATCTCAAAATGAAGGCACTGTCCCTCACAGCAACAGAATCAAAGGGCACCATTCAGCAGGGACACACATGATAGCCCCCCCCCAAAGGCAGACTGGGAATAAACAGAGAGGCTAAGAAACTGGAAATCCAACCCACAAAGTGGGTCGAAATACCCCGGAGACAATGAAGAAAAATGATGAGTTATGCTGAGAAATTTAAAAATATGTGTTAGGTCCGTGATGTGGAAAAGTTATTTTTAGATAATGTTAGTTGTATTCTTCCTTTGAAGAGATGTTAAGTATATCTGTGTATAACTTAAAAAGCATGGTCATGTCCTATGACTCTCAAAGACCTTCTACTTTCATATCATTATGAGGACTAGGATTTTCTTTACTGTGGGACTCTGCTCTCACTATGCTATGACCTGGGTCACACACACGTTCTTTCAGAGCACGGAGTACAAAGGAGAGTCCTAAGTCTTCATGTGGCATAATCACACATGGTCCAGTGGGGTTGAGTGAGAAACCAGAAGGCTGTGAGAAGCCAGGCCATGTAGCCTGGAAAGCAGAAGCTAGAGTGAGAAAGAACAGTAAGAAAGCAGCCATGTAAGGAAAGCACAATCAGGAGGGTCGTGGAGCATGTCATGGGAAGGACCGGAAGTAAGAGCATAGATGAACTGACAGAACATAAGGAGGTCACATTCCCAGAGGTCTGAGGAAAGGTCTTCTGGTAGAATAGCAATCTTGTGTTGATGCAGGTATTTTTGAAACTGCAATGTGAGTCTCTCATGTTTGTATTGATCAAAATGCAATGAGCATTGTATTAGCACTGGAACCTTTTAGATTAAATTTAATATGAAAACAGATGGGCAAGTCAGCCTGAAAAGTTTTGATCTAGGGGAAAAGACAAAGCATGACACACACACACAAAAGAAGAAGCCACGCAAGCAGGTGAGTTAACTGAAGACAAAGTTAAGAAGAAGAAAATTGCTAGTTCAAGTCCCATTGAGAAAATGGAGGTGGAGAAAAGAAGTCTAAAGATATATTCATAAATGATAAATTGTATAGTGTTCACATCGTCAGCACACATATCGAAACTGGAGCAATGAACAGATTAACACAGCCCTTGCATAATGATGGCATGTTAACAGTGAATGGTCCAAGGATTGTGTGTGTTGAGCATCAGAGGAAGCCAAGAAATTTGAAAGGGCCCCCCTGGGAAGCACAGTGAGGAAGGGTGGATATTAGGTTACAGGTAAAATGGAAGTAGAGGTGGGCCAGTGACCACTCGAGGTGGAGGCAGGGAGGGACTTAGAAGTATAAGGAAGCACAGACAGCAAAGGGGAGAGATAAAGGGAACAGGTATGAAAAACTATATGGAAGCCTACTGTCTCACAATGCAAATTAAAAAATAATTGGAGGAGATACTAGAATACATGTGAAATGAAAGGTGGGGGGGGGGTGGGGATACTGGGGCTCTAGGTTTAAGTAAAGGATAAGAGCCAGGGAATAGGGTAGAGGAGGGTTAGTGTGTGGGTTAGACCAAACTAAGAACATATGAAAAAGCCATAAGGAAACTCGTTAATTACTAAACAAACTTTGAAAGACAACCTTTACAAAAAGTTTGAATGCAATTAACTTGTATGGGTGGACCAACTTCTTCTTGTTTGTTTGTTTGTTTGTTTGTTTGTTTGTTTGTTTTTCAAGACAGGTTTTTCTCTGTGTAGTCCTGGCTGTCCTGGAACTCACTCTGTAGACCAGGCTGGCCTCGAAACTCAGAAATCTGCCTGCCTCTGCCTCCTGAATGCTGGGATTAAAGGTGTGCACCACCACCAACTTACTTCTAGACTACATGGGTTATTAAATGAAAATTGCAATTCAAGGCATGGGATACCTCCCTAAAAGTGATTTAGTCAGGGAGCCTCCATTGGTGTCCAAAACAATACAAGCAGCTACCATTGTTCTTGATTACCCCCATAACAAAATCATAAGACCCCATGGCTGAAGATGGCAAACATGCTGCCTGCAGAATGGAGAAACCAATCTTAAAACTTCCTACTGGAAGTTTTAAATCTGTTTCATAAAGCTAGAGAGTGCCATGCAGTCTGCTACAGCAGAACAAAACACTAAAGGTCTTACACAGAATGGGACCCTGCAGTGATGAGACACTGAACTTTCAGGCAAGATGTGCCTAGCAATACAATACTGACATGACTGTTAGGGGAAAACTAGCTGCTTAGAGATGAAATCTGAGTCCTGTATGGTACTCGAGTCCAGATAAAAGGCCAGGATCTACTATTTTTATTTTGCTAAATAGTCCTGTTATAAAATTATCTTCTAAATATTTATGCTTATATCCATGGACCTGGACTTGGGGGTCTAAACTTGGCCAGAGAAGCCCCACCCCTACAGGGAGCAGCATTCGATGGAGAGAGGCATGAGTGGCCAAAGTGTTGAGAACAAGAAATTGAGTGTACAAGCTTAAAAGGGAGACCTATCAACTACATCCTTTGGGGCTCAGGGGACATCATGGATAAAGAGAAGAAAAGAATATAAGGGCCAGATGACTAGAAGAAGTGCTGAGAAACACTATCTTTTGAGCATAGTATGGTTAGACACTTATGAAATCAAAGCAGGATTGGTTACTTACATAAGATTTCATCGATCTAGCAAAAATTCAGGCATAGGTGATTTTTGCAGTCAATAAAGCTGGAGGGAGTTAGAGTTCTAAAGACTGTTTTGACATAAGACCAGAAATCAAAATTCAGAGTTTCCCCTGCTGGTTTTCATTCTTTCTTTGGTTCAGTATTTCCTCACTAGGCTCCTGTACCTACCTTTGTAATGATAAGATATACTCTGTGCCATTGAATGTTGGAAGTATCTGATCTGCTTTTCTCCTTTGATCTTATAAGGAGTTACAATTAAGAGATGGCCTTGAGTGTCAGAGACTTTGAACTTTGGTTTTTAAGCAGTGTTGAGGCTATGAAAGACTATGGGAGATTTGAAATTGAACTAAATGTATTTTGCATTATGATAGGACTGCAGCCTATGGGGCTAAGGAGTGGAATGTGGTGGAATGCTCCCCAACAGATAATATATTATTGAATACGAAGCTGAATAAACAACCCTAAAAGGGACACCTATGTCAATTATATCCTTTATGGGTCAGAGTACATCAGAATATATATATTTTAATGTTTAGTCCTTAGTTGATAAGCTGTTTGAAAGGATTTGATGATGTGACCTTAGGTACATTCTCATTGGAGAAAATATGTCACTGGGAATGAGTTTTAAGTTTCAAAAGCCCAAACCAGGCTGAGTCTCTTTACCTGCACATCAGATGTATAAAGCTCTCAGCCACCACTGCAACACCATGACTTCCAGCTGCTCCCAGGCAGGAACCCTCCGTTAGCAAGCTCCCAAATAAATGTTTTCCATTATCGGCATTGTCTTGGCCATGGTATCTCTTCACAGCAACAGAACACTAAGGCAATGGAATACATTCTGTCCTACCCCTTTCTAAGGACCTATTGGCAGTTTATCCTTACTATGGCAGTAAGAATCACTCTTCTTTGGTATTGTGGTCATTGGCAGGGTTGCCATGCTTCACTGGAAGGCTCCTTACCAATACACATATACTTAGCGCTAAGTGGACCTAAGTTATGTATATACAAAATTAGAAGAGGGTCCTGTTGAGAACAAATGAGGGCACCAGAAGGAGCAAATAGGAATAAATGTGTTGGCACAGTGGATATTTATATGGCATTCTCAAGAATAAAGAAAATTTTAAAGTTAAAAAAAAGTTAAATAATTTGGGACAGAGAGACTTTCATAATTTAAATGTGATTTTAATTATTTATAGATATAAAAATCAACATGGATAAACAAAGGTGCTATAACAAAAGAAAAGGCTCACAAACAATAGAGGTGTCAGAGGGTTCTGACAGAGCAGAGATGACAGAAAGAATATGTAACTGTGTTCATTATCTCAGTGCTAGTAACAGCTTAATCAACACCTGCAAATACAGACTGTATTTGTAAGATAAAATAAGCCATCAGCTTATTTTATAAGCCCTGACAGAGAGCAAATGTCTATCATTCATAAACCAATTTGACATTTTTAGTATCTGTGACCAAAAGTTAATATACCAACCAGTTTTGTCGATAAGTTGCCACAGTGTAGAAGAGTTAGAAAATTAGCTTCAGATTTGCCTTTTGTTTCAGCCATCTAACCTTAAGTATGGTAGCCCTGCACCATATGCCCCAGTACAGGGGAATGCCAGGGCCAGGAAGCAGGAGTGGGTGGGTTGGGGAGCAGGGCAGGGGGAGGGTATAGGGAGCTTTGGGGATAGCATTTGAAATGTAAATGAAGACAATATCTAATTTAATAATAATAAAAAAAGAGTATTGGAAGACAATGGATAACTGACAGCAGTGTCTGAAATGGTGGGGAAAGCTGCCCTAAATACTTAGATCAAGTTGGAAGAGAGCATGGAGTCTGGGAAATCTGATGGGGACATTCTTGACTGACTGGTTCAATTTAGCATTCTTTGCTAAGACCAGCAAAGACTTGGATTTAATTCTTACTCAATCCAATCATCTCCACAGTTCACAGATTCTAACTCTGGTGAGCTGCCACAGACATTCACTGATATTCACAAGGGAAGCTGGCTGAAAGAATGAATGTTAATGAGGAACTTCCTCCTCTCAGTTCACAGCTGAGGTAGCAAAAAGCTTCTTCCTGCATGGAGAGGTATCTATGTCATTCATGGCCACCAATTGTCTTAGTCAGTATTTCTATTGCTGTGATAAAACACCATGACTAAAAGCAACTTGGGGAAGAAAGAATGTATTTGACCTTATAGTCAAATTTGAACTTGTAGCTCATCATCCATGGAGTTTGGAAAAGGAACACAGGACAAGAATTTGGAGGCAGCAACTGATGCAAAGGTCATGGAAGAACACTGCTCTTGTTCCTCATGTCTTACACAGCCTACCTTCTTCTAGCAACCAGGGCCACCATCTTAGAAGTTCTACTGCCCATAAAGATCTGAGATATCACATATCAGTCATAAAGCAAGAAAATGTATCACAGGCTTGTATACCAGTCAACTGATAGAGGCATTTTCTCAGTAGAGGTTCTTTCTGCCAAAATGACTTCAGCTAGTATCAAGCCAACACACTAGTCTACCTCAGATGTACAAGCAAGTCCTTCCTTTTAAACTTTATGATATTTTTATAAAAAAAAAAAAAAAACTTTGAGGTATTCATAGAGTAGAACTGCCTCAAGGATAACTAGAAATTCTCATTCAACTAGTATCTGGAAAAGTGGTCTTAGTTCTTCTTCTTCTTCTTCTTCTTCTTCTTCTTCTTCTTCTTCTTCTTCTTCTTCTTCTTCTTCTTCGATATTTTCTTCATTTACATTTCAAGTGCTATCCCATAAGTCCCCTATACCCTCCCCCAACCCTGCTCCCCTACCCACCCACTCCCACTTCTTGGCCCTGGCATTCCTCTGTACTGGGACATATAAAGATTGCTAGACCAAGGGGCCTCTCTTCCCAATAATGGCCAAATAGGTCATCTTCTAATACATATGCAGCTAGAGACATGAGCTCTGGGGGGTTCTGATTATTTCATATTGTTGTTCCACCTATAGGGTTGCAGACCCCTACAGCTCTTGGGTACTCTCTCTAGCTCCTACATTGGGGACCCTATGTTCCACCCTATAGAAGACTGTGAGCATCCACTTCTGTATTTGTCAGGAACTGTCAAAGCCTCACAGGAGACAGCTATATCAGGGTCCTTTCAGCAAAATCCTGCTGGCGTATGCAGTAGTGTCTGCATTTGGTGGCTGATTATGTGATGGACCACCCAGGTAGGGCAGTCTCTGAATGGTCCATCCTTTCATCTTAGCTCCAAACTTTGTCTCTGCAACTCCTTCCATGTATTTTTTTATTCTCTATTCTAGGGAGGAATGAAGTGTCCATGTATTGGTCTTCTTTCTTGATTTTCTTGTGTTTTGGAAGTTGTATCTTGGGTATTCTATGTTTCTGGGCTAATATCCACTTATCAGTGAGTGCATGTCAAGTGACTTCTTTTGTGATTGGGTTACCTCACTCAGGATGATATCCTCCAGATATATCCATTTGCTCAAAAATTTCATAAATTCATTGTTTTTAATCGCTGAGTAGTACTCCATTGTGTAAATGTACCACATTTTCTGTATCCATTCCTCTCTAGAGGGACATCTGGGTTCTTTCCAGATTCTGGCTATTATAAATAAGGCTGCTATGAGCATAGTGGAGCATGTGCCCTTGTTACAAGTTGGAACATCTTCTAGGTATATGCCCAGGAGAGGTATTGCTGGATCAATTGGTAGTACTATGTCCAGTTTTCTGAGGAACCACCAGACTGATTTCCAGAGTGGTTGTACCAGCTTGCAATCCCACCAGCAATGAAGGGGTGTTCCTCTTTCTCCACATCCTCACCAGCATCTGCTGTCACCTGAATTTTTAAATTTCCCTGTGATGCTAGAGTTGAGAATCACAGAACATGACCCATAAAGATAACCCACTGCTGTTACCAGCTGTTGCTTTTGGAATAAGTATGATGTCCAACCTGTTCCAAGTAAATAGCCAAGAGCATTGGGAACAATTCTTAGAACTTTCTCTTGTTTCTTATTAGTAGATGTTTAAGAAAGAGCCACACTTTCTTCTTTCAGAATTTTTTTTAAACTAGAATGGATTCTTGAACTGTAGATATCTTGTAATCCTGGGGAGGGGGTGGGGAAATCCCTTCACTGAGTGAATGCCACAGACAATAATGTGTAAAGGACATACAGAGAACAAGTCACAGTGACCATATTGTTTGGGATAACATAATACCCCTACTCCTAGTTACTGAGAGGAAACTGCTCAACACTTGTTTAACCCTAATTTAAGTTGTACTTAACTGTTATTGTCGCCCAAGCCATCTTTATATATGACATTAGGTATCCTTCATATTTGAGTGGTCCAATAATTGATAGACCATGGAGAAGTGTGTGTTTTTCCATGTCATTGCTCAAGATTAATTTTGTCATTGTTGCTAACATTTTCTAGATCTTCTCAGTTTAGGAATGTATCCAAATTTATTCTGTTGGAAATGTCCTTAAGATTTAGGGTCATTGTTTTTATTTTATTTCACTATGCCCTTCTATTCCAACCTCACTCCAAGGCTATAATATCTACAGAGTTCCAAAAACCCCTAAACAACATTTTTGCAGCCCTTTCATTCATTTGTTTGTTTAGAAAATCAGTCAACAAACACAAACATTCCTATGTTCCTGCTGGGATATACAGACTTCAAAACATTCAATATGCTCTTAATGAGGCTAACGTCTAGTAAGGAAACTGTTATATTAGCAGATAATTGCAATAGCATGTATTTAATTTATCAAGGAAACTAGCTAATAAGATAATATTTAGGAGTCAGGCAAGGTTGGCAAGCAACAAAACATGTCTTATTAATTTGTAATTTTATTAAGTCTCCAAATACCTACATGTTAAGGGAAAAAAAACCAACAATAGTATCCAGGAAAATAGAAAAGCAAAGTTGAGCTGCCAACCTGAAAAGAATAAAAATGAGAGACCTTGATTATAACTCTGTAATCTAATCTCAAAACATACACAAAGGTATTAAAGTTTGATGTACATAATTTTTACTATCAATGCATGAGTCAAAGCAATTTCTTATATCACTGCTTTATTTGAAGCAGAGGGCACTAAGGAAATTGCCTATTCAGAAAGCCATAAATAAGAGTAAAATATCCTTACATTCTAGGTATCATTTTTTTTACATTTCTCAGACACCTTGATTTTGCATAATATGACTTCATAAGTAACTGTCAAAAAGACAAATGATTCGATTATGTCCAAGATTTCTAAGACTGACTAAACAAACCACTTCGTTGACTAGTTCATTTTGTAAACTCTGTTGTTTGCTTCCACTTTTCTTCTTACTCAATAGAAAAAGCATTAACCTGGGAAAGGAGGGGCCATATTTTCTTTTAGACATAGGTTCTCTGTGATACAAAATTTCATATTCTAATGTATGAACCAAATATCTTGTCAGTTCATAAACACATACAATCAGACATTTGGTCCTTAGCAATGATATAGACAGTGCACGTTATAATAGCAACTAACCAAGAACCCTGCCCAATATTTACGTTTTTACATTTTACATAATTAAGAAAATATTACATTGAATATGTATGTGTTTGATTATTTTGCCCTTGAGAAACACACTAATGAAAGTCACTTTAAATTGATTGGTGGTCATTTCAAAAAGCAATCAGAGCATATTTGCAAAATACTTTTTGCCTAAGGAATACTTATCCTAATAGTAAACTTGATTGTCAAATATCTAATATTTTTTTCTGGGGAAAAATTGTTGAGGAATTTGATCCTCCAAGCACAAATTATTTCCCCAAAATACTTTTTTTCTTTCCTAAATCCCTAAATCTGGACCTTTAGAAACATGAAAAAGGGATTTATGCTTTGGGCCTGATAAGTCTGATTTGCAATTATCCCAGCCCATCTTCCTAGTGCCTGGATTGATATTCAGGTCTTGAGGAATCTAGCAAGGCTACAAGCTAGACTATTGAAGCTGTCCTAAATTTCTTTTATCTGGAAGATTCAATTAAGTTCTATGACAAATCCATTAAATGCAGGAAATAAACTTCATTCTGGAACTGTCAAAGAAGGAGAGAGGGTCAGTTAAGTGAAGGAGCCTTGGGCAAGCCTGACACTTGTCAGATTTCATCATCAGGTGATGATTCTAGCAATGCATGGACTCAGCCCATAACTGACAGCTTGCTCCAGGAACACTGCAAATGAGTGTTCTCAGGGATGTAGTGCTATCTTCAGTGTACTCCGCTACTGTGCAGAGATCAGACTACATTCAGTTCCCTAATCTGCTACCTCCTTACTTTGTGCTGCGACACAGAAGCTATATGTACTTCATTAACTTCCATAATAAAAAACAGATGAGGGTTTCCCTCTGGGAACAAGTTCTTTTTCTTTTTAGTTGTGAGTGTGTGTGCATGAATGTGTGAGTGCATGAGTGAGTACTCTGGAGCTAGACTTATAGGTGGTTGCAAGCAATCTGTCTTGGGTGTTGAAAACCAAAATCAAGTCCCATGAATGGTGGAATATGTTCTTAAACACGGAGACATCTCTCCAGCCCCCACAAATTCTTTTTTTTCCAATTAGTTTTTATTAGATATTTTCTTAATTTACATTTCAAATGTTATTCCAAAAGTTCCCCCCCTCCTCCCGCCCTGTTCCCCTGCCCACCCACTCCCACTTCTTGGTCCTGGCGTTCCCCTGTATTGGGGTATATAAAGATTACAATACCAAGGGGCCTCTCCACCCGATGATGACCGACTAGGCCAACTTCTGCTACATGTAGAGCTAGAGACACATGTTCTTGGGGTTCTGGTTAGTTCATATTGTTTATACCATCTAATTCATTTTTTAAATCTTTTTAAGATGGGCATGGTGGCACACGCCTTTGATCCCAGCACTCGGGAGGCAGAGGCAGGCAGATTTCTGAGTTCAAGGCCAGCCTGGTCTACAGAGTGAGTTCCAGGACAGCCAGGGCTACACAGAGAAACCCTGTCTCGAAAAAAAAAATAAAATAAAATAAAATAAAATAAAATAAAATCTTTTTAACTCTCAAGAATTACTTTTAACAAATTACCTTTTTATTGTATTTTTTTTTTTTACTTCTGTGACCAAAATACATAAGAGAACAATTTGAAGAAGGGTTGATGAATGTCACCTCATGATTTCAGATATGTTGGTCCATTATGATAGGGTGGACAAAGATCAGTTTAAGTCAAGGTGAGAAAGGAAGCAGAAAAAAGAGGAATACAAGAAATGGCCAGACCATAATCTATCCCAGGGGCCACACCCCAATGCTCTGTTTTCTCTAATTAGACCTCACCTAACAGAAACTGTTTCTATCCTGAGATTTCAAGATTCATTCATCAGACGTGTGTGTGTGTGTGTGTGTGTGTGTGTGTGTGTGTGTGTGTAATAGTCAATGGAAGAATTTTGTTGACATGGCATACATGGGTTTAATGGTTTGCTGGTTAGTTTTGGTTGTCACCTTGACTGCTGTAAATACTAGGAAGTTGGTGATTCTTACCTCTGGATATATATGATGTATATTTATATTTCTACCAGATTTTCAAATGTTCATTTTTGCTCATGTTTATATATTTTTATCTATATGGCTAATACAGGTCCAAAGAATAATTTTATAAAATTATCTTGAGTTGAAAATGAATTTTTTTTCAGGAAATATATGCTGATTGTGGTTTCCTCTCTTCCAAATCCTCCCAGATACTCCCCACCTCCCCAGCCACCCAAACCCACACCTTTACTTTCTCTCCTTAAAGTACAATGACACCTAAAATAATAGTAGCATTAATAAAAAATAAAACAAAAACAAACAACCAGAACAGGACAAACCAAACCAAAAAGAAAAATAAAGAAAAGAAAAGGCACAAACAACATTTGAAAACCTGTGCCATATACATTCACACACAGAGAAAATCCTTAGAAACAAAGTCAGAAATTTTATAAGTTTTTTTAAAAAGTCCAGACAACATGCTGTGAGCAAGCAAAATAAAATCAAAAAAATACCCAAATACCATTAAGATGGTTTTGTGTTGGGCTTCCACTGCTGGTCGTGGGCCCTGCTCTTAATTGTGATTTTTATACCCAGGGAAATTCTGACAGAAAAAAAAGAAAAAAACTTATTTTTTTCTCTGCAGACATTTATCAATTGAAGACACTGAGGGATAGAGGCTTGTGTCCACTTCCCCTGTCGGCACTGGGAGCCTGCCAGGCTTAGATTGTGCAGGCTTAGAATGCACTACCGTGTCTCTCTCTGCTCTCCTTGTAGATGACCTCTACCAAGTTCCAGGGGGGAAAAATGGGTACTTAACAAATATATCTGATAGGCTTTTTGTTGTTGCTATTGTTAATCTGGCAGTCTGCTTTTGATTTGAAATCAATAAAAAATGTATTTAATACCCATGGATAAAAATAATTCAGAGATAGGCACAGATGAACATTGGGGTTATTGTTGGCATTATAAAACAAAAGTTCCATCCTCTAGCTAGCTATCCACAAATGAGATAATTTCTCCTTTGGGAAGGATTTATGAATTACATTGCAGAACCCCTTGTTCTTTCTTTTCCTCGTTTTTGTTAGTCTGTGTTAACTGTATGAAGATATGCATGTGTAGAATGTATTTTGATCATATTGACTCGTCTTCCTCTTTCATTTTCCTCATCTCCCTTTTTCTCCTCCTTTCTCTTGTCTCAAGTAACACCTAGTTTTAGGCTCATGTCCTTTCTCCTCACTGAGCTTCTTTCCACATGAGAGAAGACCTGCATGCTGTATGTGCCCTGATGGGACTGATTTATGTCACTCAACATGGTGATCCCCAAGCCCATTCATTTCCCTGAAAATGAAACAATTTCCTTCTTCCTTGTGGCTGGATAAAACACCATAGCATAAATACTACATTTTCTATATCATTCATCTGATGATGTTGACTGTGGGTCTGAGTCTCATTAATGACCAAATTTATATTTTAGCAGTTTAAGGAGCTATAAAAAAGCAGACATGCAGCTACAGAAAATTAAGCCATGTGAGTTCATGACGTTTGCTAAACTGCTTGGTTATGATAACTGATAAGCACTGCCTCTGCCTGTCCTGCAGCCTATTCTCCAAAATCTCCATTGGATGCATTTATAGAAGTGTATCATTAACGTAAGTAACTAATACAACAAGGGCAAGCAGTGCCACAAATAGGCATCTGGATATGCACTACTGCTTTCTCAAGCGTCTGGTGGATCATTCTGCTGCAGAACATGAAAGACCATTATGAAGAATAGACGTAAAGGGGCACAGAAAGTTTCAAATATTTTCCAAACAAGAGAATTATTTTTGCCTTGGTTTATAGGACCTTATTTATAAAAGGAAATCTACACATTGGCAAGAACAATTAAGAGATAGGTACAGATGAACCTTCCATGCCGCTGGCTATGGAACTTGTATATAAAAAGAAAACTTAAAACATGGCTAAATTATGAAAAGTCAGGTGCTTCTGAGATGGCTTGCTTATTAAGTGCTTGCTACACAAAACAAATCAGTAGTCTTCATGTTCAAGGGGAGATTCTGGATAAAAAGAATCTGAAGTGGAGAGCAATTAGGAAAGGTCCAACATCAACCTCTGACCTCTACAGTCTCTCCCCCCTCCCCTCTGTATGTGTGTGTGTGTGTGTGTGTGTGTGTGTGTGTGTGTGTCTGTCTGTCTGTCTGTCACACACACACATTTTAGAAGCTTATATTTTAATGCAATTTTTCAAATATAATAAACAAAGACATAGGAATTATGTGAGAACTTGTTAACATATAAGTAAAAGAATTTGTTTTTTGATTAAAATTAAAAATTGAAATACAGACATGGTGGCACATATCTGTTATCATGTAACTTTCGAATTTCAAAGTTGGGGACCAGAAAAACTGAAGTTCAACAAATTCAAGGTCACCCTAAGTTATAGAGGGAGTTGAAGGCCAGTTCAAGTTTTGATTGATACTCTTGTCTCAAAACAAACAAACAAAAAAGATAAATTGATATTGTAATTCTTCACAAAGGCTAGTAACCAGTCTGGTTTCTGTTTGCATTGACGTCTGCCCAGGTAGCCTAGGATATCTCTTGTGCCTGTGGTGTCTTCATGATAAGCTTGTTGTTATCTTTAAGATAATTCAAAGTTCTTCATGCCTAAGTTTCATTAAGATTTTGCAGAGACTTGCAGGTTTTCTTTTTCTATTTAAGTCACTTTGGCTAATTAGGTAAGTATTATCTCGTGGGTATCCATAATTTTCTCTTGATAGAATAAACAACTTTAAATAATTTTTGATGTAGCTTCCCAGGGATCAAATCTAAATTTTAGAATAAAAAAAAAACTTGAATTAAAAATGCCAGAATTATCCTTTATTTAAAACAACTTCTGAGATTTTCTGTGAGGCCCTTGGAGAAGCATATACGTTTGATCTTTCATTTTAGAAAAAGAAGAAACAAATAAACCTTTTGGTATGTCCCCATTTCTTAAGCAATTATGCTTTATTATTATAACTATCATGAACATTATCAAAGCAAGAAAGAAGCTTAGTCTAGGTTAAATATATATAAGCACATTGAATTTACATAATATTTTAAATGATGTGGCATGGGTAGGTCATTGATATTAACTCATTTCTTCACTATCTGTAACATGTATTGTGGGGAACAAAAGTAAAGCCTATATGACATATTATTATTTATTATACCCAATGTAATTTACTTTTTCCTGTTGTTGTAAGTTATCATAATAAATTAACCATCATCATTCTGTCCTTTGAGTTTTTTTTTCTATAGGTACTATTTTCCTTTATATTTGCCTAAAGGCCCTGCTATAAGATTTTGTAGATAGATTTTATGCAAGATAGATTTTGTACAAGATAGATTTTTTTATCTTCAAGAAAAGGGGCACTCTTGCAACTTCATGAAAAATTCTCTGCCAAGTGTCCTGATCATTCAAAGAACTGACTTCATTAGTAGCTTACAGCTTGACTCCACTTGAACAATTTCAGATCATACCAGTAGACACCCAGGGTTTCCAGGAATTCTTTAATCAAGAATCTGATAGGTTGCTTTTATTTTTTAATTTTTATTTTTTGAAAACTAAGAAGTGACATAAATAAAAACTAATTACATAGGACCAAATGCACTGATGAGGACAACTGAATTTGATTATTAATTTGAAATATTGATGTTTTGCTATAGGTTTTCAAGTTGTATAGACTCAGAACTTATTTTTCGCCCTTATATTTCTTGACCTCACTATATTATTTTAAGCTAACATCTGGTTCTCAGTGAGCCCTGAGAATTCACTGACTTTTACTGATTCTCTTTGACTTGACATTAAGCATTTTCAGGGATTTAACAAATTAGCTTTGTTCTTGGGTGGCTATCATTGAATAATTCAACTTTACTTCCAAGACCATTCCAGGAGTGTCATACTTGATAATAAATCTGTTTAATTATGTACAATTTCACCACTAGTAATAATACCCAAAAAGTCATCCAAATAAATAAATAAATAAATAAATAAATAAATAAATAAATAAATAAATAAAAGCTAGTATCTGGTTTACAGAGTCCCAAGTTCAACCATGGTGGGACCATCATTTTCTGATAGGCCAGACCACTTAGCAAATTCATGTACCTTTCCCTGAAAGCACAGATTCCTAACCTAATTGTGTTATCTTCCTCCCCTCTCACATTGCATCTGACAATGGTACAGACTCTGAACCTGAATTACTGTCTCTATAATTTAGACTTCGCAGCTGTCATCCAGTGCTCCAGATACAGCATCACTGCCCATGCTTGTTAATAACATCTGCACACAACCACTCTGAGCCTTTTTGAAATGTCCTTAGATAACAGGCTATCAGGACTTCATCTTTAGAAAGCCTGAATCCTATACATAACTAGCTAGTCTCTATCTGTAACCAACCTGGGTCAACTCAACACACACCTCAGAGCCTAAGCAGTGGCATCCACTGTACCAGCAGACATCACCACACTGCTTCTAATAGGTCATAATTTCAGAATCTGAACTAAATGACATTTCAAAGCTGGTATTGTTCAAGAAATATACTTCACAATAAGGCTAAAAGACTCTGCAAAAAGAAAGGGCAATTTTCTCCAACCAAAGGGAAAAGTAGCCTTCTCACTGATAAAATTGCTGACATCTAAAACCATTAATGCAGAGAAAGAAAAGGAATTTACAGGGTGAAAAGCACTTCGGTCCTTCCTCTGTCCCCTGTTAGCTATGAAACTTCAGATAATCATTTAACCTCACAAAATCTGTTTCATTATCTACCTAAGTGGTCATCTGGGAAAACTTCTAGATAATATAATACATGTGAAAATATATGTATAAAAGTTAATGTGTTGAATTAATATAAAGTATTATACCATTAACACAGTGATTATTAGACTTCTTGGTGAGTAAAGAAAAAATGTAAGAAAGATTTTGAAAATTCACTCTAAGAACTTGAAATATGGGGTTGTATTCAATGAAAAATAATCTTGCTCTTTTAATATTTAGTAGACTAAATCTATGTACTTTTGAAATTGGTCAAAATAGAAGAGTTTATTGATTAAATCAGGTTATACTCATCTAAAATTATATTTAGGTTAAAACAAGGTGGAAAATTATCTGAGTGTTAAAATAGACAATAAAAGATACCTGATGATCACTCATAATTTGACTAAAGTGATTGTGAGGGGCAGCAGATTTGACCTACCAAGCCAACTTAGCCTAAGATCCCTTTTGTTAGTAGTAAGGTATCCATTTAGTCTAAACTTGAACAAGGTAAAAGGGAACACATTACTTCAATAAGATCAGATCTGTTTTTCTTAATTTCAGATGAACTACCTCACCTTGAAGAACCTCTACCATAAAGTCAATAAAATGTAATTGGAGAAAGCAAATAGGGAAGGAGAGTCATCTGGTCAAGAAACCAGTGATAAGACATACTTTAATAAACTGTTATAACTGGGTGTGTTCATAACAACAATCCTAACCAGATACTGTAGAGGCTGTGAGGAAAAGCAAAGATGTAACAGACCTCAACAAGCAATGTGTACTTGTGTGTAGAGACTCAACAATATGCTGTAGATGTAAATGTGATGCCTTATTATCAACAGTGGGCAGTGGCAGTTATTTTTTTAAAGCATTCACTTAGTTAATGATAATATTTTTATTTTTAAAAGTCAGTTCAGCCATCTTTCCTCTGAGCTCAGCAGACGCAGCTAGGGCCTGCCCTGCACTTCACACACCCCAGGACTTTAAGATCTCATGAGAGTCCCAAGGAAGAAGGAGCTAGAGAAAGTACCCAAGGAGCTGAAGGGGTCTTCAACCCTATAGGTGGAAGAATAACCATGAACTAACTAGTACCCCCTGAGCTCATGTCTCTAGCTGCATATATAGAAGAGGATGGCCTAGTTGGCCATCATTGGGAAGAGAGGCCCCTTGGTCGTGTAGACTTTATATGCCCCAATACAGGGGAATGCCAGGGCCAAGGGGTGGGAGCAGATGGGTAGGGGAGCAGGGCCAGGAGGGGGGAGGGTATAGG
>LR750720.1:25006-40415 GCA_902729485.2 Mus minutoides | reverse complement strand
TATTAAAAACAATAAATATATGAAATTCCTAGGCAAATGGATGGATCTGGAGGCCATCATCCTGAGTGAAGTAACCCACTCACAAAAGAACTCACATAACATGTACTCACTGATATGTGGATATTAGCCCAGAAACCTAGACTACCCAAGATACAATTTACTAAACACATGATACTCAAGAAGAAGGAAGATCAAAATGAGGACACATCACCCCTTCCTAGAATTAAGAACAAAGCACACATTGAAAGTGTTAAAGAGATCATGTGTGAAGCTGAATCCAAAGGATGGACCCAATGACTGCGGCTGCCAGGGATCCATCCCACAATCAGCCACCAAACATAGACACTATAGCATATGCCAGCAAGATGGTGCTGAAAGGGCCCGGATATAGCTGTCTCAGGGGGAAAATATACCAATGCCTGGCAAACATGGAAATGGAAGCTCACAGTCAGCTATTAGATGGAACACAGAGTTCCCAAGGAAGAAAGAGCTAGAGAAAGTACCCTAGGAACTGAAGGGGTCTTCAACCCTCTAAGTGGAAGAATAACCATGAACTAACTAGTACCCCCTGAGCTCATGTCTCTAGCTGCATATATAGAAGAGGATGGCCTACTTGGCCATCAGTGGGAAGAGAGGCCCCTTGGTCATGCAAACTTTATATGTCCCAGTACAGGGGTACGCCAGGGCCAAGATGTGGGAGCGGGTGGGTATGGGAGCAGGGCCGTTATGGGGGAGGTTATAGGGAACTTTCTGGATAACACTTGAAATGTAAATGAAGAAAATATCTAATAAAAGTTAAAAAAAAATTTAAAAAAAAGTCAGTTCAGTTCCTCTAGTGAATTTGCTTGTTTCTCTTTCTGTGTCTCAGAGTTAAACATTAGAAAAATTCAAATATTTCTTTTTTGCAGAATGCTTTTGGGTTATTTTTTAAAATATTAGCCCCAATTCTTTGAATCTCATCACTGATATGTAAACTATGATACCAGCACAAAATAAAACATAAAGACATGATATAAGCAGTGGATTTATAGATTTCTGATCCTTGGTTAGTAGCATGCTTTTATTGATTTAACCTAAGATTGTGTTCATATGTGTTCATGACTGTGTCATATACAAACATATTAAACTTTTGCACTTTTGGTAATTAAAACTCCTGATGTGGAAAAATGTTAAAATATTGCATATGTGTGTGTGTGTGTGTGTGTGTGTGTGTTTGAGTTTTGAGTGTTATGACTTTAAGTATATTTCTGATAAAGATTTATTTTATCAGATATTATCCTATCTTAGAAAAATCACAGGTACTAGAACTAGGAACTGTAAGGATAATCCTGTAGTATATATCATCTTTACTTTAGTTTATTGTATGTTTAGTGATTCAAATTCTACATCTACAATATAATAGATGATATTTTAGAACATTTATTGTAATGAAGGTTTTATATCACTAGCTCTCTTAGCCTCATTAGCTTCATAAGCCATATCTTGTTAAACATAACCACTTTACAGATGAGGAAACTGATGGAAGTCCCAAAACTTGCCTATGTCATGGACTCTTGACATGATTGAATGTCATGTCCATGGATGGACTTGACATGATTGAACCAATATTTAAACCCAGATGGTCTGAGAGCAGTATCTTATTACTGCAACTTTCAATATCATGTTGCTTCAATAATCTCTCTCTCTCTCCTTCTCTCTCTCTCTCTCTCTCTCTCTCACACACACACACACACACACACACACACACCAAGAACTGAGCACTATGATACAATTTTAGAAACTTTTTATTCAGGTATAATAATTAACAACCTTGGAAAGCTGGAGAAATGGCACAATTGGTAAAGTACCTGCCACACAAACAGTATAATCTGAGTTTAGGTTCCCATTACTTTCTGAAAATTAGGCCATGGTGGTACATGCCTTTAATTTTAGCTATGGATGACAGTGGAGTCAGGTGTTTCTCTGAAGTTTGTTGTCCAGGCAGTCTGGCCAAATCAATATGCTTCCGGTCCAATGAGAAATCCTGTCTCTAAATATAAGTCAGGAACAATTGAACAAAGAAACCTAAAGATTGTCTCTGGCCTCCACACATATACAAACACACACATAAATACAATGCTGCCACATTTACATATACAAAAATTATAATCTCTGATTATCATCATTAAATTATTCATCAAATATCCTCAACACCAACCTCAGCATCCATCTTAACACAATGGTGTCTTGAAAAGCTTGGTCAATGCCTGGTTTTCCAATCAGACTACTTTGGGCACTCCTCTAACTTCCTGAGCTAACAATCCCATCATGAAAAGAAATTAGATTTCTCTATGTTTCCCCTAGTTATCAGGCAGCAGCCTCTTGTAATTATTGCTTCTCTTACTAGCTGCTCACAAACCATTTCTTTCCTCCTCCCCCACCTTCTCCTCATCCACAACAACAAAACTGCAGTCACTTAATTTCCTATTATATATTCAACAGGAATCTTCTTTTTTTAAGATTTTTTTCTTTATTTACATTTCAAATGTTATCCCAAAAGTTCCCTATGCCCTCCCCTCACTCTGCTCCCCTAACCACCCACTCCCACTTATTGGCCCTGGCATTCCCCTGTACTGGGGCATATGAAGTTTGTAAGACCAAGGGGTCTCTCTTCCCAATGATGGCCGACAAGGCCATCTTCTGCTACATATGCACCTAGAGAAATGAGCTCTGGGGGTACTGGTTAGTTCATATTGTTGTTCTACCTAAAGGGTTGTAGACCCCTTCAGCTCCTTGGGTACTTTCTCTAGTTTCTCCATTGGGGGCCCTGTGTTCCATCCTATAGATGGCTATGAGCATCCCCTTCTGTATTTGCCAGGCACTGGCATAGCCTCACTGGAGATAGCTATATCAGGGTCCTTTCAGCAAAATCTTGCTGGCATATGCAATAGTGTCTGAGTTTGGTGGCTGATTATGGGATGGATCCCGGGTGGGGTAGTCTCTGGATGGTCCATCCTTTCTTCTTAGCTCCAAACTTTGTCTCTGTAACTCCTTTCATAGGTGTTTTGTTCTCTATTCTAAGGAGGATTGAAGTATCCACACTTTGGTCTTCATTCTTCTTGATTTTCTTGTGTTCTACAAATTGTATCTTGGGTATTCTAAATTTCTGGGCTTATATCCACTTATCAGTGAGTGCATATCTAATGACTTCTTTTATGATTGGGTTACCTCACTAAGGATGATATCCTCCAGATACATCCATTTCCCTAAGAATTTCATAAATTCATTGTTTATAATAGCTGAGTGGTACTCCATTGTGTAAATGTACCACATTTTCTGTATCCATTCTTCTGTTGAGGGACATCTGGGTTCTTTCCAGCTTCTGGCTATTATAAATAAGGCTGCTATGAACATAATGGAGCATGTGTCCTTTTTACCAGTTCGAACATCTTCTGGATATATGCCCAGGAGAGGTATTGCTGCATCCTCCCGTAGTACTATGTCCAATTTTCTGAGAAAATGCCAGACTGACTTCTAGACTGGTTGTACAAGCTTGCAATCCCACCAACAATGGAGGAGTGTTCCTCTTTCTCCACATCCTCGCCAGCATCTGCTGTCACCTGAATTTTTGATCTTAGTCATTCTGACTGAAGTGATTTGGAATCTCAAGTTTGTTTTGATTTGCATTTCTCTGATGATTAAGGATTTCGAACATTTTAAGGTGCTTCTCAGCCATTTGGTATTCCTCACTTGAGAATTCTTTGTTTAGCTCTGTACCCCATTTTTAATGGGGTTATTTTAATTTCTGGACTCAAGCTTCTTGTGCTCTTTGTATATATTGGATATTAGTCCCCTATCAGATTTAGGATTGGTAAAAATCCTTTCCCAACCTGTTGGTGGCCTTTTTGTCTTATTGACTGTGTCTTTTGACTTACAGAAGCTTTGCAATTTCATGAGGTCCCATTTGTCAATTTTTGATCTTACAGCACAAGCCATTGCTGTTAACAGGAATCTTCTTATCTCGTAAGTATATGGTGGAATATTTATCTACTTTCATTTTTTCAATATTACTCTCATTTTCCAAGATGGAAAATTTACAGGAATCAAAAGACCATGCCAGTTTATCTCACATTTGTGGTGCACTGAAGCACCAAGTAACCAGGCATCTAGCTAATTTTCAGTTAGCAGCACATAAATTGTGTGTTGTAGTAATAAAATGATGGCAATAAAAATGATAAACCTCACGTTTATAAAACAAAGTAATGAAAAGTAAATTGCCCCTCCATGTGAAGTCAAGTCATGAAATCCCTTCTTATAAAACCTGTTCTTGAAGTAAGTGCCCACGGCACACTTCAGCTATTGATTCCTGCAAGTTAATAATTTCTGCCAGTGGTATGCAATCCCTAGATGGTTGGTAAAACATCTGTCAACCTCTGTCACACTCTAAAAAGTCACCCAGTGGGTCAATAAAATTTGTGTGTGTCTTTGGTGTGCAGACCATTCTAGAAGATACGGTGGGGAAATGTAATGTAAATAAATGTATAAATTCATTCAGAGACCAATGAATCTCAGTGACAGCTCTCTGGATAAGAAAATATAAAGTCAAATTTAGAACAATCTCATGCCCCTTTAGGAATAAACACAAAGTTTTCATGAATTAATAAGCTATTTGAAATCCACTTAACTCACCTTTTTTTTTTTTTACAATTAGAAAAGCATACTTTTAAAAAATGGTAAGCTTTATTATAGTGATATATCTCATACCTATGGGGCTTTAAGACCTCTCTTCAAGACAGAATGTGTTTACCACATAATCCAGAGAACAGGAAGAAGTCATGGGGCTTACTCCATTGGAACGGAGTGACCTATCCTGTAATCTCATAGGAAGAGAGCTATATATAGCCTGTGAGATGCATCACTTGACTCAAAGGTAGAGACAGGAGGAGGGGGGATCTGTTCATGTGGACATTTGGTGGAGCTGTTGGCAACACAGAATATCACAATCATCACTCCTGATAAAAACGTCTTGGGAAAGAAATAGCCAAGAACAGAACTGCAAATTCATTTTATTAATTCCAGGATGTTATAGCCTCACACCAAGCAGCAATAACTTAAGAAAGGGAAAGTACAAATATTCAGACAACGCAAGAAAGAAAAGGAAGAGTTGCAAGACAATGTTCTCTGAGCTAGACCGACCTTGATTTTGTTGTTCCATTCACCAGATTAAGAATAAGAAAAGGCTGGATTGAAGTCATCAGAACTCTCTCCATAAGGTGGGGTTCAACACAGCTTTCAGTTCTCTTCCTGTGAAAACAATCCTCAAGGGCTAATATAAAAAGCCATGGGAACGGAGCGCTGCAGTAAATAGTCCCATGAGTATTCCAGCTCCCAACAGGATGTCAGTGGACTAAAATAATTTTTTTCCTCTCAATTGGAAATTAAAGAGCCCAAAAGACCAAGAAAGGATCATTTCAATATAAAAGGAATGCTAATGTATCTTATATGCCCACTGCTCAGAAGCGGCTTAATAATGTTTAGTGAATTGATATAATAAATGAGTTAACAATGAAACACGGGACTTCTGTGTCTCATACTCTGGCATGTTTTTATCTGGGACCATTTTAAAAACTACTAGAGAAACTTTTTGAACGTGCAGGTAGACCCTCTCCAGAGAAAAAGACCTACTACACATGTGAAACAGGTTCCCTCTTGTGATTCTTACCCTCAGCTAAACTTAAAACATAAAAGAATTAAAAGGAAACGTAAGGTTTTGTAAAATAAACCTCTGCAGGAAGACTAGCTTTTGAAACTGATTTACCCTGTAATCTTGGGATTACCTCTCTCAGCCACAGCTCTCTCAAGCACAAAACAGTGTGTGACCAGGTAGAGACAGCGCAAAGCCATGGCACCTACAACTTGCTCAAAGCAAAGGAAAGAGAAATATACAACACAAAGTGTTTCATGGGGTCTTAGAGTACAGAATGTGGTGGTACTCTTCCCCCATAAAATAATTATCACCAATCAGAATCGTTAACATTAAACTTCATTACCCAATAACCTGTGCTAAACAGAATTTCAAAAGTCATTATACACTTGCTATAATCATTGCAGCCCTGGGCCCTCACAAGATCAAACCTACAGATTGCTTTCTTTACTTTGTGTTCCTCCTGCTGAGTCTTCTGAACTCTAACAGATAGCTATAAGCCCATGAGCACATCAAGGGCTTGGCAAATCTTGGTGGGTCATAGAACAAAATTAAAAGGACTTCAGGAGGACAATTTGTGGGAAAGAGGAAGGTGGACATGTGTAGTAGAGAGGTGAGAGGTGACAGTGGTTGATAGGTAAAAATTGATATATGTAAATTTTTAATATAAATTAAATTTACATATTAAAATAGCCACTGTATGCCTTTATCCTTACAATAAGCTCAGCATTATATCCACTGAACAGTTAAAATTATATCCAAAAGTGATAAATTCTCAAAGAAATTTTCATAGGTCAAGAATATCAAAGTTGTCCTTCACACTCAGGCAGGTAGTGTTAAACCAATGACCCCCTCCCCCCCACACACAATCCCAAAGACATGTTTATATTACAAAAGTTCACTATGTCATAAGTACCCATATGTTTTAAAACTAATGAACATTATCCTTGTGAAGGAAAGGAAAATATGTGTCCTTTAAATCTTGAAAGGGCAAGCCCTAATAAGGCAATTTCCTGTAGTATTATGTTTGCACACCAAAGCCTGTGATGGCCTCCTAAACAGAAAGCTTGCTATCAGTGCTGTCTTGACCAAGATCTCATGGATGCTATCTGATAAAAGACAACTCCTTAGGGACTCCAATTCTGGAATTTTCCAAGTTATTCTTATAAACAAGGTCACCAGATCAATAAGCTGATAAATGATATTTACTGAATTAATTCTAAATGCATATGATATGAAGGTCTCTTTGTAGACAGACTTACATCCTGATACTGTAGGATAAAGCCTTTCCCATTTAGTCACCTGACATTCATTAATAAATCTTTCATTTTATCCAGCCTCATGATTACTGTTCTTGCTGATCTTTCTTCCACAAGCCCCAGCCTGACAGTGCACAGTCCATGTTAACCTTAAAATATGGGTTCTACTAGAAGGTAACCATACCATGGCGCTCTACGGAATAGATCAATATTGGTCTTTTGGACTAGGCTCAGTTTCACAGGATTATAGTAGTTCTCAAAAGAGAACAAATTATTACAAGACAATATCATTTTACGTGGTTGGTCTCTTCCACACATGACCACTTCTCTTTCTCAGCTGTGATAGGACACAGCCAGAGACACTCTCCCCAGGATCTAGCACCATGTTGTTTAGACGTCACTGCCACCAGACTCTGAGTAAATGAACTCCACTTACAATGCTTCAACTTCAACTGCTTTGTTACAACAACACAAAATTAACTGATCCAGTAATTTCTCTGCTTTTATTACTTGGGTTTAAAAATACATTTTGTTATTTTGATCCATTTCTTTAAACACCTAGAAAAAAATCATTTCAATACCCCTACTGAATAGATGAAGAGCCACAGAGCTAAACAAATAGCTTCTTCATACAGTAATCCTCTCCAGGATAATATGAGTCACTCTGTAATTTTAGGTTTGAATCACCCATAACTATTTTTTTAGGGTGTTGATATTAAACTCAGTTTCCTGTCCTTTCTCTGTCATAAGAGCTCTATTTTAGTAAGTCATTGTTAAGAGAGCTATATTGTATTTCTCTCATTACCTTAGTTCTAAGAGAGGTGGTGAATATTTAATGGGGTTGAATTAGCTGGAATGTTTGAGCTGCAACAAGGACATCACTCAACAGTGAAGTCCCTCGGTGGGAATACAGTTAGCAGGCAGTATCACTTCCCTTATGACGAAGTTGACTACAGATGGTACAGAAAAAGTTCAGAATAAAACTGGCACTGCCTGCCTTCGTGACATCTCCTTTACCCAGCTTTCTCACCCAGAAAACATGCAACAGTCAGAACTATTTCTCATTGGAGATTGCGTCTAAGGAAAAGATCCATGTCCTGCCTGGCAGACCCACTGTTCCTGAGCCCCAAGGTTCCCTTTCAGCTTTCAATTTCTTTCATATTAGGTGTGAGTGCTGAAGCAATGACTCGGGAGCTATGGCTCTCATTAGAATGTGTCAAAGAGCAGTGGGAGGAAAAAGGGGAGCTTTATTTGAACTTCTAACCTGACAAATCTAATTTGCAGACAAATGAACCTAACAGAGCTCTGGGCCTCCTTGGTCAGAAAGTGCATACCACTCAATGTCACTATTCCAGGTTACAGCCTGGCAGCCTGTGAAAAGCTTAATAAGGCAAACTAACCCTTAGTAATCAGTTTCTGTTCTGAAGGTACCTCTGCTCGGAAGCTTGCTCTGGAAAACATGACATTCTGTGTTTCACTAACTCTAATTCTGTCCATCAGTAGCATAGGCATCCATTGAGCATCTACAGTATATGAATCCTGAAGCCCTATAAGGCAGAGGGGGCAGACCTTGTGGTGAAGACGCCATGAATCTACCCTCACGGAGTTCACTCTTATTTAGAAGATAAACCCACCTCTGCAAATTTGGACAATATAGTGTGTGTTTTATTTCAGGACAGTGTAGGAAAGTGCAAGAACATACTGAAAGGTTCTAATTTTGTTTTAGGATCTGTGACAGCTTCACTGAGAAAGCAACATTTATCACTGAGGGATAAACAAAAGTTACCCCGTATGTCAGACCTCTCTCGTTCTGTTTCAGACACTCTGCCTGGCTCATCCCTCACTCCACATGCTCTGAAGGCAGCCAGATTTTAGCACGCTGAACATTTCCACTCAGTTATAGCCTCGCACTGCCTTTCTCTGCTTTCCTTCTTGCTCAGCTCGCCTCCCACACTGTGGCTTTCCGGGCTTGCGCCCCAGAACTCAGTGTCAGTATTGGTGAGACCTAGATGTGGGATATTTAAGAGCAGCTGAGATGAACCTCTGACGAAGCTAAGAGGAGGGACTGATGACAAACCTTCTTTTTCCTCCACTCAGGAACCACCCAGGGAAGAGTTCACTATTCCAAGAGCCAAATAGCAAAACTGAGCCATCAGTCTCCCCGATCTGAGATTTCCCTTTATCAGTCTCCCCGATCTGAGATTTCCCTTTACGGTTTGCCTTTTCCTTCCTTCCCTGTTCCTCCTTTATACCTCACTTCCTGTTCCATTCCAAGGCGGCTCCCTTGAAAGAGGGTAGTTATTAGCCTTTGCCTAAGACTCACTTTCTGGGAAACAGAAACATACAGATTTTGGTCTAGTTGCTGAGTTATATTCTAAGGAGAAAGAAACAAAACTTCAAAACCTAATATTCTGAGACCCTGATTTAATAGGACTAGGAAAACAGTAAGAGAATATAAGCAGCAAATCGTTTCAGGCACCAAGGAAGGGATAGGTGGTATGTCATTTTCAAAAGTTTTAATATCTGCCGCCCTGTATGTTAACATACGTTTAACTACCCATGGCTATTGAGTGTTCAAAATATGGTGAGTCCAAGCTGATAGGAGTTGTAAGTAAAGAGAAATACAATATTCATAAAACAGAATCAAACCAGGTAAGGCATGTCAATTTTTTTACATTGATTACATAAAGTTGGCAATGCTACGGTGTGTTGGGTTAAGTTAAGAGCACTAACATTGATTTTTTTTCCAGTTCCACTTTGTTTTTATTAATGAGCCTATCATGACCTGCTAAATTATAGATATAATTTTCATTCTATCTTTTAATTTTTGAAATTAAAATTTACATTATTTTTTTCCTTTCTCCAATTCCTCCCGTTTGCTCACCACCGTGGTCTCCCAGATTCACAGCCTTCTTTTTTCCTTTTTCTTTAACTGTTCTTTGACACATACACACACACCAAGAAAATAAATGTATTGATACAACATGTTTAGTCTGTATAATGTTACACACACACACACACACACACACACACACACACACACCATTTCGGGGTTAAACATTTGGTATTAGATAAACTATTAGTGTGGACAGGCTTCTCCTGGGAAAGACTATTTTTTCCTCTTTCAGCATTCCTTAAGTTGCCTGTCATTTGTTATCTGTGATTGGGTTCCCCATGAACATACACTCGGCACGTCAGTATGTCTATCTGTGCCAGCCTTGCTTAGCTCTTATTCAGGCAGCTTTGCTGTTGGGACTTAGTGGGACTAGCTTTGCTTAAATTCTAAGTACATGCAATCTCACAGCAGACTTCTTGCTCCTCTGGGTCTTGAAATCATTCAGCCCTCCCTTCCTCTATGCTCATGGGGTCTAAGGTGCAGGCATTGTGTGACGGGTGTATCAGTAGAGGCTGGGCCCCACCCATCACTTGTTCTCTACTCTTGCTGCAATGCCCTCTGTCTGTTGAAAATATACACTTTCTTTGATGAGGGATGATAGAGATACTTTTCTGTGGGCATAAGGATAAATATGTAGAATGTGGTTACGAATCCTGCTGGTTTACTAAAGTAGTGGAATGATGTTTTCTTCTAATACCCATGACCTCTCTACTCTGGTAATTATCTAGGTTTCCAGTACCCGGTATAACTTCTGTCTCGTAGAGAAGGCCTTAAGTCAAATTAGAGTTTGTGTTTACTACCAAAATACTCCTGTCACTATGAACCCTTCGGGTTATCTAACAAGGTGGGCAACTGTTGTGGTTCATAGACATTACAGTTGGTTATCTCTATCGGTTGCTTTTCTCCCTTGGAAGCTTACATTATGTCTTCAGGTACCATGAAGGTTAATTGTCCTCATCGAGGAGGAATTCAGGTCATATCAAATTCAAATCCTTGGAATCTAGTGTCCAAAGTGCATGGCGTCTTCGGCAATAGGATTTAAGTTTTCAACCTCTGGTGGCAATCAAAGGTGATAGCAATAGGCTGTATGCTACTACATACAAGAGTCTCTTGGACAACAATAGGCTGTATGCCATGAGATTCTCTTGGACTAACCAGACCAATAACTTGAAAGGAGCCTTCTCATGCCTGGTACTGAGGTTTCTGGTAGATAGTCTATAGCTTTTGGGGAAAGCATTGCCAGTCCAGATGAGAAATTTACATTTAAGATATTGTATGTGTATTATGTACATGTGCATGTGTAAGTGCATGTGTGTATGTGTATACACAAATACATATATTTATATGTAATCTTGAGTAAATAAGAATATGATCGCTTATGATATTTTTCAGACATTCTTACTTTTATTTTCCCTCTTCTTCTTTCTACTCTGTTGACCTCCTTCTTCCCTTTCTAATTAAATCCCTCCCATTTTATTTCCATTTATAAATCACTTTTACCCTGTTATTCTGCTCTCAATTGCTACCAGCCATGTTCTCTTTACTTTCCTGGTTGGTCTTTACCTTCTACTTTGTCTTCGTTAATTTTGACTTTAGATGACAGGTTATCTGGCTCATAAACTGCCAGGAGTTCTCTTGTCTCTACTTCCTGTTTCCCTATAGTAGCACGGGGATTACAGATGCTGTATTACATATTTGACTTTTCAGGGCTGGCAAGATGGCTCAGCGGATAAGAGCACTGACTGCTCTTCCAAACGTACTGAATTCAAATACCAGCAACCATATGGTGGCTCACAACCAGATCTGATGTCCTCTTCTGGTGTGTCTGAAGTCAGCCACAGTGTACTTATGTAATGATAAATCTTTGGGCCAAAGCAAGCAGGGACAGAGTAAGTGGGGCGGACCGGAGCAAGCAGGGTTGACCTGAGTGAGCAGAGGTCATAAAATAGTTCAATTCCCAACAACCACATGAAGACTCACAAACATCTGTACAGCTACAGGGTACTCACATGCATAAATAAATAATTAAAAAATATATTTGATTTTTCCTGGATACTGGGGATAAATCTCAAGTTCTCACTCCTCTGTGAGAAGCACTTTCCCACATGTGTCCCTCTCTCTGTCTCAAATGAAACTTTATCCTGGAACTGAACTAGCATTAATTGTGCTGGAGAAATAGTTTGGCCCTAAAGAGTACATACTGTTCTTCCATAGTACCTGAGTTAGTTCTCAGCTCCAACAACCACCTGTAATGTCAGCTCCAGGGGAATCATCTGGCCTCTAAAGGTACCTGCACTCATATCTACATATCCACATTCTGGCACACACATACATGCTATTAAAAATAATAAAGTGATACTAGAGAAGAAGGAACATTCATGTGCTATTGATCAGATTCAATAGGTAAAGCTGACAAGGTCTGATGAAACACTGAATGCAGGTATGAAACAGACATCATAGACTTGCTGTGTGTGGGTTTGCACATGAACAATCTGATGGATAGAAACCCATTTGCAGGGCTGTGTAACTGTGAAAACAAGTTTGAAATTAACTTATCTTTGGAAATGCAAACTAGCATGCCTGTAGTAACCAATTGAAATGGTTCAGGAATGGTAGGCCATACATGTCTGGGAAGATTGAGGAGATAGTGCTGAGCTAAGGTCTGGTTCTGCTACTGTTTTCATTACAATCAAATCCATGGGTAGAGAAACCAAGGCTCAGGAACAGCATATAAAAATGCAAGAAGAGGACACTCTGCGCCCTCATTTGAACCACAAACTCTCTCCCTTTGAAGTGTACATGACTGTCAACAGGAGGTTGACAAGTTATTGTATTACACACAGCCATAATTCATAATCATGTATGTTTCTTGTTACTTATTCCACAGGACAACTGCCAATACCTTTTAAAAATATTAATGTACTATCTATACCATGTTTCATCCTTCCTTATCATCATCTACACACATTCTTAATTTAGAAGAGTGTTGAGCTAGGACTTATCTAGTAGTCACTTCTATCCCATTCTCCATTGTCCTGTGAGAATTAAAGATACTACATCAGGGTAGTACTCTGGTACCTGAAAATCATAGCTTCAAACTTAGCATTCTCTGTCCACAGTTTTCTATGTATTTCTCTTTGTCCAGCTAATTCTTGCTCATCAATCATTTTGGAACTTTGGCTTTTCTCCTGCCCACTTATTTTTTATTTTACTTCTTATCCTGCTTATATTTTATCAATTTGAGCATTCTGCACATTTTTCTGTTTCTTAAACTTATTGAGACTAAACAGACACAAACTCAAAGCAAGAATCTCTTGATTCTCTTCCTTCAGGGACCATGTTATTGCTGGAGGAATCCGTAAAACATTATGAGTCAGACTGATGTCACCATAAATTTATGTTCAGCAAGTCACTGAGTATGGAACGCCAGGGTATTCTGACTTTCTATCACTGTGACAAATACCTGAGAAAAACAGAATAGAAGAATGATTTCTTTGGTTCATGATTTCAGAGACTTCAGTCCATGGACAATTGGCTCTTTAGCTATGGAGATGATGCAGGCAGAAATATGGTAGAATAGGCACACAAAGATGTAGCTTCATGGTCTAGGGTAACAGAAATAGAAAAAAGTCAAGGTCAAAATACCTTTCAAAACCATTCCCCATTGATCCAATTATCCTAATCTGGTCCTACTTCTTAGGTTTTAATTACCTCCCAATAATGCCATTTTATTATAAATCCATCAAAAGAGTCACTTCATTGTTTGTGTCAGTGCTCTCATGATCTTAGCACCTCTCAATAGCACTTTTACAAACTAGGACCTAAATCTTCAACACATGAGCCTTTGAGGGGATACTGCAGATCCAATCCATAACAAGCATTGGCCTTAGATGATAATTTCTCTTGAGTAGCACTTCCCAATTACCCTAAATATTTACCAAGTTCCCGTCTGTGTTTTGCAATCTCGTTTCCCCACTTCTGTCTTTAGTCTTAGAAAATAAAACAAAATTCTGCATCACAAGAAAAGCAATCACTCTGTGTGTGTGTGTGTGTGTGTGTGTGTGTGTGTGTGTGTATGTGTGTGTGTGTACAATATGCAGCCTATATATACCCTCAAATTCTCATCAATTAACAGGAAATCTCAATTCACTTCTACACAAAAACCTAGAGATCCTCCTATCTCAGACATACCCCTTAAAGTACTTCCAATATCTTGATCCTCCAGCCATTCTTGAAACTTACTTCATCCTTTGAACTTCTATGACAATAGCTCACAAACAGGATAGTTTATAAATATAAATTTAAGTCTCACCACTCTAGAGGCTGAGTCCCAGATCAAGGTACCAGTATATTTAGTTTATGATGACAACCCACTTTCTATCTTATCGATGATACCTTCCCAAGGTAGAAGAGGTGAGACAATTTCTCCTTGATTTCTTCAGTAAGAATACTATCACTCATGAGAACCCCACCAACAAGACCTAATCACTCTTCAAACTTCAACTATCTTTGAGGATTAATACTCCAGTAAATAAACTTGGTTCATATAATTATTATACCATAGAAAGAATTTATATTCTACATAATTTTCTTACCTATTTCTTTCAAAGGAATCTTTGTCAATAATCTTTAAACATATGTACATTTCTGAAATCTTTAGACCAGTATTAAAGTATCCCTTGATTTCAGCCCTAAACAGCTAAACATCTCTGTAACCCTCCTTCTAATATCTGAAATACCTCCAAGAATCAGGGAACATCTTGGTAGAGGGGATAGAAAGAATGTAACAATCAAAGAACGGACAAGAATGCTTGAAACACTATCTTCTGAAGCTAGGGAGTTGACTCAGAGGTTTAAAACACTTGATACTCTTGTAGAAGACTTTGGTTCTATTCCCAGTATCCAAACAACAGCTGACAACCTTCAATAACTCCATTTCCAGGGGATCCAACATCTTTTCCTGACCTTCAAGGTAACCAGACACAGACATAGTATACATGCACACATGCAGGCAAAACACCCGTACACTGTTATGGTTTGTGTATGCTTGGCCCAGGGAATGGCATTATTAGAAGGTGTGGCCCTGTTGGAGTAGGTGTGACCTTGTTGGAGTAGATGTGTCACTGTGGGTGTGGGCTTTAAGACTCTCATCCTAGCTGCCTGGAAGCCAGTATTCTGCTAGCAGCCTTGAGATGAAACTATAGAATTCTGAGCTCCTCCTCCATCATGCCTGCCTGAATGTTGCCATGTTCTTTGATGATTACAGGAATCTCTGAACCTGTAAGCCAGCCCCAATTAAATGTTGTCCTTATAAGAGTTGCCTTGGTCATGTTATCCATTCACAACAGTAAAACCCTAACTAAGACATACACATAAATGATAAAAAAGTCATTTTTAAAAAAGAAAGAAATGCTCATGGCTGTTACACCCATGAGCTCACAGCAGCTACAGTCACCTGCATGAAATCTGCACAATATGCAACCTATGAACATTTCACTGTGGGTAGGAAGGGTAGATGCAGGTTCTGGGGGTACTATTGACATTTAATGACTGCTAGAAGAGGCAATGTGA
>LR750720.1:20006-22506 GCA_902729485.2 Mus minutoides | reverse complement strand
ATTGTGAAGTCACGGAGTCCTAGAAGAGGTTTCAAAGCCTCCGTTGAAGATAATTCATCATGCTATTCTCTCTAGCTATATAGAAGATCAAAGGTCTTTTTAATGTAAATGAATCAGTCCATGAAAATGAACCAGTTATCAACCCTCCTCCTCAGCATGTTCACTTCTGCTACTCTAGCAAATTACTACAACCTTGGTGACTTAAGACATGGGAATTTGTACTCTGTAGTTCTAAAGCAAAATCCCAGCTCTCATTCTGGAGGACAGAGGGCACGATGCATTTCCTGGCCTTTAGCGGTTGGTGCTCCATATACTGGGGACTCAGGACACCTTCCAAGAAGGACTCCTCCACCCTCACACTGTGGCATTCCCAGCTTATGAAAGCTCTTTTGATTACACTGGGCTCACTTGATAACCCACGATGATCTTCTCTTTTCAATGTCGTTAATTTGACCTCGTCTGTAAATTCCCTTCCACTGTATTAGCTAATAACCACAAGGTTCTGATGGAGACAGTTGGGGGTTTGTTATTCAGTCAATAGCACCTGGTAAAATAACACCAGTAACTCTTTCCATGTGGTGCTCCCTATCAAAACTGATGTCTCATTTGAGGATCTGGCTGCCAGTCAGGCTTTTCAACTTCTCTTTGTCTAGTAACAGCACTTAAAAGGATGATGTAACCTAATAGTAGTCTGAAGACAACTTATAGAAAGGAAGTATGGAGGAATAGGTGAGTGTAGAAACTCTAAGACAGGTGAGCACTGGAGATAAGGCACTATTGAGCCACTAAGCTTGTATGACATGAGCTGCTCTGCAAAGATGGCACTCCTACTAGAAAACTTCCTAGTGGGATCAAGGTCACCTGATCCCAGGAGTTATGGATATCAGGACCTGTCTAGGATTTTTGAGTTTTCTTCTTTATTGACTATTTGTCTCTTTACTGTTGACTTTAATTTTTTTCTCTTAGGTAAGTGTCCCAATAGTAGCCTAGCCCCCATATTTCATTTTCAGAATTCCCCTTAGTCTTGTACCAACTTAACATTTGCAGGAAAAAAAAATCATTAAATCCTTTTTTAAAAAATGGGGTGGGGCAGGGTTAACAACATTGAAAAGGGATCCCTTGGGTTATCAAGTGAGCCCAGTGTAATCAAAGCATTGATTGTGGATAGCAGTTTGTTGATTGTAGCATATATAAAGTAATATTATTCAACACCATCATAACATCATTTTGGCTTATATAGAAACCTATGAAATTAAAGACAGAGGGAAAGCAAGGCATCCTGATGTATCCAACATCTCTACTCAGGTCTAAATGACCACAGCCTAAGCTTACATTGTCATCTGATCAATGCTTAACCTTTGCCCCTGAACAATTTCTCCTTACCACTGAGAGCACCACTGTCTGTGCCAATAGCCAAACAGTCAGCCTATCTCACCTCTGTGAGCATCTTTGTATTTTATTACTGGGTTCTGCAGAAGGCTGAAAAAGATATCAAATATGGTCCAGAAACCAAAGTTCCTGACATAAACAAATAACAAGCAGAAGAACACATCATATTGCCATATCTGTGACTATCTCTCAGCCAGAAGAAAGCTCACTGCATAACACTGAATTCCTAAGCTGCGGCTGCACAGTCATTTGCATCCTGCCAGCATCTTCTCAGGAAACACATCAAACGTAGTTTCACCTCAATTGGGTGGGTCTTTCAAAAATCTCTTATCTATAGAGAAGTTCTGTTGATAAAAAATACAAGCACATGAGTAGACTTGATTTTTAAACCCTTTCCTTCGCTGAATGCTTTATTTTGATACAATTTCAGGCCATTCAAAGTCAAGAGCTCAGGAGAGAACAACTCCTTCTGAACACAGCCCTACCCCAGTACTTTGGTGCAGTCTGAACAGTGACAGAGTCAGACACTTTCAACCTAACAGGCCTTATCTGCCTTCCAGAAGTCCCCCTACGTGGTGAGCCAAGAACAGCACAGAATTTAAGAGGCAAATTAGAATCACCTGGGTTTGTTTTGATTACTTTGTCATTTGCTTGTTGCTCTCTCTCTCTCTAATTTGTTTGTGAAATCAATATGAACCAGGAGAAAATGGGCTTTCACACGAAAGAAAATAAAATCAACTATTTTTGTGGGATAATCAAAGCTGATCATTACTTGTTTCCTCAATGCAGTCTATAATTTGATTGCCTAGATGAGTGAACAGTAAGAAATTGATTCTAAAAACCACAGCTATTTAAAAAAAAAGTTAAATAAATATCAGTTTCTTGATATCAATACATTCTTGAAAATAACAAAGCATAAATATACCATGGTATATATATATGTGTGTGTGTGTGTGTGTGTGTGTGTGTGTGTGTCTGTATGTGTCTGTGTGTGTCTGTGTGTGTCTGTGTGTATGTGTTTAATAGAAATCACTCTAATACTATACAACTTGCACAAAATATCACAGCGGCAAGAAATGTGGGGATGTATGAGCCTAAAACAGTCTAAACA
>LR750720.1:6524-19906 GCA_902729485.2 Mus minutoides | reverse complement strand
CTAACTAGTACCCCCTGAGCTCATGTCTCTAGCTGCATATATAGAAGAGGATGGCCTAGTTGGCCATCAGTGGGAAGAGAGGCCCCTTGGTCATGCAGACTTTATATGCCCCAATACAGGGGAATGCCAGGGCCAAGAAGTGGGAGCGGATGGGTAGGGGAGCAGGGCCGGGAGGGGGGAGGGTATAGGGAACTTTCTGAATAACACTTGAAATGTAAATGAAGAAAATATCTAATAAAAGTTGAAAAAAATACCAAAAAAAAAAAAAACCAGCCTAAACAGCTTTACAGTCTATATTCCAATCTTCTGATCCTGTGGCAGCTATGGTACCTAACCAGTTGGTTTTCTCATCCTTTGGGAAGTTCAAGGGGGCAAGGGCCACCCATCATTCCTGCTACTTCCTATGCATACATATCACTGCAAAACTACTTTACTTTTCAAAGAATGAAGAGGTATCATTAAACAAATGTTCATTAGTAAAATATCTCTCATCAGGAATGAATAGAAATAAGAGTTTGGGGAAAATTAAAAAGACATGATTTCTCCTCTCTCGTCACAGTGCTCATTCAAAGCTATAAGGGAGGAAACTAATTAACAACAGTAACTCAGCTGTGCTTTGGGTTTGAATAGATTTAGCCCCATGCCAAGAAGTAAGCATTGTGTCACTTTTTATTAGTAGTATTACATCTACTTCCTAGGAGATTTTTGTATCACTCATTGAGATGATTTTTTTTTTCATGTTTACAATTCACACTCCTTTATTTTTATTCACCACATCTCTTGAACCCCTATAACTTGTATGTACACTTGAAAACACACAAATTAAAAGAAGCATTCTCAAGTCATAGCTAGCAGCCAGTGCAGCTCTCTCTCTCTCTCTCTCTCTCTCTCTCTCTCTCTCTCTCTCTCCAGTCTGAATTTATAAAACCCAAGACATCCATCCCAGCATCTTACAGACACACCTAGGAAAGACCAGCCTAGATGAGGTCATCTGGAGAAACACTAGAAGCTGGCTTTTTCCAGAAAAAGGGTCTTGTTTTGTGTTTTACAGAAAATCTACTATTACAATAGGAGTTTCGCAAGGCACAAGACTTTCAGTTCCATGTGTTGCTAGAACTAAGACACTGGTGCTTGCTGAATAAGGAAATACATCCAAATAAAAATTCTAAGGCAGAGAAATAAAAGTAATTACAGATGGGAAAGAGTGTGATAAAAGAGCCATCTGAGACATTCCTACAACACTAGAGAAAGTTAAGCATTTTTCCTCCAGAAAATAAAAATTTTTCCAGTCCAAAATCAGAGACTAATAATTAAAATGCTGCTTAAAGTGGCCTGTCAGATTATAACTGTGGATAAAATACTCCTGCAGAGGCTTGAGGGTGCTTCTGTTGGTAAAGCACCTGCTGCATAGCATGAGGAGCTGTGTGCAAGTCCCTAGCACCTACACAAGAAAAGGAAAAGTCAAGTGAGATAGCACAGAGAAGAGAATGTGGAAACAAGGGACCCTGGAGTGTGCTGGCCAGCTGGAATGGTAGAAGCACTGAATTCCAGCTTCAGTGAGAGAGTCTTGGAGGAAAAAAAAAAAAAGAGTCATGAAGGAAGAACCCAATTGTGAGCCTCTCAACTTCACACATGATATTCCTTCATTGTAGGTTTCTATGAATAAGTGGGGGGACTGTTGATTGGGGCAGGGGGAAGAGAACAAGATGATCCTGGGGCATCTTATGATTTTTTAACTTCAGAAAGGATTTGAAGGAGAGAAAGTATGAGAAGGGTGGCCACATGCCAAAAGAATATCAAAGTTAGCTCAGTTAACTTAGAAGCTCACAGTGACTAAAACTGAAAAAAAAAATTAGTAAAAATACAAATAGTAGTGATATGATTGAATTCTAACACAGGGAATAAAATAAGTAGTTATAGGACACAGTGATATTAGAAAGAATTGAATAAAGAAATGTACAAGAACAGAGAGTAGCTCTTTCATAGAATAGTGGTCAGCCCTGAAAACATACACATCAGTAACAATTATACAGTCATAGCAGGTTTATGGGATGTGTGTGTGTGTGTGTGTGTTACATATATGCATGTAGTGACAATAAATGAAAAGAGGACATGGATTTGAAAAATAGCAAAGGGAGGTATATGGGAAGATTGGAGGCAGTAAAGGGAAGGGAGAAATGATGTAATTATGTTATAATCTAGAAAATAAAAGGAAACACACTGTAGATGGAATAGGAGGAGAAAGTAACTACAATAATAAAAAACAGATAGTACCAGCAAGATCCACAATCCTGGTGAAAAATAGCTAGGGGAGGACAAAGAAATACCATAAATATACACAGAGTATAGAATGAAGCAAGGACATCAGTGAAGGACCTAACAATCAAGGTTAGCTCTTCAGCGTAAAGCTTGTGCCTTCCATGCATCCACCAAAGAGCACATACTGAAGGATGCCTCTGTGTCTTCTCTAAATCCTTAACCTCAATCTAATCATGAAAACCATCAGAAAGATCCACACTGAGGGATAGTTGTTTGAATTCGAAATGATCTCACAGGCTCATGTTGTGAATGTGTGTTCCTCAGCTATTAGCTGCTTGCGAGGAATCTGTAAAAGTCCTTAGCAGGAGATGTCCAGCTAGCAGACGTAGATCACTAGGGGTGAGCCTTTGAATTATGGTCCTCTTTTGACAGTCCTTCTGCCCCCCTTTTCCACAATGTTCAGAGGGCCTCAGAGTGAGGGATGTGTTCATCTCATTTAGAGCTGAGCATGCTAGTTAGAACCACAAGAACCTACACTCACAGTGACCTCGGCGTTTAGGAAGTGGAAGAAAATGAGATGATGTCAAAGTCTCCTCCATGGCTCTCAGTCCACATTCTCCTCCATGGCTCTCAGTCCACATTCTTCTTCACATCACTTTCTTGTCATTCATCAGTGTTTTACATTAGATTCTTGTTTCCCGTTAGAATAAGACAAAACTCTTAGGCTTGTGCCAAGATCATGTGCTGTCGTCGGATTATTTGAGGACATTCCTTGATGACAGACAACAAAATCAATCCTGAAGATCATCTTATCCAGTGCTTCTTGACCCTGTCAGACCCAATGCCTCTGTTTGCTTTTGTTATTATTGCTTTTTTTTGGGGGGTGGTATTAGATATTTTCTTTATTTGTATTTCAAATGTTATCCCCTTCGAAAATCCCCTAACCTCTCCCCGCTCTCCCTGTTCCCAACCCACCCACCCCTGCTTCCCAGGCCTGTCATTCCCCTATACTGGGGCATAGTACCTTCACAGAACCAAGGGGTTCTCCTCACATTGATGATCAACTAGGCCATCCTCTGCTACATATGCAGCTAGAGCAATGAGTCCCACCATGTGTTTTCTTTGGTTGGTGGTTTAGTCCCAAGGAGCTCAGTGGTTACTGGTTAGTTCATATTTTTGTTCCTCCTATAGGGCTGTAAACCCCTTCAGCTCCTTGGGTACTTTCTCTAGCTCCTTCATTGAGGACCCTGTGTTCTGTCCAATGGATGACTGTGAGCATCCATTTCTGTATTTGCCAGGCATTAGCAGAGCTTCTCAAAAGACAGCTATATCAGGCTCCTGTCAGCAAAATCTTGTTGGCATCTGCAGTAGTGTCTGGGTTTGGTGGTTGTTTATGGGGTGGATCTCCAGGTGGGGCAGTCTCTGAATGGTCATTCCTTCAGTTTCTGCTCCAAACTTTGTCTCTGTAACACCTTCCATGGGCATTTTGTTCCCCCTTCAAAGAAGGATCAAAGTATCCACACTTTGGTCTTCCTTCTCCTTGAGTTTCATGTGTTTTGCAAATTGTATCTTGGGTATTCTGAGCTTCTGGGCTAATATCCACTTATCAGGGAGTGTATCTAATGTGTGTTCTTTTGTGATTATTATTATTATTTTAACAGACACTTTGCAATGGTCTTTTATTATCCTAAAGCTAATAGCCAAATATAAGATAATCAACTGATACACTATTTCAAATATATATGGACAAGCCTTACTATCTATACTAAATGGAAGGATATCAGAGAATTAAGTTCAAATAAAATAGCATGGACTCTAAACTGAAGATGTTTGAGTACCACTCTGCAAAGAAATACTAGAAGACAGTCAGACCCTCAAGTTCTGCATACATTATCCAGTCCATCACTGCACCAATCCTAGATTGTCATGAGCATTAGCAAGTCGAATTCCTGAAGGAGCTTCCTGTTGGCACATCACATCCTAAATGGTAAAGAACTTTTTGAAAGTCCTGAAGAAAACAAAATTTCTCCCAAGGTGCACTTATTGATTTCTGTAAAACTTAACACCTGTAAAACCCTGTGGCTGCATTCCTTGGCAGGATACAGAGAATACACTGATGTTCTCATGTAAAAGGGTTAGATTCTGGGTCAGAAACTCAAAACAAGTTTCACCTCCACTTTCAAGATCTTCGGGGAGACTTTCAAAGCCATGCTAGAGGAATGGCATTATTTTTATTCATTTGGATCCTGGGTATTTCTAATATCCACCATCCAGATGTGAGTTGAGTTTCACCAACCATCTTGACAAGTAAGACATCCGCACACACTAAAATGTACCCAGGACACCAAGTCATTGGTACCAGACAGCCAGTGTTTGAAAACGTTGGAGGCTGGGCTCAGCACAAGTACTCTGCTGTGGTTACAGACTGGCTAAAGGATCAAAGTGATATGAGAAAGGTGAACATTTCTTCCTTCCACTCCCTCCTGCATCTCCTCCATTCTTAAGCCCTTGCTGTTTGATAGGCAAATTGGAGCTTTCCAGTTCCCTACCAACACTAAAAAGACAACAGAAATTGCGGCAATGCCCGTACATATTTGAAATAATATGTCAGTTGGTTGTATTATATTTGGATTTCAGCTTTGGGTAAGTAAGAGACCACTGCAAAACAGAAATTTCTTTTTAAAAAAATTCCCCCCAAAACATGATTGCTATGAGCCAAAACATTAACCTAGAAATTCCCTGTAAACCTGGGTTGGACCCACTCTCTCACTGCAGCCTTCTTACATGTTAGTTTCAAGTCAAACATGATGAAGCAGTCAGGAATTTGTCCCTAAAACCAGGAAGAAATGTGATTATTTTAAATCGAGGGTCTCTGAGCTCTGGTTTGTGGTTTTTCTTCTACTACAGAAACACATATATTGGGGGCCGGGATTGTAGTGTTCTCAGAGTCCTGTGGCTTCACGGTCTTTCATTCAACACAGTGTAGGATAAAGGTAGCAGAAGTCCAGGCAGAGAGGGCATGGAAGGTGGTATGAGGATCCCAAGCAGCTGAGTCGTCCTGCTGAAGCTGCACATAACCCCACGGCCACCTAAGCCATGTAGAGACACATGACCTTTCTGGCAGTAAGACATTTTGCCTTTGAGAGATTTAGTTAGTTGGCCTGCTTTATAGGGATTTGTTTTGCTTTTATTTTGTTGGGCTGGGAACAAATCCAGTTTTCCCTATGATAAGCAAGTTCTTTAACACAGAGCTCCATCCACAGCACCATGTTTTTGACATAGTATTAGACAATTAGTTTAACTATCTCAGACTGATGGAAATGTTTACCATGAACATGTTTTTCTTATGCCAAATACCCTTTGTATACAACTTATTATTGAGTGAGATAAAACTAAAATGTGTCACAGTTTCTTTCTCTGATTTTTTAGTACTAAATCACAGCCCTTTGTACAAAAAGAAATTGTTTCCAGGGAAATGTTCTTAGTATTGTATTACCATACTTTGCACTGACAAAATCCCTAAACAACCTGTCAAAATGACAAAAACTTTTTTCAGTAGACACTATCAGACAAATTAGACATAGATCAGGTTCCACATAAAGGTTTGTTAAAATTATCTAATTTAAGGTTCATGAAGCTATTTCTGAAATAGCATCTCATTGTATGAAATGCTGTATGCTTGGCATATTTAAAGCCTATCAAAGTTGTGACTCATTAGGGATTTCTGTTAGATGACTCTTAACAAAAAGTCAATTGTACATTTTAAGAAGGATTAATATTCAGTGAACAAATCAAAAGGCATTTTGTTCATCAAAGATTAAGTGCTTCAGAGGTATTAGAGAATAAGAAATCTGGTGATTAATTCTCTTTAAAATACTTTTCAACTAAATGTAGAAACACACCAGAGTCTTACTTTTGAACTAGAAAATACATTTCTATATTTATCGATCTCCAAATCAAGACAGAATGCTGTTATGATTCGGGATTCTTTTCTTTTCTTCTTTCTTCTCTTTTCTTCTCTTTTCTTCTCTTTTCTTCTCTTTTCTTTTTTTTTCCATGTGCTTCTACTGTTATTTCTGGTAATACACAATACTTATCCTGAAGCAAACACAGCGTAAGTCAAACCCACATCTATCTCCAAAACAGATTCATCATGTGCTTTCCTATTAGATGGAAGTATAACCTAAGAATTCGGGAGAGACACATTTGGCTACATTGAGCTCTATTTGAGAGAGTTGTACTAGGCATTAGAAATAGCAAAGTATATAACATGGACCTTTTCCCTAGGAGAATCTGATAACTCAAATTATGGTGGAGAAAAGAATCCCCCAAGTTAAAATCGTCAGCTTGCTACAATGAGAGGAAGAGTCAGCAGAAAAGCTTCAATGGAGGAATTGCCCGCATTAGGTTGTCTCTGGGTCTGTGAGAGATTCTCTTAATTATTAATTGATATGGAAGAGGCTAACACACAGGGAGCAGCACATTCATCAGACAGCTGGTCCTGGTCTGTATAAAGGGACCAGCGGAGCATGAGCCAGAGAGTGAGCTAAAGAGTAGGTCCTGAAGCAGAGTTCCCCCATGGGTTTTACCTGGAGTTCCTGGTTAAATTCCTGCCCTGACTTCTCTCAATGATAGCTGGAAATACAAGCCACATAAAGGCTTGCATGCCCATGTTGCTTCTGCTATATAGCAGAAGAAAACCGGAGAGCATTCCAAACTTTTCGTTTCCTGGGGTGATTTCATCTAACTTCCGGCCCTCTCCACCCGCAACTCCAGCTGGCACAAGGAAACCTCTCTTATACTTTTGGTCAGAACTTGGCATCCCACTGCATCTCTGCCTATGTCTACATGGCAGAAGTTCCCCAGTCAGGAGTTTACTTGTGTAAACTCCTTGATGACACAGAGCCCTGACCTCCTGAAGTCCTAATATAGTGGTGATTTCGACAAGAATGGCTCTGAATGACTCATATATTTGAATCTTGGTCCCTTTTAGTAGAACTGTTTGGGGAAAGATTTGGTAGTATGATCTCAGAGGAATTGTGTCACTTAGAATAGGCTTTGAGGTTTCAAAAGCTCATGCCAGGCTGAATCTTTTTCACTGTGGACATATTTATGGATAAATGTTAGCTTTTAGCTACTGCTCCATCATGTTGCCTGCCTACTGACATGCTCCCCTCCATGGTAGTCATGGACTCACTCTGAAACTGCCAATGAGCCTCCAACTAAATACTTTCTTTTCTAAGTTGCCTTAGTCATGGTCTCTTCACAGCAATAGAACAGTGACTAAGGCAAACACTGACTTCAATGTATTATTCATATACTGTGGGAATTATGGAGTGAAGCAAATTAACACCATACACAGTTTTAAAAGAGTAGGAGCCCTTATGAGTGTGACTAGTTCTTAGTCAGGGTGCTTTTAAACTGACTGTGTAAGCCTAAGTGAGTCCTCTCGAAGATCATCTGAGATTAGCATTTGTGTTGTTAGCATTAATGCAACAGCGCCCATCTGCAACTCTTTAACCAATTGATCCAAGTCCTGGGAAGAGTATGCATTCTAACTTCTGGCCAGTTCTCGGTGCTCTGTATGAATGGCTATCTTTTCTACTGAAAAGAACTCCTCTTGCTCCAAAATGTTTGCCAAATATGGTTTCCACTTTTGAGGAAGTCCAAGGGGCATTTCAACATTATACTCTGGCCCAAAGGTTTATCTGCTAGCTAGTACTTGAGTCTTTCATGGCTTGACAGAATTTTTTTATGTTCCATGCTTGAAGATATTTTGCTAATTAATGAATCTCACCCTGCTCTAAAATATAAGTATTGGGAAACTGTTAATTTTATTAATTATCCATGCCTAAAAAAAATGTGCTGAGGTATATACAAACTATGAAATCCCAAACTCAGCTGCTTAGTAATATGAAACTATCTTTAAAATAACAGGAAGGGAAAGCCCTATAATCAGCATTTGAAACATCATTTATCTAACTAGAAAATGAGTAATCGTAAGTACATAATTATTATGGATTATCGATCATTAACAACGTAGAGGGCCTGGGGATATGGCTCAGCTGGTAGACTGCTTGTTCAGTATACACTAATCCCTGAGTTCAGTCCTTGAGCATCAGACACATATAAAACTGTCATGGCGGAACATGCCTGAAACATGAGGCAAGAAGGTCAGACACTGAAGGCCATCCTTGACTACATAGTAAGTTCAAGGCTAGCTTGGGCTACATGAGACCTTGTCTTTCAAAAATAATGAATGGATGGATGGATGGATGGATGGATGGATGGATGGATGGATGGATGGAGAACAAAATTAATAAAGTCCATGTATCCTTGAAAGTAATTTTAAAAGCTTGTTGCTATACTGTGTTCTATCTGCACATCAACTCTGTTCAAACTGCTGTAATAGTATAAGATCAGTTAAGGTAGCTACAGACAACATTGGCCTGAGAATAGGATAGGAAAGCAAATAAAGCAAACTGTTTTCCATCTACTCAATTCAGTGGCTGAATCTTGATTACCAATTCAAAATTAATATAGCATTTCCCTAGAATCTGATTAGCCTGGAACTCATTTAGTAAAAATATTAAACTCCTTATTGTTGCTCTAAAAAATATGGGTCACTGAATAGCAGGAATTCTATTCTATATTCAGATAAAAAAAAAGTGTGACCTTGCAAACGAGGAGTTTCCTTAATGAGGAATGAAGACTACATTTAACTGTAGATATAAGAATAAAAGTTTATAGATTGTTGCTAGGGTTAATTCTGGTTTAGTAAATTTGTAGTTATAGCTTCTCCTCCAGTAACCATGTCTTTACTAGCACTGAGTAGTTAGCCAGATTTCCAGTGCTACATATGCCCTGGCACAAACACCTGTTACTATATAAAAACTCACATGCTAGTTACAAGCTACTCCCTACAGAATAGTCTATTCCACTTTATAGAGATATAGTAGCGATTTTTTAACTAATTGTTTTATTTATTTACATTTCAAAAGTTGCCCCCATTTCCAGTGTCCCCTCACAAGTTTCTTCACCCCATCTCCCACCCACCCTCACCTCACCCCTACCAACATTCTTCTTCCCTGGGGCATCAAGTTTGCAGGAGACTAAGAGCATCCTTTCCCACTGAGGACTGACAAGGCAGTCCTCTGCTGCACATGTGCCCTGGGCCACAAACCAGTCCTTATGTTTTTTTTTTTTTCAATACTTTTATTAGATATTTTCTTAATTTACATTTCAAGTGCTATCCTGAAAGTTCCCTCCCCCCTCCCCACTCCCTGCTCCCCTGCCCACCCACTCCCACTTCTTGGCCCAGGCGTCCCCTGTATTGAGGTATATAAAGATTGCAATACCAAGGGGCCTCTCCTCCCAATGATGGCCGACTAGGCCATCTTCTGCTACATGTGGAGCTAGAGACACGAGTTCTGGGGGTTCTGGTTAGTTCATATTGTTGTTCCTCTTCTAGGGTTGCAGACCCCTTCAGCTCCTGGGGTTCTATGATTTCTGGATTACTCTCTGGTAGCTCTGAGGGATTCAGTTAGTTGATACTGTTGTTCTTCTTATGGATCAGCAGTCTCCTTCAGCTCCTTCAACCCTTCCCTTAACTCTTCCATTGGGGTTCCTAGTCTCACTCCAATGGTTGGCTGTGAATATGTGCATCTGTCTTAGTCAGGAACTGGCAGAGCGTTGCAGAGGACAGCTATGCCAGGCTCCTGTCAGCAAGCACTTCTTGACATTAGCCATAGTATCCGTGTTTGGTGTCTGTAGATGGGATGGATCCCAAAGTGAGGTAGTCTCTAGATAGGCTTTCCTTCAGTCTCTGCTCCATTTTTTATCCCTGTATTTCCTTTAGACAGGAACAATTCTGGGTTAAAGATTTTGAGATGGGTGCATGGCCCCATCCCTCTACTGAAGGCTATGTCTATCTACTGAATGTGGTGGTCTCTTTGGGTTCTTTCTCCCCACTGTTGGGTATTTCAGCTAATGTCATCCCCATTGGGTCCTGAGATCCTCTTGTATCCCTGGTGTCTGAAACTTTCTAGTGATTCCCCTACCCTGACTCACACACCCCACTGTTACATATTTCTGTTCATTCTCCTGGCCCTGTGGACTTCTCTCCTGTCTCTTCCCATACCTGATCTTGCTGTCCCCCTCATTTTCCTTAGCCCTTTCTCCAACCCAGTTCCTTCTATCCCTCTGCCTCCCATAATTATTCTGTTCCCCCTTCTAAGTCCACACTTTGGTCTTCCTTCTTATTAAGCTTAATACGGTTTGTGAATTGTGTCATGGGTATTCTGAGCTTTGGGACTAATATCCATATATCAGTGAGAACATACCATGTATGTTCTTTGGGGTCTGGGTTACTTCACTCAGGATGATATTTTCTATTTCCATCCCTTTGCTTGCAAAATTTGTGAAGTCCTTGTTTATTCATTCTTTCATTGAGGGACATCTGGGTTGCTTCCAGCTTCTGATTAGAAATAAGACTTTTATAAACATATTGAGCCATATGTTCTTGTTATATGTTGGAGCATCTTTTGGATATATGCCCAGTAGTGGTATAGCTGGGTTTTCAGGTAGAACTACTTCCAATTTTCAGAGGAACTGCCAGATTGATTTCCAAAGTGGTTGTATGAAATGAATTGCCACCAGAATTGAAGGAGTGTTCCTCTTTTTCCACATCCTCACCAGCATCTGCTGTCACCTTTTAATATCCTTTCTTTTTTCTGTGCACTCAGTGTTTTGATTATTGTGTGATGCAAGGAATTTCTTTCCTTGTCCAATATGTTTGGTTTTCTGAAGTCTTCTTGTACATTTATGGCAATCTCTTTCTTTAGGTTAGGGAAGTTTTCTTCTATGATTTTGTTGAAGATGTTTTCTGGTCCTTTGATTTGGGAATCTTCACTCTCTTCTATTCCTATTATTCTTAGGTTTGGTTTTTTGTTTTTATCTTTTATTTCCCACTATTTTCATTGTTTTCTGAATCTCCTGGATGTTTTGGGTTAGGAGCTTTTTGCATTTTGTATTTTCTTTGACTGTTGTATCAATATCTTCTATGCCTGAGATTCTCTCTTCTATCTCTTGTATTCTGTTGGTGATGCTTGCATCTGTGACTCCTGATCTCTTCCTTGGGTTTTTTTTTTATCTCCAGAATTGCCTCCCTTTGTGATTTCTTTATTGTTTCTATTTCCATTTTTAGATCCTAGATGGTTTTGTTCAATTCCTTCACCTGATTGGTTGTGTTTTCTGTAATTCTTCAAGGGATTTTTGTGTTTCCTCTTTAAGGGCTTCTTCCTGTTTTCCTGTGTTCTCCTGTATTTCTTTAAGGGAGTTACTTATGCCCTTCTTAAAGTCCTCTATCATCATCATTAGATGTGATTTTAAATCCAAATCTTCCTTTTCAGGTGCAATGGGGTATCCAGGTCTTGCTGTAGTCAGTGAACTGGTTCTGATGATGCTAAGTAGCCTTGGTTTCTGTTGCTTACATTCTTATACTTACCTCTCACCATCTGGTTATCTCTAGTGCTACCTGCCCTTGCTGTCTCTGACTGGAGCCTGTCCCTCCTGTGATTCTGGTTGTATCACAACTCCTCAGAGTCCAGCCATTTCTGTGAACCTGTGATTCTGGGATCCTGTGATTCTGGGATCCTGGGAGCCTGAGATCCTGTGAGCCTGAGATCCTGGGAGCCAAGCTTTCTCTGGGAGTTGCAGCGGTGGGTAGGGAGTCAGAGCCCTGGGTTTGCTCCAGGCCCAGGTGCAAGCTGGAAGGAACCCTTGCCTCGGGCTGGGCTGGGGTTTGTGTTTCCCTGTTTCTGTGGGTGTCCCAGTTATGCTGGGTATTGGGAAAGATGTTGTGGCCTAAACTGTGATCTTGAGTGTGTCAGAGCTTCTATCCTCTTCCATCTTATCCTCTCCTGGCCATCTCCTTACCCACAGGCCTAGCCACAGACCCATAGTTTTGGATGAATCTTTCCAAGGTCCAATTAAACATCTCATATACCAGCTTTTCCTGCCCTAGCTCACGTCCCACATCTCCTTCACTGACTCAATTTTAAAAGGGCTAGATTATCACTTCAGACACATAAACAAAGAAAAATGTCCATATACATGTTCACATCAAACAGCAAAAATGAAAACAACATGAATGGCCAAGGCAGCATGGTCCTAACAAAATCCAGTGGTCTTGTAGAGGTATTCTCTAATGAGAAATACCTAGATGAACCCTGACCAGTACAAACTTTTTTTTAAAAAATCATAAACCTTATCAAATAAATTCAAGGGATTTAAAAGAGGAAGACCCACCACAAGAACACACATCACTGAACTCCAAAAGGATCACAATAAACTTTGAAGTCTGTTAAGTTCAAACCAGAGACAAACTGCTGAAGTGCCTATTTAACACATCAAAATGGACCTAGCTTTCAGGTTCTCCCAGCAACTCTTAGTACCTACCTATCAACAGGGTCCTCGGGGCTTTCGTATCATCACCGCTTACCCTGAATTCTCCCTCCCAAGGGGCTGAAATATTTCCCTATATAATGCAGACTCTTTGGTTACCTGCCCTTTTTGGTACCTTTGCTTAGGTTCAGGGCAGGAAAGATAAATTAACTGCACTGGACCCAAAGAAACATTTTGGGGGAGTGATCAAAATGTCGGTTATGATGGAGGGTTACATAAGAATGCACTTGTTAAAATTAACTATACAGTTGAAAGATATGCATTCAATATGTTTATTTTTTAAAGAGATTAGGAAACAGATCATTAAGGTTTATTTTTTTAAAAAGAAGAGATGCAGAGCACAAGTTAGCCCCCATCTTACCATATGAAGAATGTAAAAGATCCCTAATGAAAGTTAGTTCTTTCATTAATATATTTTGATGGAGATTTTTGAATGCTGTGCCCAATCTTTCCACCTCAAAAAAAAAAATGAGTAAGGGGGTATCTTTTCTTGCCTCAAATCTAGGGGAAAAGCCTCAGCAACTTAGAAAACCTAATAACTGCTATTTCAGGTGAAGAAAGAGTCCAAATTGTCTGACTCACTTTTGAGAAATGTAAGGCCAGAGACTAGTCAGGACCCCGATGGCAGAGCGAAGGGGAGGGAGCCATTTGGTGTTTAT
>LR750721.1:299424-316476 GCA_902729485.2 Mus minutoides | reverse complement strand
TAGCCCTTTTAGCCCTTTTAAGGTAGCTGAACTGTAACCCAAAAGTAGTCCCACAGTATTATCAGGAAGGGGTCCCTTTAAATCAGAGGTAATAACTTGTACACCCATATCTGGTGTTAATATGAGTCTGGTTATGGCACAGATGTCCAATCTTGCCCTTCCTGCGGTAGCTCTTCTGGGGTTACCCTCAGACAGGGACGTCAATGGATCTGCTGCATTATGGGCAACTGAGTGGGTGTCTGTACTGCTCCATATATTTGAGGGCCCTGGGGCAGAGGGCCCCGTGGCCCGTTTTTTGACCTTGCACCTGGTTGTATGGGCACAAGAGGGTGGCCATCCATATCCCATTTAGACTGGCATTTTCCAACCCAGTGATTTCCTTTTCTGCATCTCAGGCAAAGCTTAGGTTGCCTAGCCAGAGGGGCCGCAGCAACTTGAAAGCGATTAGGACAATCCTTTCTAATATGCCCAGATTGGCCACAAGAGAAATATCCCCCACTAATACTCTTCAAACCAGTTCTATTCCTCTAACTTTTCTGTCCTGCTAAGATAGCTGCTGCAAGTCCTTCATTTATCAATGGTGTATCTACAATATCTCTGCATACCTTCAGCCAGACATCTACTGACTTGTTCTTATAAGGTCAGATGGCATCCCTACAACGCTTATTGGCCTGTTCGTAAGTTAAATGCTTAATAAGAGGCATGGCTTGATCCACGTCCGGAAACACTCTACCTGCAGTTTCAACCATTCTGGCAAGGTAATCAGAAAAGTGCTCCTTTTTCCCCTTTGAAGCACCTTAGAAAGGCTCGCTCCTAAGTCTTCTGTTCCAGAAAGCATTTTCCAGGCCTTTATAGCACAGGTGTTAATCTGTTCATAAACTTGGTCGGGATAACCTATCTGGTTATTTGTGAAATGTCCCTGTCCCATCAACATATCTATGTTCCAGGCTGGCTGGCCATTAGTAGCATTAGCACCAGCCTGCTCAAGGGCGTATTCTAGATATGCTGCTTTCCAATTTAAATAAGCTCCTCCCATCAAGACTGCCTTACTGAGGTTCATCCAATCAAAAGGAGTCATACAATGCCTCTGTAATGCCTCTACTTGGCTAACAGTAAATGATGCTTGTACCCCATATGTTGATACGGACTCCTTGAGCCTCTGAATAACTTTCCAATCCAGGGGTTCATGGTATCTCTGACCCTGTTGGTCCTGAAACACAGGGAAAGCGCCTACCTCAGGAGGGATATTACACCATACAGATGCATGCTTACTGCGCCCCTTGCCATGCTCTGCCCCGTAGTAAGGGAGTGGCGAAGTTAATGGTGGAGCAGATGGTTCTGGAGGCCTGTCTTTTCTTAGCCTCATTTTTGATACTCTAGAAGTTAGTTCCTCTTCACTGTCGGAGGAACTTGAAGTCTCACCTGAACTACCCTCTTCACTCTGTCCATTAAGCTGCAATATGATCTTTACTTCCTCTAAAACCTCCCTGACCTGCTCTATCTTTGATACAATGGACTCCATCTTGGGTACTTTCCCCCTCCCTCCCCCGCCTTTTTTTTTTTTTTTTTTTTTTTTTGGCAAGTTAATTAGGCCTAAACTTGCAATGCTCGTCTCAATTACCGAGAACTTTTGCTCATCCCAGGAACCTTACCCTCTTCCCAACAACCAGGAACCTTGCTTGTCCCTATAACGGGAACCTTACCCTCGTCCCAATAACAGGGAACCTTACTTGTTTAAAAATATCTTTAAAAGTATCTTTCCCGCTACTTACTGCGGACCTTTTCACTGCTTCTCGCGTCTCCTGACTTCTGACAGCAAGGACTCCTCCTGCCTCTGCCTCCTCCAGCAAATCCTACTGGCGAGCGCCACCACAACCGGCCTGGAGCACCCAGCCTTGGCCTCACAGCCTGTGAGCCTGCCGACCAGTCTGACCCCCTCCTGAGCTCTGGGAGAGGGTCGCTCACAGGTGCTGGTGTCCGCTGTCTCCGGCCCTCAGGCAATTTCCACTGTCAATGGCTGCAGCTCTCAGCGTCTTCCTAGCAGCACCCACTTTCTCTCTCTTGCTGCGCTGCTCTCTTTCTCAGTCTGCTCTCGTTCCAGCTTGAGTTCTCGTTCCTGCTTGTGTTCTTGTTTTCCTCAAGTTTTCGGCACCAAAATGTCGCATGCGTTCTTGTTTTTCTCGGGTTTCTGGCACCAAAATGTCAGAGCCCAATCTCTGACCAGCAGAGATTGGAAAAAAGGACATTAACTCCAAAAAGCAGGTTCAGAGCAGCTGTGACCGCTTCTCTTTATTAGGAGGTTTCTTGCAGCTTCCCCAGCTTCTCAGTCAGTCTTCAGTCTGTTCATCATCATCAATCAATTATACCTCTCTCTCTCTGGGACTGTTTACACTTACCTCTTCCATTCACTCACGTCACCTCACACTACCCAATCATAGCCGCACACATCCAAGGCAGCATGCAGGATTGGCTGATAGAACGACCTCGCGAGATGTTGCACTAACCTCTCAAACGAGGCACACGTGTGCATGATTGAGGTAAACAAGCGAGGTTACGGGGCTTTAGCACAGAGCCAGGGCGCCATCTTTGGCCCATTCGGCCACGCCCGCTCCCTACAGTTAGGACAATAAGGCATGATGAAACATCAGGACCAGAAGAAACTTGGGGTGTAAAGGGGGTTTTGTTTGGTTTACATAACCTCAATCACCATCCACTGAGAGAAGCCTGTTTGGGAGCCGAAAGAACCTGTTGATAAGAACTGATGGGAAATGCCACAGAGAAGCACTGCTTATTGCCGCGTTTCCCATGATTTGTTCAACCAGCTTTCTGTATTATAGCATCAGGACCATTAGTCCAGGGTTATCCCCACCCACAATGGGCTGGATTCTGCCATGTCAATCTCTAAATAAGAAAATGCCCTTCAAGTTTGCCTATAGTACAGTCTTGTGGAGGCAATCTCTCAATTAGTCTCCTCTAATCTTAGACTCTAGATTCTGTCAAGTTGACATCAATCTATCTACCACAGACCTCTATCTCTGATCAATGTCTGACTAACTATGTAACCGAGGATGGCATTGTATTTAGGCCTCAATACTCTTCCAGACTTGGTAGTCTTCTACCGTGATGGTTGTCTCATTAAAATGTTTACACAACTAATCCTTTCTCAGCATCTACTTTCTGTATATCCAGCATCACACAATCATCCTTGTCTTTGGTACCATAAGTCTGGATAATGAATCTTTACCCTTTTTTCTTCCTTTTAAATGCTTGTTCTTCCTTTATAACTATCATTGACCTTTTTTGTGGTCCCTCTGCAATTCTAATGACCCTACTCAGTTTTTCTATCTTTGGTTGATCTTACTAGAGTTTTTCCCCAGTCAACTCCAAAAAGAAGTCCATACCACAGCTGGACATTATTCTTATGGAAGAAATGTCATAAAATTGTAACAATATTTCTTATTAGAAACCAGAGATTCAAATGCTCCTGCTGTCAGTGAAAACAAGTGTGGTGTGTTCACTGAATCAGAGTTTTTGAGCAATGTACTTAGTCTTAATATTTTAAAAAGAATCATTAAGGTGGGTCCGGGGACAGAGATAAGAAACTTGTTTTGTTCTACTATGTTCATAGCAGCCTTATTCATAATAGACAGAAACTGGAAAGAACCCAGATGTCCCTCAACAGAGGAATGGATACAAAAAATTTGGTATATTTACACAATGGAGTACTACTCAGCTATTAAAACACAATAAATATATGAAATTCCTAGGCAAATGGATGGATCTGGAGGCCATCATCCTGAGTGAAGTAACTCAATCACAAAAGAACTCACATAATATGTACTCACTGATATGTGGATATTAGCCCAGAAACATAGACTACCCAAGATACAATTTACTAAATACATGACACTCAAGAAGAAGGAAGATCAAAATGTGGACACGTCACCCCTTCCTAGAATTAAGAACAAAGCACACATTGAAAGAGTTACAGAGATCATGTGTGAAGCTGAATCCAAAGGATGGACCCAATGTCTGTGGCTGCCAGGGATCCATCCCACAGTCAGCCACCAAACATAGACACTATAGCATATGCCAGCAAGATAGTGCTGAAAGGGCCCGGATATAGCTGTCTCGTGGGAGACTATACCAATGCCTGGCAAACATGGAGGTGGAAACTCACAGTCAGCTATTAGATGGAACACAGGGTTCCCAAGGAAGGAGCTAGAGAAAGTACCCAAGGAGCTGAAGGGGTTTTCAACCCTATAGGTGGAAGAATAACATGAACTAACTAGTACATCCTGAGCTCATGTCTCTAGTTGCATATATAGAAGAGGATGGCCTAGTTGGCCATCATTGGAAAGAGAGGCCCCTTGGTCATGCAGACTTTATATGCCCCAGTACAGGGGAACGCCAGGGCCAAGATGTGGGAGCGCGAGGGTAGGGGAGTAGGGCCGGGAGGGGGGAGGGTATAGGGAACTTTCTGGATAACACTTGAAATGTAAATGAAGAAAATATCTAATAAAAGTTGGAAAAAATACTTCTGCTAAAGGAACAACATTAAAATGGGACAAAAAAAAAAAAAAAAAAAAAAAAAAAAAAAAAAAGAAACTTGTTTTGTTTCCATGTCCATGACTTCTTCTAACACTTTTCCTACATTATCAGTCTTTCTTCTTTTCAAAACTTATATAATGTTTCTTGATGTTAATAAGGAGATGCAGAGTGTGGTGAGAGAGGAAATACTAAGAAAAAAGCTGAGTTAAAATTGCACTTTAATTGAAGCTTTTTTATTATATATTTTCTTTATTTACATTTCAAATGCTATCCCAAAAGATCCCTATACCCTCCCCTTGCCCTTCTTCCCTCCCCACCCACTCCCACTTCTAAAGAGTTGTGTTATATCTAATTTTAAAGTGTCCTTAGTAGGACAAACCTTAAATGAATACACTATGCAGGTATTTGATGCAACTAAAGGAAATCCCTCTGAAGATCCAGAAACCACAGCCACCACCTGTTCCCTTCAAATTCAGCCAGCATCCAGTAGTGAGAGACCTATAGACAATACTTATACCAGACACATGGCATCAGAGGGCATCTTTCAGCAGCATCCATTGCAGTATTTTCTTTTAGGAAGGACCAAAATCTGAAAACAGCATCACTGCATTATGTGTTACAATGACTCACATTCTGCTGAGTGTTCTGGCCTCATTAATGATGAAAATTAATTATAGGTAACAGATGATAACTATGACCCTAAAAGGCCATTCAGTATTTAATTTAATAAGATGAAACTATTTTCCTAGATGCAAAATACTCTACCATATTCTCATCATAAAAGATTGTATCATAAGTCCAGAAATTGACAATGGCACTAATGGAGACTCTGCTCCAAGAACTATCCTGCAGGCTAATTGTTAATAGTCTTGTATGACTTTGAAGTTGCATTCAGAGGCTTATTTAATCAGTGATCCATTCAGATTTGCCTAATAATTAGTTATATTATGATAGACTCTTGTCATGTTTCTAAAATAGGGAATGATTTTGTTTGTATTCTTTTCTTGGGATGCTCAGTGTGTACCTTTGAAATTGAGTTAAATTATTTTGTCAGTATCTATTTAGATACAATCAGAGTGACTTTGAGAGAAAATAGGTATGCAGCTTTCCTCTTTCCTCCTTTCAAAACTTTGTGGAAAATTTAAGTTTTCCATGGGTCAGTTGATCTTAGAACATTTATACAGGCCACTTCTACTTCCAAAAGACTTCTAGAAGACACTCTTGATTCCAAGAGCCATAAAGAGTAGGCCAACTCCTCTTTAGCTGGGAGGGAAGAGAGTCAGACCTCTTTGTTTATTATATCATGTATAAGCCTGCTTTATAGGATTCTACTGTTTCTAAGCTAGCTGTTTTCTGGCTGATGTCATGGGAAATGCACTTCATATTTATGTAACTCTGATATAGAATTACCACCATTCTCCCTAGACAGACAAGCAAGATCCTTCCTTTTCCTATCTTTTCTTTCTTTTTTTCATTTCATTTCTTTTTTTTTTCTTTTTCATGACAGGCCTATTAAATTTCCCTGGAAATATTGTAAAGTAAAAATGGATCCACAAGGAAAGAAATCCATAAAAATCAAAAACGTTCAATTGATGTACTGTGTTCCAACTCCTGCCTTTAGTAAATTGCAAGTAACACTAACAACACAGAAAATAGCCTCCAAATTTAATCATTGAGAACAAATCCTACTTAATTTTATTTCCTAGGCTTGACAATCATTAGTCTGAATTTTATAACTGTTTTCTCTCACCACTGTGACTAATGTTCTTAAAGACTTTGAGATGATGTGTGAGGGTCTTTCTTTACTCTGTTGGGTAATGTGTGCAGGGTCCTTCTTTAGTCTCTTTGGTAATGTGTGCAGGTTCCTTCTTTAGTCTGTTGGGTGATTTTCGGGTTCTGTACTTTTCTCTGCTGTCATTCTATATTTACTTATTTCATTCTTATCAATATTTGGCAAAGAGTTTGTTATTATTGTGTTATTCTAACACTCATTAATAAATACATGTTTGATGGGCATTTATCCATGGAATCATTGGAAATCCTGCCACTGGCTATGCTGACTTTCACCTTTCACCTCATGTGAACATTTTGGAGTCTTAACATTGGGACCTCCTCCCACTCTCAATTCTTTTAGGATTTATAGAACTTTTCTTCTCTTTACTTTTTTTAATGTTCTTTATTTGTCAGTCTACCCCAACTGAGTATCTCACTTCTTTACATCTCTATAGAGGCTTTCTTGAGCAACCAAATATCAGTTTTTCCTAGCTGGGGCACCAACAAGCAGAAGAAATATTCCTAATTAGTTCATCATTATTAACCAATGGACTCATTTGATGGCTTACACAGGTATGTGAGAGCATACTAAGTTACTTAGATGGTCAGCTGTCGTAATTTGTATAGTAAAGCCCTTATGTCTGAATTTAAGTGAAATTTATCATTTGTGTCTGGTTTTGAGTGAAATGTTTCAGCAAAGTTTTTGCTATAGTTGAGCCAATCCATAGATATTAAGACATTGTTTTGAGATTGTTTGAAATTTAAAGAAATGTTCTCTCTAGAGAATATGTGCTCTGTGCTCTGTGAGAATTTGCAGCTGAACCAACCTTGGTGCTAAGACACTCCTGGCAAACCTGGTGTTCTTACTTTTGATTATGGCTAGCCATTGGAAAAGAAACTGAGATTTTTATGCATTGTTTGTACTCATGGTGGGCAAGGGTAAGATACATTTGGTAGTTGAAATACTTCCCAGCTCCAATTCCCCTTGTAGAATATTTGAATAAAGTAACTGGAGTGTGCTAGTTGGGTGTGAGTCTTTTCTATAAAGGCTGAAGCCCTCTGCTCCTTCAGAAAATGAAGGCTTAGCATCTTGGTGAGCTTCTGTCTCTACGGCTACACCTACAACCAACAGCAATCAATAGGCAACTGTACCACTGAATATTCTTACTCCACCATGGAAAAAAGTCTTGGAAAAAATGCATCCTTGGGACCCTAATTATCTTCAAGCACTCCAATTCCTCCAATCTCAAGTACATCTTATGGACAGGAAAAAAAGCCAATTAGACTCTCTGGTGAAGGTCTGGAGACTTCTATGAGGAGAGACAGTGAATAGCTCCATTAACACTAGGATAGAATTGGCTATTTTTATTGTTTTAGTTACTTTGGTTGACATGACTGAAAGACAAGGTCTTCTTAAGGTCACTACAGCAATCTCTGGTACATTAGAGTGGGTGATAGTCATGCCAGGACAAAGAAATCAATAACAACACTTTCACCAGCTTTTCCCAATTTAACAGTGATAGGAACTGATGTTGCCAAGGGTTAGAATGTTAGGCAAAAATATACCTTAGCACTAGTATAGGAAATATATATATATATATATATATATATATATATATATATATATATATATATATATAATCAACATACACCTTTTGGATAATTGTATGGCTGTAATTAATAAGTGTGTTGGTGTTACTATACTCTGTTTTGTTTTCATCTATAATTACTTAATATTTATAACTTCTCTGTTTGAGTTTTAGAGAATATAAAGTAAAGCTTGCATTCTTGGGGAGAAAGAATGAAGAAATGTTATATAGAGTATATGTAAAAGTCAGCAGCACATAAACGTTCAAAATAAATTCTTGAGGATGAAAAATTACTACACTTTTTCAGGAATCTTGGGGATGTGATTAGAGATTCAACCCAGAGCCTCATAAACTGGCAAATTCTGTTACTGAGCTCTCTCTCTCCAGGCATATTCTCTTTATGGGGGATGTGGAATTCTAAACATAATGATAACAGTTATAAATTTTAACTACGTGATTTGAGGGAAAGTTTTTAATCAAGGATATAATTGGTACCAACCTTTATCAAAACAGCTCAGTTAAAATGTTGTATACTATAATTCATAGTGATTTCCTTACTGAGTATTAGGAAAACCCTTGATGCTAGAGAGCTGCATCATTTGCCAAATCCAATCCCCTTTCCAGATCATACCCTTCCCTTCAGCTCTTTTTTCGTAATGTGTACAAATGTCCTGTCTGAATGTGTGTCTATACTTCTCTTCTTGTCACTATTTCTTCTTGTCTCTACCTTTTTTCCTCTTTTAGAGACAACTCAAAATACTCACTAGCTTACCCAGTTTCTGTAACATGTTCCATTTCTTAATATTTTCCCAAAGTTCATCTCCTTAACTTATATATTAAATTTCAGTTCTTCAACAGGGTGAGCTAAACAGGTGCAATTACATTGAAAAAGTAGCCCTCTTGAGGCAAAAACTAGAGCTTATTGTCCTTGAAATACTTGTACCTATCCCTTGAGTTGATCTAAAATAGCAATTCTGTTGAAAGAACGAGGTTTATCAATAATTTTGTTAGATCTTGTAGATCATTCTAAATTTTCTAAGTCCTTTAAAATATGACTTAAATTCTTTAGCTTCCCACCAAGAATTACTGTGTGCAAATATGTGTCTATGTATGTGTGTGAGAGAATATTTATAAAATCTATGCTATGTAAGTGATTGATCAATCAACATGCACGCATGGGTAGTGAGCATTCAAGCAGACTGTTGCTTGTGCAGCAGAAAGCAGAGGCCATATGCTGAGAATTGCCTAATGAGATTCAAAAACAGGACCAAAAAGTTTCTGAGAACTTTATTTCTGTAGCAAGTCAGTAAGAAAGAAAAACCTGGAAATACCATATATCTCTGCTTCATTCATAACCATTCAACATGCTACAACGAACACCAAGATTTTGACATGGGAGACTTAGATGGTCTTTGTTGTTGTAATTGCTGTTGTTGTTATTGTTGTTATTGTTGTTGCTGTTGTTGTTTTCTTTGCAGGGTTTTGCAGCATCAACTGTTATTATTTTGGAAACTGTTAATAGTTTTGAAATTCTTCCAAAAGTTAGTATATTTTATTTTCAATATTTTTTGTTAACACTAAGAAGAAAATCATTCATTAAACAGAATTACATCAAGTTGTTCCCAACTCCAGCGGTAACAATAGATGGTAACACATGCAATTAAAACCTGACTAGGAAACAGGAGCTCTTTGGGCCTTGCTGTCTAGGGATTTTATTGAGTCAGACACAAGATATTTAATATTCACAGAAGTGACCTTAACTACTCAGTCTTTACTCCTGAAATCACACACGCGCACATGCACACACACACACACACACACACACACACACACACACACACACACACTTTTTTCTTTACATTCTCGCATAACATTACCTCTTGACAACAAAATGTATGAGCTTTCCTTACTGAACAAGCCTTCAATTCCCTGGATTTCCTAGAGTTCAGTTATGACACTAACTACCTGGAATTGGTCCAGATCTCAGGATAAGAGCTCTGTTTCACAGAATTCCCCAATGTTGGATCCTAATTCTAAGTAATGGATTTCTAAGTAACCCACATTTCTACCTTTCTTGGCTACAGACTTGGGAAGACACACACACACACACACACACACACACACACACACACACACTTGCTCACATTTGATCATACATTTACTATGACTACTGAGAAAACACAGAAATACCTATTCACCTACTAGATTTATTGTAAAACATGTTGTAATTGATGTAAATGAGCTGACACCTTCCAATGCAAGCAGTCAACAAATAGAATCTCTCTGAACTTTGAACTTAGGAGTTTGTTCCACTACTTCTTAAGGTAGGAAAGACTGATCAGTAACTCAAATTCTCCCTGCAGGATGGGACAGTTCAAAATCTTTAATCATGGCTTACTTGTTTTAGTTTCCTATCCAGGAACAAACTGAGAACCAACCCATTATAAAAATGTTTTTATTATCCTATCCCAAAATATCAGGGAAATTAGAAGCTCTGTATGAGAAACTGGGGCCAACAAGATTAATGCATTCCCTAAATCCTTTCAGAGAAGATTCTTGCAACAGATAGTGATAAACAGAGACCCAGAAATGGTAATAAGAAAGAGAATAAGAAATTTAGGAGTTCTTAGCCCTAAATGGGCTATCATATCATGTCTATATCATATTGTGTCTTTCCAAAGTTCAGGCAACATCAGAGAGTATAAAGACTAAAGGCAAGAAGTTATGGATAATATCAAGGAAACTTCCTGACACAACAGCACAGTTGTATACATGAGCTTATAGGAATTGTGACAGCACTCACATGATCTGTGCAAGCTCGAGATATGCAGAGTGGCAGCATGAATAGGGGAGGTGGGCATGAAGCTTTACCTCCTATCTCTAGATAAGAAGCTATTGGCAAGACGCTGCTTCTGTGAGAGAAAGAGAGTTTTAAGGTTGTGATCAACCACCAGTAACTCGATCATGATCCAGAATATGTTAACAGAAACTAGACTCAATGGATTTATTAAAATAACAAACTAGAGAAAGAAGACAGAAATCTGGGTGAATATATAGGTGTGTAGAGATATGGGAAGATTGGTGACAAAGAATGGATCATGAAAGTGTGATAGGGATACCTACTCGGCCATAAAACCTTTGACCTAAAGTTTTCCCTGCCTATAAGATGTGCTGGGGTAAAGATGGTGCAGAAATTGTGGGAGTGGCCAACACATGACTGGTTCTGTTGAGGTTTGGTCTTTTGCTATGTATTGTAATGCAAAATCCTGGCCCAATTATCTAACACAGTTGTCATGAGAGGGTCTTCATGTGGCAAGTGATGGAAAGAGATGAAGAGACCTACAGCCAAAACATTAGGCAGAGCTTGGGGAATCCTCATGAAGAGGGACATGAAGGATTGAAGGAGCCAGAGGGCTAAAGGACACCACAAGAAGACCCACAGGATCAATTCACCTGGATTCATAGGGGCACACAGAGTGAACCTACAGCCAGGGAGTCTGCACGGGTCTGACCTAGGTCCTCTTCCGACCTGGTGCAGTTGTGTAGCTTGGTCTTCTTATAATACTTCTAACAGCGAGAGCAAGGACTTCCCCTGACACTATTGCCTGCTCAAGGGAACCTTTACTTTTTCATACTGGGTTGTCTGGCCAGCCTTAATATGAGGGGAGGAGCCTAGTCTTAGAGAAAGTTAATATGCTATGTTTGGTGATATCCATGGAAGGTCTGCCCTTCTAAAAGAAAAGGAGAAAAAGTAAATGGATAAAGGAGGTGAGGAGAAAGAACTGGGAGGAAAGAAAGGAGAGGAAATTATGGTTAGGAGAAATATATGAGAGAAATATTAATAAAAAATTTAATAAAGGTACAATTTAGAAAACGACTAAAAAGGTAGTTGATAGAACAAAAGATGCTGATAGCATATCTTTTTTCCCAATTTTTATTAGATATTTTCTTCATTTACATTTCAAATGCTATCCCGAAAGTCCCCTATACTACCCCTATCCCCCGCCCTGCTCCCCTACCCACCCACTCCCACTTCTTGGCCCTGGCATTCCCCTGTACTGGGGCATATAAAGTTTGTAAGATCAAGGGGCCTCTCTTCCCAATGATGGCCGACTAGGCCATCTTCTGCTACATACCCAGCTAGAGACACGAGCTCTGGGGGTACAGGCTAGTTCATATTGTTCTTCCACCTATAGGGTTGGAGACCCCCTCAGCTACTTGGGTACTTTCTCTAGCTTCTCCATTGGGAACCCTGTGTTCCGTCTATAGATAACTGTGAGCATCCACTTCTGTGCTTGCCAGGCAAAATGACAAGGAATTTAGTTCTGCATCCGGAAAAAATAATAAGGGTATGCTTGTGTCTGTGTGCGTGTCTGTGTATGTAGTGTCTATGTGTGAGTGTGTATGTTGCTGTGGGTGTTTTAATGTGTGTGTGTGTTGTTGCTGTGTGTGTGTGTGTGTGTGTGTATGTGTTGTTGTTGTTGTGTGCTTATGTTTCTTAATCTTGTTTATTTCTATCATTATCTCATCAGAAAAGTCTTCATGAATCAGGATGTTGTTACACTCAGTGACAATTACAAGTATAAATGTTCAATTTTTCACTCAAAAACTCTGATTTTGTTATTACCAATGACTATTGGCCTCTGTTTACCTTTTCATGCTAGGCTAGAAGAAGAATGACAGTGACAGTTAGTGATGTGTACTGTTCTTTACGCTAAATTTCACTAAGTTTCAAATTCTGGAGATTACCATAGAAGATCCTTGATGGTCAGTGACAGAACTTTAAAGGACTTTTTAAAATCTCTTTATGGCTGCAAAGTAAATTGGATATCCATGCTATGAATGTGGCCATGTAAAAACTAGGGGGAAATGTAGAAAATGTAATAAATAAAAGAGATAATTATTTATAGCATAATCAAATACACATTTGAAATTAATATGGTTCTGATGTTTTCATTGCTTGGCTCCTATTTCTTAATAGTTTTTAGACATTTGTTTCTGATCTTAAAGATTGACATTGTTTCTAATATTCATCTTATTTATCTCTTCCTCCTTCCTTGTAAGGAAATATAATTTGGACTGCAACCAGCCTTCCCTCCCACATTCTAGCTCCTATCTCCCAGAAAATTGGGCTGTGCACAACTTAGTGCAAAATGCTACCATTTTTCATCTCCTGTAGGAAATTTGCCTAAAGCAACCCTCCAGTTTTGTATAATCAATAAGTACAAAGAAAATAGCATAGGTTCTCTTATCAAGTTGTGGGGGAAAATATTTCTGGATTTCTCTCACTGTGCACATATGTTCTACCTTCTGTAATTGAAATCTAAACAATCTTATCCCCAGAATATGTTAGCTAAAGTATTTTTAAAAATCATTTGTTTATAATTAGTATACCCAGGACTAATGGGTTAAAACACTTAGAAGTTTCTTCTATATGTGAATTTCCTTTTTTTTGTTTGTTTGTTTTTTGTTTTGTTTTTTTTTTTTTGTTTGGTTGGTTTTTGTTTTTTGGGGGGATTTTTTGGTTGTTTTTTGTCTTGTCTTTTGAGACAGGGTTTCTCTGTATAGCCCTGGCTGTGCTGGAACTCACTCTGTAGACCAGTCTGGCCTCGTACTCAGAAATCTGCCTGCCTCTGCCTCTCAAGTGCTGAGATTAAAGGCGTGCACCACCACCGCCCGGCTATATGTGAATTTCTTTAAGTAGAAAGAATTCTGCCTATTTTAATTGATATTTCTTATACCTATTATAATTTATAATCAACACAATGTATGAATAGTAAGTGACAGCATATAAAATGTCCTCATGTTAATGTCTTCTTTGAACTATACTGAGGTAACAGTGCAAGTTTCCTTTGTTGACTTAAATAATAGCCTATACTTAAAAAATAAAGGGAAATCTTATGTTCTTAACAACATAGAATATGGAACTAAAAAGTGATATTATTTTTATAATATGTATGTATAATATAATATGTATGTCATATCTAGACCACAGTCTTAGCACCAAATTTTTTAATCAACCAGACAAAATAAGTACATGAAAAATTATTGAAAATTGCAATATTTGATTTTGTTAATTTTTTTTCTCAGCTGTTACGAATTAGTCAAATTTTAATTCATTCCTATAGGAGAGAGGGTGTTCATGTAGGAGAGAACCATGGAGTTCATGTGAAGGTCAGAGGAAACCTTGACTCTATCCTTTCCTTCTGACATTTCTTTTTTTGGGGGTGGGTGGGGAATCAAGTCAGCAGCCTTGGTGACCAGAGCCTTTGCCTTCTATGCCATCTTACTGCTCCAGAATATCTGTTTTATGAGAGGTATTAAACAAGGATTAAAAGCTGAGGCCCTCAAATATGAATAAGGAGGATTTTTTCATAAACATGGCATTTCAGTTCAGCCTTAAACCTGGAGGAAAGTTGAGTGGGTAAATATACATTCAAAAGGCAAAGGATATGAAAAGAAGGGTCTGACATGAGGAGCAGAGGCAGTCATGTGCTTTGGAGAGATGTGAATAGTCCTCTTTATAGGACATAGAATGAGCATATGTATTATGGGCAGAATGAGCAGAAGGGGTACTGAGACAACACAGGGATTGGCTAATAGCAAATAGTCATTTTACACCAACACAAGCACAGAACAGGGGTTTAGGTTGGGGAAGAACCAGGAGGGCTAAGAGGGAAAACACAAATAAACAAGAAGGAAATTCTGTCAAGATTTTAAAATGGTGCTTATATTTGAATACTTGTCCCTGGGAGCTTTGGGGAATCTGGTTGGTTAATATTGTTGTTCTTCCTATGGGGTTGCAAACCCCTTCAGCTACTTCAGTCCTTGCCCTAACTACTTACTCCATTGGGGTCACCTTGCTGAGTTTGATGGTTGGCTGCAAGCCTCTGCTTCTGTATTGGTCAGGGTCTGGCAGAGTCTCTCAGGGGACAGCTGTACCAGGCTCCTGTCAGCAAGCACCTCTTGGCATCAGCGATAGTATCTGGGTTTGGTGTCTGCAAATAGGATGGATCCCTAGGTGGAGCAGTCTCTGGATGGCCTTTCCTTCAGTCTCTGCTCCACTCTTTGTTCTTACATTTGCTTTGCACCCATGGCTCCAACTGGATAGATAGCAGAGGATTACCTTATCTGGTATCAATGGAAGGGGAGGCTCTTGGCCCTATGAAGGCTCAATGACTCAGTTTAGAGGAACACTAGGGCACTGAGGCAGGAGTAGTGGAGGGTGGCAGGTGGGTGACCAACTCAAAGAGGAAGGGTAAGGGTTGGCATTGCTTCTCACTGGACTTTGCTTTGCTCCTTACCTTCCTGCCTGTGTGCCTGTGATGTGCTCTTGCCCATAAACAGCAGTTCTAGATCTGTATAGTGCCCGTTGTCCAGTATGTTTAACCATGGTTTCTTATGATGGGCTAGTTTGATTTAATGGACTTTCAGATTTACCTATTCTATTTTTAAAATTAATTAATTTATTTATTATTTGTTTTCACCTGAAATTTTCCTTTCAGTTGCTCAGGGGACCTTAAGAAAAATAAGTGAAGGGCATGCAATCCACCAAACCTTCTTGGATGCTTCTATGACTGAATGCCAAGCACATAGACAGAGTAGGAAGGAGGGAGACAGCCAATGAAACACTGTGTGACAACGCCCAAAATTGTCAGTGGCTGCACTGTGTTGTGAGACAGGAGGTGCTTCCGCATGCATTATGATTCTCAATCTGGGAGAAGTAAATTGGAAAACATCTGCTCCTCAAAAGGAAAGGTTAGAGGGAGGTGTGCATTGTGACCTGGGCCTGTTTATGGAGAAGGGTAAAGAGTTTGTTTCTCATAGAACATGGAGCAAGCATATGTACAAGAGAACTTCGGGGAAGTGAAAGGCCAAGACAATCCAGTTGTAGACACCCATCTGTGTGAAAGGAATAGAAGGAGGTTCACCAGTTGCCCTGTGAAGGCCTTGTGGCTGGTCCTACAGGGATGACCTCAGTGTGACAGCTTTAATAAAGGGCTTTTGTACTTATCTTTATTGCTGTCTTCTGAGGTGTATTAATCATAGATGGTTTTGAACTGTATATGGTTTTTTTGTTTGTTTGTTTGTTTGTTTACCTCATGATACCATTTCAGAGTAGGAAAACCCAATATTATAAATAATGCTGCAATAACTTCTATGTTTGCTTTTATAATCAGTTCCACCAGAAAACTGATCAGCCAGTCACTTATTTTTACACTGTGTAAAATAAGTTTCTTTCTCTGAGTGGGATGAGGTCAGTTTGCCTAGAGTTGAACCACTGGATGGAGAGGTGAGCATTGTGACAGGTAAAGAGAATTTGTTTGGTTATGACAGCAAGCCAAACTTGAAAGTTCTAGATATGCTTAATTAAAATAAAGTAAATTTTTGAGGAGCTATATTTGCCCAGACAATACAGGAGCAGCAATTATCTATCATTATGTAACTCCAAATAGAGGTTTCAATGTTACCAGGCACTGTAAGAAAAATTATGCTTTCCATTATTCTGATGGATATGTCATTAACAGCTTTTAAAAAACCTTCATAGGACTATAACAGCCCCGAATGCAATAAGAGCCCATGCTGCAAGCAGCTGGATTAATTGTGTTGCAGTTAAAACTGACCTTTTTGTAGCACTTTAAAATCCCACACTAGCTCTTTTTCAACCNTAGTTTTTAATAAATTTTGATCATTTCCAGCCCTGTTACTATATCTTACCCTCTTCTTTCCCCTTCTGACCCCCTCCTGGGTGTTTGTGTTTATGTGTGTAAGTGTGTGTGTGCATGTGTGCACCACTGGGCTTAATTATAGTGTCTTGCAAGTGCATTAATGGGGCAGGTGTGGGGAGTAGGGCTGGGTAGTTACTGGAACAGGAGCAAGTTACACTAGCTATACCCCTGAAGCAAATGACACCTCTATAGCAACCATTACCTGTCTGTTGTCCCTCAGCATGAAATGGAACATCAGCAGCCCCTCTCTGATGCCTGGTAAATGGTGACAGGCCAAATCCAGTTCAGGTTTTATGTTTTATGCGAGTAATCAGAGTTGCAACAAGTCTCTGAGTCTAATGATCTTGTCTGGCCAGAGGACACTATTTTGCATTCTCTTTTCTTGTCCTTCCTTGATTCTTCTGTCATTT